>JAODUD010000001.1:8082012-8101812 GCA_026784285.1 Stomatorhinus walkeri | reverse complement strand
GAGGGCAGCCGCATTAAGGCGTACGACTCCATCCAGAAGCTGCTGAACGACACCAGCCAGCTGAAGCAGGCCATCAGCCACTCCGAGCGTCTGAAGCTCTTCCCACTGCACCGGCACAACTCCAGCAAACACATGTCCAAGGTGCCCATCAGCGCCCTCCAGGAGGAGACTGAGGACGAGGTGCACGACACGCGCCTCTGAGGGGCTGCTGGTCCGGTCACCGAGACGTCGGCCACCCATGACTGCACGTTTTGAGTGATTTTAAAACTGTACTGTCCCAGTGGAAGCACTTGAAAAATGTAATGGCCAAGAATTTGGTTTTAAGTTAAAACGGAAAAGAGCGACGTTTCCTCCCTTCTTACTCTCCGTGAGACACAGACAAATACAGACAGGTGAGTGCAAGTCTAGGGGCATAGGGCAGGTCAGCCTGCACCTCAGGAGGATTTGGGAGTCAAGGGCCTTGCTCACGACACCGCTTACATCATCATTCTGCCAGTATCCCTTCCGATCATCAATCACAGAGCCACACACTGGCCAAAGATCTAAGGAGCTTTTTTTATTCATGTTTCAATTCTGAGGAATATTCTGTCCGAAGTCACCAATGTGGATCCCTTTGCTTATAAATAAATATGTGAACCAGAGAATAGAGAGTGCAGTTTTTTTAATGGTTGTGCTTGCAGAAAGCAGGACACTTCTTCAGGTTTCAGTGAATCACCGTCACATCTCAACACAAAACAGCTCAGTAAGTTATTTAGCAGAATGAGTAGCACAAGTGTAAAGGGAAAGGTAGCAGATAAAACAAAGAGAAAACTGTGGCTGTGAATTTGAACAGGGCTTTGAATTGGATTTTAAATGGTTTATTATGGCTTAGAATTGAAAGAAAATGTCCTGTATTTGCAAATACTTATTGCCACTTTTCATTCACTTTGAAACAAGTGAAAATGTATGAACCCATTTTGTAGATTACAAACATGCAGCGGGTGAATTAAAGAACAGAAACACCTAACAGCATATTAATGTCAAGGAGCAAATAAGGAGAGCAGGACCAGCCTTGCCTTCAGAGCAGCTATGTTTCATCAGACATGGTATGTCATCCTCCCCAGAACCTTGTACAGTGAGATCCTGCACCATTCTTCTGAAAGAAAAGCCTCTGGTTCTCTCAGGGATGCAGGAGGTGATCGATACTCTGCACTCCAGAAAGTTCCATAAATATTCAATGATGTTCACATCTAATGACTCAGGGGACCAGTATGCGTGCTCCTTACAGCAAGCAATGTAGCTTTGTAAGTTGGCCTTGGATACAGTCAGTTCCTGGTTCAATGTCCAGCTGTGTGATGTGAGATAGTACAGACTCCCTGGCACTGGATCCCAGAGGTGCTGACTCAGTTCTGTGGTACTTTTTCAGGCTGCCCTTCGGTGGTCTTTCTGGTGACCACTGCTCTTTGCCGATACATTTTGCCTGTTTTGCTTTTCACGTGGGTATTTTTGAACCAGTTTACTCTTGATTTACTGTATTTAATAATTCTACAGTTTTTCTGATCAATGCACCTGCAATTCAGTCCCGACTTTGGAACATCACACTTGAAGGTGCTCATTCTCAGATTTCTTATAGCTGACACACATAATGCCATCGCTATACAGTCTCAATATGACTCACATTATCTGCACTTGTAATTGTGATTTAGTTACTTCCTTTTTTCATGTGGTGTTTCCATTATTTTGTCCACCCTCTGTATGAACAGTATTATCAAAGTCTTTACAAGTATCTCACATATTTCACTAACCTGTATACCATAAACTCCTATTTCATATTTACAAATATTTGGTAAAACCCTGATTAATTTCAACAGCATTTTAAATAACCTTGGAACTATTTAAACATAGAGCACATTTATATTTTAAAATACTCAATACCAAAAAGTGGCCCATTTCTGCTTTGATCCAGAATATTTTTTTTTGCTTAAAAGAAAAATTTGAAAATTTTACTGTCCTTTCAACTTCACTAAGATAATAAAAGTATGGTCCCCAAGTTCACAATGTTACACAGAGTAACAAATATGGTCTAACAAGTACAAAAGCGGACATGATCCTAATTCTATCATGTACAGAGATGGAGGGTTTGGACGTCAGCTTGTGGGTCTTGTTCCGATTGTGTGCGTCCTGGGTCATACTGGGAGTTACTTGCCTTGTTCTGCTGCTGGCTTGTGGGGGGTGTGTGTGTGTGTGTGTGTGGGGGGGGGGGGTGGGGGACATTGAGCGCATTCAGTCAGTTCATCAGTTTCTTGATGCGCATGAAGGTGAGGATCACGCCACCCGGCAGGCTTCTATTCTGCAGATCGAAAAGGCCACTTTAACCTGTGTCAGAAGCACATCTGAAGCGGCCGTAGATTCCTGCTGTACCCGTGGTGTTCCTGTCTGGCTGCTGGCTTCAGTATCTGCCTTGGGGGCCACCATGCGTCAGCCTTCAGAACAAAGATGGCCTTTTAGCTGAACCGAGAAACAGAAGAGACCTGAAAACGGCTCCAATTCAACTATTCCCATTAGTGCTATAATTATAGTTAATTGCAATTTAGCACGCTACTAACAGAAAGATTTCAATGCCATCTGTCATCACAAAACCCTTCCACTTTCCTGGGAACACCGTGCGTTTCCAAGAGCAACGTCTGAACAGCTGTAACACGACGCATGTTCAGCGGCCTGTATCCATCCTGTAAAGTACAGCTGTGTTCAGCAGCCGGTCATAGCCGACGCACAAGAGCGTCATGAACTCACCTGTAGGTTTCTGCCACAAACCCCTTGGAACACACTGTCTGCGATTCCTGCATCAGGATGATGAAGGTGGGAGTACAGCGAGAACGTTGATACCTCGGCTTCTACACGGCGCCCCCTGGTGGAACAAATAGGCATTCAGAGACGCACACGAGCAGGTAGAGTCTTGCAAGAACATGCTGGCAGCGTTAGCCTGCCCCCTCCTGTTTCGTCACCTCATTACACAACAGAGTCCTGCATGGGTCCACTTTTGGAGACCTGCACCCGCACAGTACAGCACCACACCCGCCCGTGCACCCGTGATTATTTCAAAGTCAAATCCACACTCGCCCGGGCCCGTTAACATTCCACCGGTTACCCGCCCGTACCCGTGATAAATTACACACAATTATTTTTTCTATGCACCTCTCAACGTGACAAGCGCTAGGCCTACATGAATTTTGAATTGAAACGAAAAAGTCCATTTAACACAAAATCAAATCAGATAGATCTCAGCTATCCATACTGTGACGAGCGTGAAAGAGAGAACACGTGTTCCAGTGTGGTTTGTGTTCCCATCCAGTTTGTGTTCTCATCCGGCGTGTGTTCCCGTCGGCGTGTGTTCCCATCCAGTTTGTGTTCCCAATCAATTTGTGGTCCTGTGTGGTTTGTGTTCCTGTCTAGTGTGTGTTCCCATTCAGTTTGTGTTCCTGTTTGTGTTACTGTCCAGTGTGTGTTCCCATCCAGTTTGTGTTCCCATTCGGTTTGTATTCCAGTCCAGTGTGTGTTCCCATCCAGTTTGTGTTCCCATTCGGTTTGTATTCCTATCCAGTGTGTGTTCCCATCCGGTTTGTGTTCCCAATCAATTTGTGTTCCTGTGTGGTATGTGCTCCCTTTCGGTGCACATTCCAATCTGGCCCATGCTCCTGTTTGGTTTGTGTTCCTGTCCAGTTTATCTTCCTGTCGGGTTTTTCTTCCCATCAGGTACATGTTCACGTTTGGTTCCTGCTCCCATTTGGTGGGTAAACAATGGACCTGGAGAGAGAAACCCTACCACGTGGACAGAAGAGCCTTTCAGTTTGACCAGCCTACAACATCACTCAGGGAAGCAGAAGCTGAGATCACTGTGCCGGTGAGTCGACTAATTATAGTAAAGAAATTCATCAGTTCAGTCTTCTATATGTTTCAAAAAAGCAGGAAGCTCACTTGAGGATGGCTTGGACCTGCTCTGGAATAACTGGGTAGGAAAAGAACATCTTTGCTTCTAGACGCACCTCTGGGGTCCTCAAGTTGGTGTCACATGGTGCTGACCTGGGCCAGGGTCCTTCACAGCAGGTCCGGAGTGATGGAACCTGGACCCCCATCTGCAGTGTAGCAGGAAGAGTGATCAGCAATGAAGTCAGCAATGAAGTCAGCAATGCCCCCTCCATGAACCCCCCAGCAATGTGCCCCAACCCTGTAGGGGCGGGACCCGGAGCCAACAGAAGAGTGACAGGAAGTGCATTGTGCCGCCCAGGCGGTAAAAGTCTTAAAAGTGCATCTCTCATAAGAACTATACAAACGAGAGGAGGCCATTCGGCCCATCAAGCTCTGAAAAGCTCATCTCTCCTAAAACAAAACCCGGTGCTATATGAGCTTTTGTGGGTCTCACTACAGAGGAATTAGATCATCCTGATCAGGCTTAGATCTGCAACCTTCCTGCTGGGATGTTGTGGCCCTCACCTCAGAACCGGAAGACAGGGGGCACTGCAGCCCGGTCTAGCCCTCTCCCGTGCCCCTAGTCGTGTTAATATCCAGCAGGGTACAGCCACATTCACCGGGAGCAGGAAGTCCCCAGAGTTTCCAACGACAGCCTTAAAAACTCTGAAACAAAAACAGCACCAGATGCCCCATTTAACGCACAAGCAGAAGGGTGTTTATGCAGTAATTAGCGGGACACCTCTGCTGACAGCCATGTAAGAGAAATCGCCACACAAGGGGCTAAATTATATGAAACTGCGATAGCCAGAGATGAAAAAGTACATTCTCTTGGATTTCTGCAGGATGCACAACTTACTAACCTGCATGTCTAATCATAAACTCTAGTTCCATAACGTGGGAAATTTGGCTGGTTAAATACTCCTGAGAACTTCCTTGTAGTTTATGAAAGCCAACATTACAATATCCTTGAGGACAGGAGAAGGCCACTTCGTATATCAGGAACATGCCATTTTGATGACCCTATATACCATGTACACATGCATTAACAATTATGACCAGCAGAGGGTGCACAACAACTGAATTAGGAAGAAGTCCTGGACTCCAGCACCTTACACACCAATTCAACAGCAAAACTAAACTGCCTTTAGCTGCTTCAGTGTGAGAAACAGAAAAGAGCTCCTCACCTTAAAGAGTGATTAGAGAATGGCAAGTAAAAGTAGACCTTGAGAAAGCTGAGTCAGCCAATCCCTGGTACAGCTAGGGGTTAGGGGTCATGTCAGGGGCCCAACTGTGAAATCATTCTGCCAGCCACAGTATCTGAACCAACATCCTTCTGGGTCCAAACCCACAGAGTCACACAGTGCCACCTATCAGAAGGGGTATTGCATAAATTTTGTATATTATACAGCCTGAATCCTATAAGAATCTATCTGAATCTTGTTGTATACTGTTTTTAACTTAAGTTAAGATCTGTGTGGTGTTTATTATATGTTAAGTGTAGTCATCGTGAACAATTCACCACCACAAATTAAAGTAGCTGGCAGGAGGAATCTGTACGTCGGTCAAGGTGACCTTCAAACACAAAGTGACTCAGCTGATGGCCGTGTGACCTATAGTGAGAACTAAGCATCCTGTGACAGATGAACACAGATGTGTCATAATTTGCTGGTCAGAGAAGACGTTTCCTTCTCCTGACACTTTCTGAGCAGCTGCCAAGACCTATACAACGGCTGCAAGACCTCCTGATCTGGGATGCAGATGACGTCACCTTGAAGGTACAGGAGAAGCTGACAGCACCCCCCCCCCATACTCGGGCATCTAAATGCTGGTGGGTGAATCAGAGGAGGAGATGAGCTGGAGAGAGAGGATTGCTGGCATGCTCTTCTTTAATTATACCAACACCCTCCCCTTATGCATAAAACATCACCCCCCCCCCCACCCGCAGTTATTTCTCCGGCTTCCATCCCCTGGCTGCCCTCGCTGTCCTTGCCGTAAGATGGAGCAGGGGGGGTGTGGGGGACACACCTCTCTCTGCCACCATCACACCGGTTCCACCTTCACACATCAATAGCTCTGTGCTACACCAGGGAATTCCAGGGTTTTTTTAAGGGGGGGGGGGCAGAAGAGGGCCTAACCTTATTATTCAGATGGAAGTGCCAGGTCGGGGTTTTGGTCAGGATCCAGAACGAATGCAGGCGGTCCGTCGCGATGCCGTCGAGGGGTGCTACCTCTCTCGGTCGTCCAGAGCCACTCGGCAGAGTCCGTGTGGATCTGAGCCCGAACACCAGAGGGTGCTGTGAATCAGAAAGTTAACAGCGTTGGGGTCCATTAACCGCCCACTCACTCAATGTGCAAGTAACCCTGCGACTGGAGGCATGGCTGCAGGTACCATTCAGAGAGAAGAAGACAGGATGATGCTGGTGGCATCTCATAGCGAAACCGGGGGGATGTTAGACAGACGGCAGACAATGGGTATGTGAGGTCAGCGTACTTCGATGACATAAGGACCTTGCAGTTCAATAAATTGTAAAATTATTGGGGGTCAAAAGCACTGTTCACCCTGGTCAGATTGTACTTACATGGACTAAACCTGAATTTTGGTTGTGAATTTGAATTTTGCACTTACATGTATGATGGTGCAGTGGTTAGCACCTCGAACCTCTGGGGCCGGCATTCGAGTCTCTGCCTGGGTTCCATGTGTGGAGTTTGCATGCTCTCCCCATGTTGTCATGGGGTGTTCTCCGGTTTCCCCCCACAGTCCAAACGAATGCCGAGGCTAATTGGAGTTATTAAATTGTGCATGTGTGAGTGAATGGTGTGTGAGTGTGCCCTGCGATAGGCTGGCCCCCCATCCTGGGTTGTTCTCTGCTTTGTGCCTGTAGCTTCTGGAATATGTTCTGGACCCCCCCCCACAACCCAGAAGGATAAGCAGTTTGGAAAATGGTTGAATGTACATGAACTGTAATGTCAGTCTCCATTCACACAGATATGCTGAAGGTGGCTGTATATTTCAGACAATATCAACGTCACTTTATAATGTTTACATTGTAGGAGCCTTAATCACCCTGGGGATCATGTATGCAGAACTGGGGTGTGAACAGCAACCCTTCCTGGTGGTATGTGGGACCGTGCTCATTCACAACATGGGGTCTAATCCCTCCACTCAAAGCAAGGATGACAGCCAAGACAAACCTCTAAGCCCTTGGATGCAGTGATGCGAGTGGCATGGCTGAAGAGGATATCGGGTCCGGTTCTCGGTTAGTATGACCCAGCAGAAGCTCCAGACAGCTGACCACATGCAGGCGTGTTCAACCGACCTGTATGGTAGACATAGCTGCATCTGTTTAATCCAGACATCCTTATCGCCAACTGAATCAATGCTATTCTGAAGGTTGAAAAATACTAAAATATATAACAAAATTGCTAAAAAAATAAACCATACTCACAGTAACAATGGCTAAAACAAAAATGGTTACCCTACATGTGAGATGGAGCCTTCTTGTTGCTATGGAAACCTCTATGGAAAGTATGACCCGGAATCTGCAACATGCAGCGTTTAAACACAACAGCAGTGCGGAACGAGGACTCACAGCAGTAACAGGCGTGCGGAGCCCCCGCCATCCAGCAGGGCTGCTTTACACACTTTGGCCTCCAGGAACCACATGCCAGGAACAGCGAAGTCTGCCCCCCGGTAGCAGTGCAGTTCACAGAAAAACATCAGTTAAATACCAGATCCACACAGCACAATGATAATGCTAAGTTCTTCAGACTATTTACACTTTTATTTACAGTCGGTGTATTGCACCATGGGCTCCAGGATGCAGATTTATGCCTTTGTTTTTAGACTATGCTAACAGAGATACCTACCAAAAGTGGCCGTGAGAGACAGGGATGAGCAAAGGGGTAAATCCACGTCTATCAGGGCCTTGGGAAGTTGCCCCTGAAGCCAGCAGCAGCTTCACACAGTCTGGGGAGCGGAGAATATTTTACATTTAATTTAAAAGCAGGCACTTTTATCTGAATAGAAATAATTCCACTGGACGTTACACATCTATATCTGGACTATTCAACATTCTACTTCATGAATGACGACTTTATTATTTTGGACTTCCTCTGCCAGCCCATGGAGGATGAACTCCCCCATTAGTCTGGTTCCTCCCAAGGTTTCTTCCTTCTAGGGAGTTTTTCCTTGCCACTGTCCCATCTGCCTTACTCACTGGGGGCTTTGGGCAGGGATAATGTAAAGTGCTTTGAAACGATGTAATGTTGTGAAAATAAGCTATACAGAAATAAAGTGACATTTTGAGAGACACTCCCAGGAGCACCTGGAGGATGGGCCTATTGCAAAATCATCCAGCTGGCTCTGCGAGTTAAACCAGCAACCTACTGATCACAGACACAGCACTAACCCACTAATGGTACATAATGGTTCCTCAGAGTCCATTTAAAGGTACAGTTACCTAATTGGGTACAATTGCCCCAATGACAAACAAAGGTACAATTTTTTTTTCCTCAGAATGTAGGATGGAGCAAAAGCACGGACTCTCTGTGGTTCCCCGAGGACCAAGTTAATAAACACTGTCCTAATTAAACTTACTTTAATCAAAAAAGAAGACCAGGATTAGTTACTACACTCCCTGTCACATATGTCACAGTTCAAAAGGTTGCAGCACATATTAAGTAGCAGTAAGAAATCAGAGCGGAAATTAGCATCCGATAAGATGGTGGTATTGTACGGGTTTACAGCCCTCATCCTTTGGAACATCAGCCGGGACAGATGGCCACTCGGCACGCAGACAGCGCCGAGACGCAGGTGGCTGTTTGATCCGCGCGTGTTTGCAGCAAGAGCCGAAATTAATCACCACCAGCGGAAGCAGATAATTCGAGGATTGCACCACCGCCGTTTGCTGCAGCCTTTGACGCAATGACACACCAGGTCTCTCTCTGGTACTATGCTGGCAGTTAAAGTCCCAGAGAAGCTGATGTTTAATATCTCTGATATCTAAGTGAATGTACAAATTGTATCCTCACTCATTTCTCAAACAATGAACTTTGGACAGAGCTCTGCTGTAATCAATTCAATTCAATTCAATTTATTTTTATATAACGCCTATTATGACACAGCCTCCCCAAGGTGCTTTACATGGGTGTATTGTAATACATTAAACATCATCAAGACAGAATAAAACAGAACAAGGGAAAAGGGAAGACAAAGAAATAAGAGAAGGAAATCCAGATGGCAACGAAGAAGAGGGACCAAAAATCCCCCCCCCCCCCCAAAGTCCATGACACAGCCCAGCAGCCACCTTAAGATCTTTTCCTCAAGGACGAGGAGTAGAAGCTCACAACGCTGAGGTTTTGTCTCTTTGCCATATAGGTACAAGAATCGAAAGTGAGAAAAGCCTTCATAGCTACATTACACTTCCTATAGTTTCAGTTTCAGTTTCAGTTCTTCATTACCACGCGTTCTGAGGAACACAGTGAAATTCTTAATGCACGATTGCAGGGGAGGGGGACAGATGCATGGAGGACAACAGGAGAGACAGCGGCGTAGTAAGAGACAAAGTCACAAGAAGTAGCATATGAAGGCCGTGACTGTCGGCCCTTACCTGTGTGTCTGTTTTGAGCAGCAGAATACAAGGCAGAGGTTTCATTGGTGGGACTGATAACCATTGGGTCTTGGTTAAGCAGCATAGACAGTAAAGTGACGGTTCCCTGGGTAGCAGCTTGGAGGAGCAGGTCGCACCCGTCAGCCAGGGAGACGGGGCCACCGGGGCTGGGCGGGTGAACTACGGCGGGACACCAGCCTGGGAGTCAAAGTGACAACATTTACAGTGGGACCACGTCACCGGCAGGCAAACCCCCAACCACAGTCTCCTGATACACCTCTCTCTGCAGACGCCGATGCGGCCCAGTCTGTGATCATGCTGCCCTGAGCGTGTACGCATCACTCGTTGCTATGGTGACCCACCCAAAGCCACTGACAGCAGAGGGCGGACACACCAGATTCCTCAATGCCAATCAATCAAGCTCAACCTAGTGGGAAAGCGAAAGGCATTGTTAACGCGAGCTTCTAGAAGACAGGGGATTCAGCTCCAGGCTTTTACCTCATAAGGGCTTTCAGGACACATTAACTATAAGACTAGACAAGAGAATGCGTGTGTTTCTGTCCTCAAAGGGCATCAGAGATGCTGCGGGCCACAACGAGAGCATCAGCAGCCTGCCCTGGGTGTCACAAAGTCCAAAGTCCAAATTATTCTGACACTGACTGTCCTCAACTTATCAAATTGCAGGTCAGCAAGGAATTTAAGAAACAGCGAAATTTCCCTGATATCTTCTGTGCATCCAGCACTCCACACACAGTAAGATAATTATAAAGTGCATTAGGCTCCTGGGAAAAAAAAGACTCCAATTTAAATAAACAGCATGGCTATAACATTTAAACAGATGTGCACAACTGCAAAATGGAACTGACAAAAAACACCACAGGCAAAAGTGAGGCATGTGTGAAATGTTTTGTGAAATTTATTAACTAATATTATATTCCATTAGTGCAGCAAATCAGAAGGTCGAAACCAGCACAAGAGAAGTTCGTTCAGGTAAATGCTGTGATGTTCAGCATGAGATACTTCAGACAGCAAGGAAGCACGCAAGCCGGAAGCACTCAAAAGACATCCGCTTCTCGAGGAGGAGAACGGACATGTTCTAGTGCTCCCAAGGTAGCTAATTACACATGCCAAGCGGAGACTGAGGAGAAGCCAGGGAGGTGCGGGTGGATTGGCAGAGCAGGGCATTCTGAGAAGATGGCCACAGAGCAAAGCGGGGATAGGCAGAGAGGAGAGGAGAGGAGAGGGAGAGGGAGAGGGAGGGAGGAGCTTCTGGCATCAGCTTCAGAGTATAGCTGGTCACCGACGCAACGGAAAGCCCAGCAGAGCTCACAACACAGGCAATAGCTGGTTGAAGCCATATTTAAAGTCTGTTTAAGCAACATCAAAGTCTATCAGCAATATCAGGGGTTATACAATCCTGGTATTGCTTAACTAACTAAGCAAGCTAGCAAGTGGGAGACTACAAAGTTTCCTGAAGCATAAGGTTAAGTGGTTGTAAAGAGAGAAGCATTTTATGGTAATATTAACCAATTCTTCAGCTTCATTCTTCAGTGTAATTTTACCCTAAAAGTATGAAATTGTTTGTATTTTAATCAGATGTCTGCAGCTATCTAATGCACAAGGAGAGACCTGGGAGAGAGACAGACAGACGGTGTACTACCTGAGGCTGCTGCCAGGGGGAGCTCTGTGTCACGGGGTCTACAGCATGACGCGATAACAGGATTTATGAAGGAGCTACTGACAGCTGCAATGGCAACAGGGGGACACTCTGAGCATGCTCCCTGGTGCGGCCCCGGTGGCTGGGGGGGGCAGGCACCCACCTGAGATGCCGTCAGGGCTGGGACGGGGCAGCCGGCCCCCGTGCCCCCCAAAGCGATGGCGGGCTTGGGTGGCAGCTGGGGCGTGGCAGGTTTGGAAGTTGCCCCCAGGCTAGTGGCTGGGGACCTGCTGCCCTCCCCAACTACCTTGATAGGGGGGTGGGGGGGGGATGGGGTCTGCGAGAGGCCGGGCTTTTTGGGCGGGATTGGCGGCGGATTCCCGCGGTCTATCCTGCCCACCGTAGGGGACTTGATGCTCATCTGGGGGTGGCTCAGCCGACCTGGGAAAGGCCCCCCCTCGGAGGTGGAGTGTGGCAGGCTGGGCCGCAGGGGGCCAGTGGAGGGTGGGCTAGTGAAACGGGACAGGACTTGTGTGACCGTGTGACGGGCTTGCTGCTTGGCTGCAAGGTTGTCTCGGCTGGTCGGAGACTCGTCCCGGGACGGGGGGCTCGGGGTGGCATTGCCGTTCTGGTCCTGCTCCGTGGGGACGGACTGGAACTTATAGCGAGCGGCCTGGACTCGGGGGCTTGCCCCGGCAGGCAGGGCAGAGCCGGCGCCAGGTGAGGAGGACAGCCCGTTCTCAGTCTGCATGCCACCGATGGAGTTTCCATGAGTCATGGCCCTTGAGGGATTCTGGGATTTGGGCAGGCTCATGCCGGCATAGCCAGTGACGGATGGCTTGACAGGGACAGTGAGTGGGGCCTTCCTGGGACCATCCTCCACGAGAGACGGGTCCGTCTGGCAGGATGCTTGACGGCAGCTCAGCGGGTCCGTCGCCACGGCGACAGAGACGGTGGCCTTGGGCTGGGCAGCCTGACCAGCAGGGGGTGCCCTGCCCACATCCTGATCAACCTGGAGCTGCTCCACCTTCTGCCGCAGACAGTCGCTCTGGGCCCTCAGGTCGGCGGAGCGGGTTTCTTCACGACCCAGCCGAGCTCGCAGCTGCTCGCGGTCCGTATCCATCTCCGACAGCTGCTTCTCCATCTCGGCCTCCATCTGCTGCCCCTTGTGGCGTTCGACGGTGAGCTCCTCCTGCAGGCGGCTGGAAACGCGGCCCTCCTCCTCGAGCCGGGCAGACAGCTCGTCGAAGCGCTGGCTCTCCTCAGCCACGCGGGACGCCAGCTGCTTACACTCACGCACCAGCATCATCACCACGTGCTTGTTCTTCTCACGCTCGTCCTTCAACTGCGCAGACAGCTTCCGGTGCTCCACCTCCAGCGACTGCAGCTGCAGCTTCTCCTGCTCTAGCTGTAGGTCAGACATACAGTGTCAGAGGAGAAGCAGACCCGGAAATGCATGCATGTGTGAGTCGGTTTCATCACGCAAGGAGCTCAGATGATAGACGCAGTCTCCACATGAGATACATGCTCTGAATCCCGCCTTTCGATCAGGGCTGAGTCACACGGGAATCACAGTAAACCTATCAACTGTCTGTAATATTCAGCAACAGCTCTCGGATTCCCTTCACAAACCTTGGAGGAAGCACAGAATAAATTTCAAGAAAGAGCAAAGATTGAGTCTTTGATGATACTCTTAGATCAGTGTTTCTCAAACCAGTCCTTGGAGACCCCCCCCCCGGACACTCCCGGCTCCCAAAAAGATGGACTTTCTGGGGTGTCCGCAGACCAGGCTGAGGAACCCTGCCTTCAGCATGAACAGGCGGACAACGAGGCCAACCTTCTTCTGCCTGCCCTCGGCGGCCTCCAGCTGCACCGACATCCTCTCCTGCATTTTGCGGCAGTGCGCCATGACCGCCTCCAGCACGGACAGGGGGCTGCTGCACAGGGAGCGCCTCTCCTTGTCCCCGGCACCGGCCTCGAAGTCGCGCTGCAGTGCCAGGAAGGGGTCACTCAGGTTGAAGTGGCCGTAGCGCTCCTGAATGAACACCTCCTTCCTGCGAGCCTGGGGAGAGGAGGCGACCACATGGGTTTAGACATTACACGTGACACCTGGTACCTGCCTCACACGCTACACCTGAACCACCACCCCCCCACACGCGCTACACATCTGGATCCTGCCTCACATTCCACACAATGCACACATCTGGATCCTGCCTCACATTCCACACAATGCACACAACATCTGGAACCTGCCTCACATTCCACACAATGCACGCAACATCTGGATCCTGCCTTGCATTCCACACATGCTGCAAACAACATCTGGATCTTGCCTCACACTCCACACGTGCTACACGCTATAGCTGGGCCCTGACTCACATGCTGGCGGCTTCAGCGAGTTCCAGGAAAGGCACTGGCCATTGCTCTGAACGTGGCCTGTAACGTGATGAATTTTCTGCCTTAGGAATCCAGGCTTCACTGAAGTACAGCCATGATTTTACAAGCCAGCTGCTGTGTCAGGTCACACACAGAATGGCCAGTTACGCTGTGTTTATGCAGGGTGCATCGCCGTTTAATCTCCAGTCAATGTCGTTCAATCTCAATACACAGTGGCAGAAAGCAAAAGAGACCATATTTGACAGGGCAGAATGGTTCAGATTGGCGGGAAGCTTTAAATATTACATACCCTGAATCCTACAAAGTGCCACAATTACTATACAAGTCTATAATTTAGTAAATTATTTTAAGTTAAGTGAATGGATATGCGTATTTCTTTTGTTGCCGCTTCTTCTTTTCTTTTATCTCACGTTTTTGGATGAGAGAGAGCAAAGCATCAACCTTAGGCTCCATTTTTGGATTTAGACAGAACACCAGGGTTTTAGCTTCCACTACACAAGCAGAGAGACTATTCCATACCATGCTGTGTAAAGAAGTGCTTTCTCAAATTTGTTTTAAAATGTTCTCCCACTAATTTCCACTTAAAAAATGGCCACAAGTTCTATTGTTTAAACTAATATTGAAATAGCCATTTGGCTGAACAGCATCCAGACCTGTTAGAATCTTATATACCTGGATCATGTCCCCCCCTTAGTCTCCTTTGCTCGAAGCTAAACAGATTCATCTCAGCTAATTTCTCCTCACAAGATATTCCTCTAAGACCAGGAATCATTCTCGTAGCCCTCCATTGCACCTTTTCTAAGGCAGCAATGTCCTTCTTAAGATATGGTGACCAAACCTGCACACAATATTTTAGGTGGGGTCTTACCAAGGAATTATATAATCTTAGCATCACCTCCCTTGATTTAGACTCCACACACCTAGAGATGTAACCCAACATTCTATTGGCCTTTTTTATTGCTTCCCCACACTGGTGAGAGTGGGACATGGAAGCATCAACATACACACCAAGGTCTTTCTCATAATCAGCTACCTTTATTTCAGTGGAACCCATAAAATATCTGTACTTTATATTTCTGCTCCCTGCATGGATTACCTTACATTTATCTATGTTAAATTTCATCTACCAGGTATCAGCCCAGTCGCTAATTAAATCCAGATCCCATTGTAGCCTTTCTACTGCTAGATCAGTATCTGCTACACCACTCACCTTGGTGTCTTCTGCAAATTTAACCAGTTTACTGTATGTATTGGTGACAATATCATTAATGTAAATTAGGAACAACAGTGGTCCTAAAATTAAACCCTGCAGTACCCCACTATGAACGCAGGTCCACTATGACATTGTGCCTCTAATAACTACTTGTTGTTTCCTGTCAGTTAACCAGTTTTCAATCCAATCTGCTACAATTCCTAAAATCCCTGCACCTTTGAACTTAAGTAAGAGCTGTTTGTGGGGGACAACATCAAAGACCTTCTGAAAATCTAAGTAGATCACATCATAGGTCTTTTTGTGATCAATTTCTCTTGTAGCTTCCTCAAAGAACTGAAGTAAATTCATTAAACAGGATCTACCTCTCCTAAATCCATGTTGGCTATCCCTCAGAATGTTATTTGTATTCAGGTAATCTACCATTTTCACTTGGATTATTGCATGGATTATTTTTCCAGTAATGCAAGTTAAACTGATTGACCTATAGTTTGCTGGATTACTTCTATCCCCTTTTTTGAATATGGGTGTTATATTAGCATACGTCCAATCAGAAGGTACCACACCCGCAAATAACGATTTCTGGAATATTAAAGGTTGGCTAATAATATCCCTCATCTTTTTTTAAACTATAGGTAAGATGCCACCAGGGCCCTGCAATTTATTTATTTTGATCTTAGCTAGGCTTAGTACCACATCAGCCTCAGTTATACATATATTGGTCAGAGATGACACTGTATTCATACTAAGTGGTAGTAAGTCACTCATGTTCTCTGCTGTGAACACTCATGTAAAATAATCACTAAACTCATTTTCTATATCAATTTCATTTTCAAATATAAGGCCTTTACTCTCCTGCAAATTAGTGATTTAAGCTTTTAGAGCTCTTTTTAAAATATTGGAGTTAAATCATTTTTAGCCTCCAATGCAATTTGTCTTTCTACATTCCTCTTAGAGAGTCTAATGTTTTTTTTTAACTCAACCTGTAGACTTAATTTTGAAATCATTAATTATTTTACATTTGTGGAACAGAGCCCTTTTCCTCCTGACTTTATTCTTAATTTCCTTAGTAAACCACCTTGTTTATAGTTTCCTAGATTAAGTTTGGCTGGATACAAGTATAAAGTCCCCTTGGACTTCCAACAATATGCTTTTAAAAAATCCCCATGCCTCTTCAACCATTTTGCTATTTAACTCCATCCAGTTTACAGTTTCTAGTTTGTCTCATACCATTAAAGTTAGCCTTCCTAACATTTTATACTAAATGTATACAATTAGGCCATTTGAGTTTATAGCATTTAGTTTTATTCATACAACTTTTATTTTTATCAGTGAGCTTCCTTGCCTGCAAGTGTTCTTTTACGTATACTGCAACACCCACCTCCATTCTTGCCTATTTGGTCTCTTCGGAACAATGTATAACCATCCATATTAAATTCTTCACCATCATTGTCACTCATCCATGTTTCTGTTATTCCTATAATGTCGTAAGAGTCTGATGAAATTAAAGCCTCTAAATCATGACTTTTGGGTCTCCCCCACCCAATCAGAAGGCTGGCCCACCCAGCCAAGAGGGGGAATAGAAGTAGAAAAATGTGTTCTTTTCCCAAGGATATATTTTTGTCTTATTTTTTGCAAAAAATGTATCTTTGATTTGCGCATAAACGTAACAAAAATATAAACATTCTCAGACTCTGTTCATACAATCACCATTCATACGAACGGAAACAATCACCCAATCAGTGTTAGTCTTGATATGTTTGTGATGTTGGAGTATAAAGTACACATTTCGGTGGTCACCCAGTTAGCTATATGCATTTCTGTGAGTGTGTCTACAAAGAGACTTTCCTGTCTGTACATAAACTAAACATAATATCAACAACCATTTTCCATCTTATTTTTCATCTTAATTGTTCATACCAGTTTTTGATTTACTGTTTAGCTAAACATTTATACAGTTTGATAGGTTGCTAGCTAACTTTATACATAAATATTTATATATATAACTATATTGGTTAGCTGAACACACTAGTTAAATAGCTAGTCACAGGAGTTTAGTCTAAATTTACGAGCTAGAAATGCAGAAATGTATAGATTTCTGGTACCGAAAAAAGCTACCACAGATAGTGTGACAGCCACTAAAGTTCAGTTTAGTGGATCGGACTCTCATTCCTAGTTTGGTTGTTTCTTGCAGTGATGATGTTGCTGGTCCATCTCGGGGTGATGGCAGTGTTGCTGATGATATGAACAGAATAATCTCTAACCAGCCGGTTCTAAAAACTTACCCATGATGAGAAATTGTGGTAGAGAGAGATGTTTCTCTGCTATGTGGTATAAGTCTAGACTGTCAAAAAAGATGTTTGCTTTTGCTTCCCCTGTCAGGTATTTAGTCCCACATGTCATGACAAAGGGATTTGGTAACTGGTAAGTGGCACTAGAACGGGATCGTGGGCTACAAAAACATGCATCAAGCCAAGGGCACATACACGCTGTCTCTAAGTGGAAAGAATATAAAACACGACAAGAAACGGGCACATCCGTTGCCTGGTTACTAGGTCCTCGACAGGTAGAAAAAAATAGATACTACTTAAAGAGTATTGGGGAGGTTCTTGTAGTTTATGAACTTCCCTTACTTGGTGATCAGGAAAATGTGAATGATGAGGAATGCTCTATTGCTCTGGCTGCTGGTTTGTTTGTGAAATTATTTAGATATACACTTGATGAAGATAAAACACTGGCTAAAATAGCACCTCGGGTTCCAAAAAATGCCAAATACACTTCCAAAACTATTGAATAAAGTAATTGACAAAATGGCCATCAAAGAAATCCGGAACAGATATGCACAGGCAGATTCACAAAGCTACTGCATAAAAAGTGACAGGAGCAATGTAGAAAACCTTTCAGTCATGGTGAGGTTGGTATGCAATGGGATACCAGAGGGAAATATACTTGAACTGAAGCAGCTTAATGCTGAGTACATTACCTCTGAAATTCTTGATCACCTGTCATACACAGGCTTTAATACAGAAAACATCTTGAGTCAGTGTTATGATGGTGATCAATGCACTCCATACATTCACTGCTTTAACCATCAGCTCCATTTAGCTGTCGTGCATGTGATTAAAAGTGAACTCTGGGCCAAAAGGTTTTTGATTTGGCAGATTCACTACACTCACTTTTTCAACACCATTACATCATACAGAATTACAGCTGCCCCTCCCTCAAGAGGCTACTAGAAATTCGGTGGACTAGTCATTATGACCAGATGTGTGGTAGACAATGAAGAGGTGATTCTTGACATCTTGGCAAAAGTTGCAGATGATGAGGGTGCCTCTGTTGATCTGGGCAAAGAAGCAGCAGGGCTTACATGTCAGCTTAATAAGCACAAGTTCTTTGTCATTGGCAAGTTTTTAGTTGATGTTCTTGGCATTTTGAAACCTGCTAATGCTATTACAGTCATAGTATGTAGATATGTACAGTGCTTGTGAGGTCATTCAGGCATCAGTTGAGACATTGCAAAGTCTTTGTGCAAATGATGCTGGCTTGACCCAAATTTGCAGTGAAATCCCCAGTGAACCTCCATCAAAATGCCAAAGAACAATGAATAAACCCTTACGTGACTCCTTGTGTGGGTGTGGTTTCACTCTTAGGAGGCCATTACTGAGCATTTTAGACAGGGCACTGTCAGAGATGCATGGCAGATTTTCAAAGAAGAATTTAGACTTGATGAGGGCCCTTTCCTGCCTTCTCCCCAAGTCTGACTTGTTTCTTGATGTTGATACATTACAGCTCCTCTGGGAACTTAGTGGTGTCTCAAGGAATGAGACTGTTAGTGAGCTTCTTGTAGCAAAACCATTGCCTGAAAATGCTCCAATGTGTGCAAATACCTGCAGGGATTCAAAGATGCATTTCCAGGGTTGCACAAGGTGTATATGTCTGCCTTAGTTATTGGTATCTCCACTACATCTTGAGAACTCTTTTTTCTACCCTCTCAAGAGTGCTAACACCCTTTTGATGCTCAATGTTCCATGAGAGAAAGAAAAACCTGGTGATTTTGGCTTATGAAAAAGCAATCACACAAGAATTGACCATGGATGATTGTGCAAGAGTTTGCCAAAACCTAGTGATCTGATTAAACATTTTGCACATTTTCTGACTTATAATGCAATGAGGTTCATAGCTTGTTGTTAGATAGCCCATGCTTTTATTGGGTGAATGCAGTTTTGTTCCTGCCAGTTTGGTCCTAGTTTGTTCATATTGGCTTCAGAGCCTTTACTTTGATCAGTTTTTGCTGTATCTGTTGTGTTGTTAGGGGTTTATTCTGTTCAATGGCATTTAGTCTGTCAAGTACAACAGTTGTCATGTATTAGTTGTGTTTTGCAGTTCAGTTTAAGTTTCAGTGCTATTCTGTGTATAATATAGCTTAAAAGTAGCCAATACAGTAGTCAAGTTAGGCAGCATTTTGTGCAGTTTGTGCAGGAAAGTTTTATTTCCTGTCTTATATATTTTGTTTTAGTAGAAATGTTTATTGTTTTTTTTTATTGTTTGTATAGTGTCGCTTATTGTCTGTGTACGAGAGAGACACGAGCTGCCGGAAACAAATTCCTTGTGTGCCCCTAGCACACTTGGCGAATAAAAAGCTTTCTGATTTCTGATTTTTCCTGATGTTGTGTACTACTTAAAGTATATAAGACAGAGGATGATCCATACACACTCACATACATACATGCACAGACACCTAAGCTGCATACACAGGTACACACACAGACCCATGCTTACATGTAAACATACACACATGCTCACATAACTACACTCATATGCATCTGCACACGTGCACACACTGGATAAGATGTCAGATAACTTTAGGGTGTACATGCTTGGAAATTAGGAACCATGATTTTCTGTCATAGGACATAGGACATGTATATACCGATGCGGATGCGGCCCTGGTTAGTGATGAGCCGCAGCGGTGTGCTGCC
>JAODUD010000001.1:8062671-8074412 GCA_026784285.1 Stomatorhinus walkeri | reverse complement strand
CAAACAATGAAGCAGGGGAGGTACATCAGCCCTCTGAGCAAGCATAGCCAGACAAAGGGAGCCTGTATCACTACAGAGCAACTACAGCACATCTAACACTAAATCATCCAGGCTGATAACGTGATTATACAAAAATACTCTGTTACTCTGTTATTTACAGTGTAACTTACACGCCAGGGTACAGCCACAGTGTGGAACCCAGATGAAGCCATTTACCCCCAAGGCACATCTCACGAAACAGCGGGCTTCGCAAGCTCAGCCAATGTACACATATATTTAATTATGTTATTTAAAGATAACAAGCTAGTCTGCAATGGCTATATACAGCTGTAAACTACTGCCGCCTTTCGTGTCCTGTCTGGGTGGTATGGAGAGATTGACCAAGAGGATCCTCTGATTACCCGGCATGTCACCAGCCACTGAATCTGCACTTCAGGCAGAGACAGAAAACAGGTTCCCTGAGGCTCTCGCTACCGTTCAGAGACAACATCCAGAATACCCAGAATGCTGAGAAACACGACCCATCGCTTAGGTGATGGAGCTTAAAGGAGGGAAGAGTGAGAAACTGGTCACAGACTCCAACCCCCACACTGACATTAAAAACATGCGTGTGATTCAGGACACACACTGAATATAAAAACACACATGTGATTCAGCACACACACATTGAAATTAAAAACACGTGTGTGATTCAGCACACACATACACACACACACACACACAGAAATTAAAAACACTCAAGAACATTCCATAATTCAGAATAAAAAACCTATTCAACAATGTCTCTTCACCTCTGACACCTCAAGCCAATGCCCAACCATAACCGTAAAGCTGGGGGGGGGGACCATGTCCCTGACCCCGCTAACCCTAACCTTCAGTGTGTCGGGGCAAACATTCTTCAGTCTCCCAGTTCATTGTAGTAAGAAAGGAAGAGCAAGTCCTGTAGTATGTTTCTGCTTCACAATGACCCATCTGTGCTGGACTGTTCCCCGTCTGGACAGGCCATCTGCATGCTGCTGCCATATTAATACTTATACTTGCTGCTCTGGATTTTTCAGCTCTTTTTAATCACCATACGAACACTAAACATAAGGGCCATTGTGAAAAGCCACAGAAAATTCTTTGTATACCCAAACTCCCAAAAAATGCAGGCTTTGTACTACAGTAATTTCATTCAGACTCTTTTTGCAATGGAAAGATGTGCTAAATTTTAAAGTAATTAAAATCTGGAGTTTCAACCACCAAGGACATAAACAGCATTTTCCCCCCAAAATATCCAGACAATCGGAATTTAGTAGCACATAAACAGATGAACTGATACCTCAAAAAAATTGGTTTAGTAAATTAAGAACAACAGCTTTGCTCCACTTTTCAAAAGTGCTGTGTACCATGGCCAGACGTTATGCTAACAAACACATTTACCACCATCGACACATAATGCTCTGGGTCTGGGGCGCCTGTACCAATAATTCCTGTTAGTTATGTTCATTAACACAACCAGGAAACTTACTTGAACTGATGACATTACATCATCCTGATAGTGACCAGAGAGTTCAAAGTCCCGAATACCAGCACATCTTTCTTTACAGGACCTTCATATAATTGGCTGTTAATGCATGCAGTACTTCCTGTTCAGTCAAACCATCCCTAAGGCATTCTGAGTAACTCCCAAAGTAACTCTGCGCAACATCACATTGGATCTGCGTTTTAGTTACCAGACTAGTGGTTATATAAATTCTGAAAATGTGAGTCTTCTGTCATTATAGAACATCCAGATATATGTGGAGCAGATGAGTTGGATCCAGAAGGTTACAGTGTACTGTTGCTGCATCTTAACACGGAACCTGCATCAGCTGGCAAATGACAGATTAAAACTGGACTGAACAGTTCCTAAGTTCCTTGGAAATTGAGTTATCTACAAAGAGCAAGTTGAGGGAGGCATAAAAAAGTAATTTCCCCATGGGGATAAATAAAGGATTGATTATTATTATTATTATTATTATTATTATTATTATTATTATTATTATTATTATTATTATTATAAACGCTGCATTGATGTCACAGCCTTCCCTCCTATGGAATTTCTGTACAACACATCTCATTTTGTTCATTTTGTTGTAATTTCCACATATTGAAAACTGGCAGAAATGTGCTATAAAGGCTAATCCAGCCATTAGGCTAGAAGGCATCCCATAATACTGCTCCTGGCCGGGAGTTAAATATCATGTAAATATGACTTTGCCAGTACAGCAATCAATCTCCATGACAAACCTTCAAACATGAGCTATTCTGAACTTCTTACACACCTTCACTGCACAGCAATAGCAGGCGACACTGGCATCAGTCAATACCTTTGACCAAATATAACCACCATGACGAGTGGACCTTCCTCATGAAGGGGACTTTTACTGCTTCCCTATCCACATAACGCCACAGTATTCTTTCATCCATTGGAAAGCAGAATGCCTCCATGCAAATGTTCTCCCACAAAACCCTGGTGAGTCATAATGCTTGATGAAACCTCCCACGCTTTTCTGTGAATTCCAAGCAGCATGCGCATGCTATGTCCAGAATGGCATATTCATGCCATGTTCCCGCTTATCATTATATATATACTGCCATTTTTTGAGCTTGGTGTTGCATTTTTTTGCCATAATTTCCATCTCAATTTCAATGCACAGTAGTTACCTGACCATGAGATTCATATATTGATGAGACATTTGATCAGATTCAAGACAAGGAGCAAGAACAGTCAGTTTTCCACAGATGCAGTCCCCAGGTTCTTGTAGGATTTTTTCCGAAAATCTTCTCAGATGTATATAGTTTATATTCATTATCATGAGTCCCCTCTCCGATGGTCCAGCAAAGTCCCAATCTGGCTGGTCTTACATAACACCTGGACTGACACATTTTTCTAACAGCTTTGACTGTTAATTTGTGATACATGGACTTGGACTCCCAAAGTCTAGGTGCCACTTACTGACACTTACATACACAGTTAAATTATTCAGCACAGTTACCCTTTTACCAAGTCACAGTCTAATATGTGCAAAATAGGACATTGATGAAAAACACAGAAACAAATTCCTGTGAGACTATCAACAAAATGGCTGAGGGAAATGAGTGATAAGGGAACAATGGTGAAAGTGAGGCCAGCACATAGAAATGATGGGTGATATAGCTATACAGCAGTACCTCTGTCACTGGCCAAAGGTGCAGCTTGTTTGAGTTTTACTTACATAAAAATGTTCTGATGGCAGAAGGGAAAATGACTGGCTCAGAGAGATAACCAATCAGATTGTAGAGGAGATGGGTCCAAGTAATTAGAGGAAGAGGGACCAACCAATCAGATGTCTTGGTCCCACCTCCTCTACAATCCGATTGGTTGTCTCTCTGAACCAATCATTTTTCCTTCTGCCCCCAGAACATTTTTGTGCAAGTAAAACTCCCACAAGCAAAGGTGCAGCATCTTGGCACTGCAATCACACAGACAGCGCCTATGCAAACTCTACACACTACACACAGACACCAGAAGCTGCCAGAAGCTGCCAGAAGCTGCCTAGCGTAGTCTTTAGACTGGGATGAAATAAACTACAACTGAATAGCAATCTGGATTCAAGCACAAGTTCACAAAGTCAAAGAGACTGATTCAACATCAAAGGAAAGTGTCATCAACCTGGCAAACGGTTCAAAAGACAAGAGAATCCTGCACCCTGGTACATCAGCCAGGCGCCGCCGAGCCCAGAGATGAGAAACCAGGTCACGCTGACGAATATCTGCATCAACACAATACAGGAATATGGATAGCAGAAGCCTTCTTACGAAACGCAGGCACTCACACTCCCCTGCCGTAAGAAACTTACCTGCATGGCATTATTACTTACTCGGAATTAACTGGAGTTTGTCTGTGTTGCTAAACAGAATCATTATTCACATGTTACCATGACAACCATCGAGATGAGCTAACACCAGTTTCAGCTACTGCTGTGAATGACCATGCAGTGTCCTACTTATGGATCAAAATAAAAAGAAGATGAAAGAGGACGTTTTGCTGATATGGAACCCAAGTGTCTTTAAAAAGTTTTTTTTTTAAAAAGCACCTTAACCTTATTACTGAAAAGCAATGATTACAAACTGATACTATTTGCATAACAAGTAAGGATCATTTATAACTAACAGTGTATTAAAGGCATCGTACATTGGAGAAGTTTATTACTGATCCTCATGATGTTGACCTAGTAATGAAACCTCAATAATTCTGAATGCAAGCTTACAGCCTGAATAAACAAAAAGCTGGGATATTTTACACTGACATTATTCAAGACTGCTGGGGATGTAACATTAAGAGGGAGCGGCCCAACAGGCAGAAAAGAATTTCAGGAGGGGGTAGATTTTGCCATTTTGCGATTTGGGTCCCCCTCGGTAGATTTCACCAAATGGGGGGGGGGGTGAATTAAATTTCGAGGGGGGTTCAAACACGTAATTCTAGTGACTGCTCAGTGTGGTTTGAACTGGTCATTTTGCTGCGTGCCTGAGAAGTTTTAAAGCTGAACGGGTCGATAAATGCGGTCAGCAGCGGAGGGGTCAGAGAGGCCCAAACCGCTCTGCATAATGGAAAATAAGACCATCCTCTCAGCACAGACAACATGGAGACAAGGAGAACATTCAGTCAGAGACACGGAACATCTGAACGCTACTGACGCTGAACGGACCCTGAATGTATACATGCCATTTACATAATAGACTTTTGCATAATAGATTTCTTGAATTGTACTTGCCATAGTGCTACACTGCTTGAATAGTTCTTCTAAAATTATGTTTGTATTTAAATTATTAGTGATTTTCATTTATGCATTTATAGTACATTTTTATTTAAATTATGTATTGCCACTGGAAAAAGGAATTTCCCAGCCATGCAGTGGCTCAATAAAGGGTTCAATAAAGTTCTAAGTTATCTTATTAGACCAATTAGAAAGCTCTTCATACCACACAGACTCACACTTTTGGTGTTCTGCTGCTAAAACAAACATCTCTTAAAATCAAACACTGCAAAGTTAAATGACTGCGGACTGTGCAAATACACAGACTTCTAATCCTGAGACCTTGTCCAATAAATCATCTTACATGCACACAGTCTGTAAGAAAATTTATAAGCCAAAACCAATGGGCAATTTGCAAGATATTGATGGATTGTTTCAAAAACAGAGATTCTGTAAAAACACTGAAGTTGTCCCTCCTATAAGGATACGGTTCAAGAGGTCAAATACATGTACGTATAGTTTTAGACACAAAAACACTATCGTACTGGCTAATAGGGGAAACATTCCTTATCTTGCCAGAATTTGATTCTGATTGTATCTCATGACTGCAGAATCAGTCAGTATCTGGTTGGCCACCAAGGTAAAGTTCAAAGTTGGCCACTTTAAGTTCATCCGCAACTTATGCAAAAACAAAGTACGGCAAGGATGGCATTTTCATGGACATTTCAGAGACATGTGGTGACCCCCAGGAAATCACAAGCTGCAAGGGACAGTGAGATGAGGAAACGCTAAAAATAGGCCAAGCTGCAGACCACTCCAGAGGGAAAAACTGTGTCTATTCTACTTAAAACTTCTGAAGCAATTTAACATGGATAAAGCAGCCCAGCAACCCCATGGCCATGTGACACAGGACTGCAAGTATCCCACGGTCACATGATCCAGAAAGACAGCCAATGAAAGGAGGTCCCAAAGAGGGCCAAAGGCTTACTGCAGATAAGTGACATCCACTAGACAACCTGTACTACACGTAAACCATCAGAAAATAAAAGAGGACAAGAGAAATTAGATCACGGGCATGTCTGCTACAGTCTGTCTGACCTCAAACCTGCTGATGTGCCTGAAAGGTTATTTTTGCCAATTTGTGGTCCTCATGAGGAGACATTAAACTCAAGCAGAGACACAGTTTAGATTATTTTCTGTAACGAGATGTAAAACACTTTTCCTAAACCAGCAGAATGTCAGCATAACCTGTATGCTAATGGATGGATGGACATTCATTTCCAATTATCTGTCCTTTCAACAACATAAATATTAACTAGTCATTTCTGATTAATTGTGAACAGTTTATGAAGAACGTTATACACTCAGAGAGAATGCTAGGCACTCACTTGACTTTTGGAAGTGTACCTCACATCTTCCACAAAAACATCTTATCTTTGAACAATCAGGACAAATCATGGTGATTCATTTGTACATTTATTGTGCACAGCAAGACAAATGAAATGCATCCAGGGACAAAGTCTTATTTGACAACAACATAAGTCCCTTAACAACATGCCATTTAATGTAAAGTGTCATCCAGATGTTGGTTAGTAAATATTTAGGTAATTATAGACTTTGCATTTAAATAAGTTTAACACATTTACATTCAATTTATTTAGCATAGGAGAAGGCAAGGCCAGTCAATCCCTGCAGCGTTGAAGGGCTTAGGGCTTTGCTCAGCTGCTCGATGGTGTCGAGTACCACCACTTACCCTGAGGGTCTCGATGACCAGGTCACGCGCTTCCAGCTCCCCCTCCATGATGCTGAGCAGCGTCAGCAGCTCTGGCCGGCTCAGGGTATCGATGTTAAAGTCACATTTCTGCAACAGAGAGCGTCACCCAAAGCAACTGTGAGACCTTCTAGGGTTTCCAATGTAATCATCATAACTGAGAAGGCTAGCGTTGCTAGAATGAATTACAGGATATAAATCCATGAAGCCAAGAACGTAACATCGTAATACAGAAGGAAATGAGCCAACGATTGCATTTCTAACAAAGTGGCTTTATGAATTTGAAACATGAGGTTCTGTATTAACTGTTTTTGTAGCTGGGCAGTTTACGCACAACTAAAAACCACTTACGGCCACCAGTATTTATCTTTTAACTGGCATACATGAATGGTTATTAAAATTATTAAATCTGAATAAAATGACAAGGAACTATTCCCACTAAATCCTTAACTTTAATGTGAAAGTCTAAATTAGCAGAGGTGGAAAGTTCAGGTTCCAAAAGTACAAATCCAGGCCAAGATTTTGTCTCAACTCACCAGCTGAGTAAAAAGAGACTGCTTGGTTGAAACAAAACCTTGGTCTGGATATTTTCTGAACCTGAACTTTCCACCTATCAAAATCAGAGGGATAATTTTCCAATGGCTGACGATGATGAAGATGTTAACTTCGACATACTGGAGTGGTGTCTCAGACCCTTTTAAATGAATGAAAACCTCACCCCTATATTAAAAATAGTTCTCAGGTTGCCATTTGCTCTTTAGGCTTCAGACCAGAGCACCTGCTCTGGCCACATTCTACATTCCAGCGTCTTGGCAGAGCAGAGGAGGAAATCACCACTGGTGAAAAGGTCTACGCCTTTGCCTGAGACTGAAAAAGGGAAATTTGTTGCAAAAGGCTCCAAAAACCAATCGTTCTAAAATAAAACCGCAATACTGCTTTAAGGGCCAAAGATTAAACTGATTAAGATTAATCGCATATTATTATAACACCTAATCTCTTGAAGAACATTTCATGCCAGATCACTCCGCTACAAAGGCGAGGGCGGAGCAGCCAAAACCACCATCTCTCACGAGCAACTTATCTGGAATGACACTTTTAAACACTCGCGGTATTTATTCCATTAAAAGACGCATATTCCGTATTGACTGACAGATATGCAGAACATATTGAAGTTTTCTTTCCATGTATCGATCTTCCACTCCATTCTACCAGGTGAAAACACTAAACACTTAAAGCATGACTCTGCATGCCTTGATACAGTGAAGGCTTTGCCTACAGTCTTATCTGAACGGAGACTGAGTTTTAGTTCTTTAATGAGATTCAGCAGAAGTACAAGGGAGCAACAACAATTTTTTAAAACTGTGTATAGGGCAGAAAAACAGCTCTGTGGCCAACACTGCAAATCATCAACCGTGCTTTACTGTACAACGCAGGCAGGTGGGCTCTGCCATGGAGAATCTAAAGTTTCTGCAAACATATTCACCGATGTTTTGCACTTTAAGATGCCCCAACTGCACCGACAAGCTCCTGGAGCAGAACATCACCATAAAACGATATGGTGAATAGAATGGCTTTGTCTTCAGTGTACAGGTGAATGCTGCGAGAGTTTCAAACCAGGAGGGAAAGACCGCATATAAAGTCTGTCGGCCTTAATGCTGATGTGGGACATGCTGTAATCTTTAAAACTAGGACACTGACTTCTTGGGTGACCCTGCTAGGAGCCACGGAAAACAGATACAATTATAAAGACATCAAATGATCTGTAATCCTATTTGCTGCTCCGAAACGTAATAAGAAACGATGGTCGCGTTGACTCTTTAACTATAAGCTAAAGTTACCATAAGACTAGTTTAATGCAAGGCAAAGGCATGTTCCAGAACAAACCCCCTCCCCAAAAATAAATAAATAAATAAATAATCTACTCACTGGGGAATAGACCTTCGTCTGACTCATACGCTGGAATCTGCGACTATCTAGTGACTTCACCGGTTTGGGCAAGTCTGCATTCAACACTGCTTAAAGGTGCTTATATCGTGTATTCATTTATTAAATGCACACCACTGAAGTTCCTAACCGGCTAATTTTGTAAAAGAATTGTTGTCGCATCTTCGCTTCCAAATGACACGACCTATATTCTGAATGAAACAGCATTTTCCACTATAACGTTCATGTCAGCCGAGAAAAACGGCAATAATCTGTACGCAATCTACATAAATATTTTACGGCTATTGACACATTAAACATAACACTTCGAGCGGTGCTGATGTTCATTCAATTGACCATCTGCATTGTATGTATGCTCTAATGGGTGGTGCATTTCCAATCAATGTATGTATAAGGTAAATTATGTCTTATATACATTATAGTGTTAAAATTGGGTAAAACAATACGTTAAGATATTTAAGAGAGCGAGCCATTTAAAGCACTCCAACACGAAGGTAACACAAATCTTGAATATATTGTGCTGCACAGTAAGACGACATCTCCGATCGACTTTGCCCACGCTTAATACATTATTTTAAATGCATCTGAAATTAAAGACTACTAATGTTTTCCTAATCGTCCCCTTTTAAATATTGTCCATTTTGTGTGGAAATTGCGTGCTGGTTACCTACTGTAACACATTGTCAGATAAACGTAAGCCGGGTGTACAAGCTTAGATTTACGGCTCCTTAATCAAAATATCTGCCAACCAAAACAATTACAAGAAAACCGCATTTCAGCGTTTTCAGTCTTACCGTCCGGAGACCACCGTGAGCCGCCGCCGTTAACGCCTGAACCGGGGCCGGCGTCTCCCCTCCTGCTCCGTCCGTCGCCATCTTCGCACTGCGGAGAGACTGGCTGGATGCGTGTTAATGACAGCGGCGAAGAGACTGGCTGGATGCGTGTTAATGACAGCGGCGGAGAGACAGACTGGATGCGCGGTGAAGCCAGCGGGGAAAAAACGGACTGGATGCGTGGTGATAGCAGCGGCGGATAGACGGGCTGGATGCGTGTCAGTGACAGCGGTGGATAGCCGGGCTGGACGCGTGTTAAAAGAAGGAAGGTTACGGTAAGGAATCCTGGTCTTGTTATATGCTAAGGATGCATATAAGCTCATCGCTCTACCACCCCAATGCAACTCTGACCATAATATGGCACATATTACCTCAATCTACGAACCAGTAATTCAACACCAAGACTGTAAGAAAATGAACTAAGGAGGCTTTGCAGGAAGGCTTTGACGAGACAGTCTGGGATATGCTCTGTGAGTCATACACTGAGGACTTTGAGGGGCTACAGACTACATCCACTTGTGTTTGTATAAAAGATTCCTTACAAACCGTGAATCATGAAGGACCTGTAGGACCTTCTAACCAAGGAGGAAAGGGCCTTCAGGTCTGGAGACACAGAGATGAACGAAGCAGTGCCGGTGGACCTGAAGATTCAACTCCAGGAGGGGAAAAACCACCACATGTAATAGCTCGAAACAGAAGGAACAGCAGAACAGCATGATGGAAATGAGAAACGGGAAGAGGACCATCACTGGCTACAAGCATGCAGGAAACATTGCAGTAGAGTGGAGCACAGACAGATTTGGCTCTCTGGTACCAAGCCAGCCCTCCCCCGATGCCACCAGCTTCAGTGTGCCGCCTGGGGGGCGGGGGATTTCTAGGCTCCTCATTGCCCCCTCCCTCCTCCACAACCTTCATACTTCCCTGTCACTTCACCATCAAAGAAACCACATCCAAGGTCTCCAACCCCACCAGTCTGTGTCTCTCTGCACAGACATGGCTGTGAGGCCTGATGGAATCAGCCCCAGGGTGCTGTAGGCATGTGCCAGCCATCTCTGCAGGTCCTACAGTACCAGTTCTCCATCCTTCTGAATCTGCAGGTGTGTTAAATGCGGGTAAACCCGAAACTGTGCAGAGCTCTGGCCCCCTAGGACTGAACTTTGACACCCCTGCTCTACATATCCATCTTCCATTAGAACACCAGCCCCATACCATCTACAAAATTTCTCTGATGACTCCTCCATTGTAGGATACACGAGCAACAGAGATGAGTCAGAGTACAGAGGGCGAGTACAGGACGAGTAGAGGACTTTGCTGAACACCAGTAAAACAGAGGAGTTTGGTGGTGGACTTTTGGCATGAACTGGAGCTCTCGAGACTGAACAAACTCATCAAGAAGCCCAACTCCATCACAGGACTGACCCTGAAACCAATGGAGTCAGTAGCGGAGATGAGGATAAACAATACTGCCCACCCACCCCAGGGGGCGCTCTCTTGAAGCATCTTACCCATTGGCTCATTCCACCATGCAATGTTAAGAAGCGCTACTGGGGATCCTTCCCTCCCTGCTACCATCATACACTAATGCGCCTCCTGCTGGCGTTACACCCTCACCCCTATATCTCATACCGGCACAGCATCTCATCTTTGACATAGTAAACGCCCGGTACTTTTGGATTTTTAATTGGAGGAATCGAGGAAGTGGCAAATGAAAAAGACGAGAGGCAGACTGACACGAAATTGTTCTTTATGTTACTCCTTAAGGGACTGCACAACAAGCAACAACACAAAACTTATAAAGGACAGGGAAACACGGGGAGTTACACTAAAGACTGTAAGGTCACACATGGCGGGTAATTACACATCGGCTAAGACATCAGGCAAGAACTGAGTACAACAACAGTTCAAGGCATATGTGACAACCAGATACACAGCACAACAGGTACCTACACTAAAAAGTATAAAGGGGCTACAGTACATACAAGACAATTACGGGGGGTATATATACACACTCGCGAGACATGCCGGGACATGTAGTTACCGCTGGCAGTATTACAGCTTATTTGAATTATACACAGTTCAGTAACTTAATTTGTACAGTACTGTAATAATATAGGTCCTTGAAACAGCTGTACTATATTTTGAGTCAATAAAATTCAGTATATAGCTACACTGTCCATTCTATTGCCTTATATTCATGTAATAAATATACAAATGTCAATTAGATGGTAATCTGCCTCATAAAGAAAAAGGAAAAAATTCAGTTAAAATGATCGTCTGCTTTTAGTGATCAATTTCACCAAAAATAGATGTGATCACTATAAGTGGATTCCACTGTATTTAGCCATCCATCCATTTTCATACCCGCTTATCCTACTGGGTCGCGGGGGGTCCGGAGCCTACCCGGAAGCAACGGGCACGAGGCAGGGAACAACC
>JAODUD010000001.1:8040968-8053240 GCA_026784285.1 Stomatorhinus walkeri | reverse complement strand
TATCCATTGGGAGTTGCACATGAGGATCAGGGAGGCGTGGCATACACAAGGCTGGAACGGACGGAGCGTGACAGTAATGCCATTAAATGTAAATGCTGGCTTGGTATCTGTTAATACTTAATTAAGTACTACTTATGTTAATGTGTTAATTTCTTGCTGACTTGTAGGGGATCAAATACTTATTTCCCAAAGATAAATGACAAATTGAGTTGTACCTGTTACTTAATGATTTTTGCTTGTTTGTTTTGTTGAAAATCTATCTTCTGATGTTGAAATAAACATACCATTAAAATTATAGGCTCCTCATTTCTTTAATAGTGGGTGAACTTAGGAATTCAATGGGGCGGTCAAATAATTATTTCCCTCATTTTATACCTATAATAATTTCAAATAGTTTTTAAATTAGCATGTACTTTATTATTCCTATTTTTGAAATATTAGTCCTTGACATATTAAGCATAGAGACGAACGTTTAAACCAAATAGCTATGCTCTTGATTTTGGATTTATTTCAGCTCCAAATTGACAGAAATAAATAGTTCACTTCCCGACTTGTTTTAGTGTTTCATGTCTTGTACAGTCTCCTGTAATTCTACATACAGCGCATTTGTTCCTTTTATTCTTTTAATAACAATCATATGTTACAATTTAAAAATGCATGTGAAATCTTAAGTTATTTAACAACAAATTACATAAAATAATGCAATCATATCATTAGGTATTAGCTGATGTATTAGAGGAAGCTAATGTACCAGATTACTAAAAGAATCCTGCCACAATCTAGCAACCATATCTAACCTTCGGTTTAGGACATTACATTAACAGATGCAAGGTAATACAATAAAATTTCTGATTTCATAACATTCTAACTATCTGCATTGACTAAGTAACTATTGTTTTAAGTATATACAGACGTATACATAAACCACGGGTCGCTTTAAGAAATTCGTTGTGTGTATAGGGAGATAGCAGGCTCTTATTTTGATAAGGTTAACGTAGCAGTCTACCGGAAGTATATTGGTTATTGTGCCATTTAACCCGCTGTTGTAGATCCATTTCCGTGTTTCAACACGTCACCACTTTCAGTTTTGTTCGCTAGTTTAACCTGAAACTGAAACACATAACATGCATTATAATATTGGTCAACATTCCCGAAAAAATAAAATGAATATTAACCCATAAACCATGTTCCTGTAAATAAAACAGTGTTTTTTTTCTTTCCCTTATGTTTGTACCAACTATTTACAGTTAAATAACTAAGGCAACATTTAATATGTGTGTAGTACTAAATTATATCATGGAAATTGTAATGGAATGCATGGTTTCCAATGGTTTAGTTTGAAATCTTGAATTAATGCAGCTGGTTAAGCCATAATCGCTAGTAGCCCCCCTCCCCCCAACAAAAAAATTGCACGTAAAATATGTTACTGCTGAGAAATATTGTCAGATGAATAACCTGCAAATTAAATCTATGCCTAGTAAATACCCCGTCGAGTTTGCAGGGCAGAGAAGTTTGTTGAATTCCCTAGGAGATGACCGGTAAGTCTGAGAGTGACATGAAAGGGACAGTGCCGACAGATAAGGTTCTGTTCCTTCTTGGTTTGCAGTGCTGTCCATGGGCGTAAATACGCGGATGTGGGTGGTTGTAATTCCCCAATAATCAGAACCGTTCAATACAACTTCACCGCACCCACTAATTATGTCTCCCCCTAAACGGATGGAGACCTTAAACCCCCGGTTCAAACCAAGGTTCAGCTATTCATGTTATTCCATGCCGTTCATGTGGAAAAGCAGCGAAAACAAACGAAGCAAACCAGGTGATCTATGTGGGGAGTTGGCTATGGTAGCTTGCAGAACATACAGAAGCGACTACCCATGCATCTGAATATTTTAACTTGGTATAATAATATGGCACCTGGTAACACTGAAATGGGAACACCAATAACAAGGAGACGCTTGTGTGGATAACAGAGAACTGCAGTATTGCAACGGATATTATATTAGGGTTATTCTTCTGGGATCGTGGAAAAGGCGGCGATCTGCGCATGACGCGCTGCGCTCAGCAGACAGACAGACAGAGGGAGGGAGAGAGAGAGAGAGCAGAGGAATCGGTTCGCAAAATGGATGCGCGCAAACTTTCTGTTTCTATTTGACGCGCCGGAGGACTGCGTGACTTTCAGCGGCCCTTCGCGTGGACTGGCTGGGACGGCGCGTGAGCCTCGCCGTCCGGGGGACCCCGGGTGTCCCCGGCCTCGCGCATAACCCCTGCATGCTTTCGGCTGGTCGCTTTCTGCTTCCTGGTTGCAAAACACATTTTTTCTCTCTCCCTTGAATAAATTGCGTTGTTAATATATATATAAAGTAAGGTTTGTTCGAGGATTACCCAGTGGCTACGTAGTAATATCGCATGGAGTCTTAACTTTTAACGATTTTTTTCCCCCCCCGGAATTTTTATTTTAGTATTTCTCTGCTTCTTTGACGTTATTTTACGAGGAAACGGGAATGTTGCCAGCGAAGGACGGGCGCATCTGCCAATGCTGCTGTCCGAGAGGAAAAAAAGAGAAATGACTAAAAAGGACATTTAAAAACAAAAGGATGGAAAATGGAAGCAATGCAGCGGACACAGGTGATGGTTATTCCAGCGTTAATCGACCTTCAGCTAACCAGCTAAACCCGGCTGACCAGCTGAGCCACGCGCGGCGTCGTTTCGGCCACTAAACACACACGAAGGCTCGTCTTTTTGGAAAGAAATAAAGAGAAAATTCATTTGATTTCGCTAAAATGTTTTGTGGAAGTTAAGTATAAGCCACGCACGTAACCAGTTAACGTGGCTTATTTAATCGACTTAGAAACGGTTGCTAAGCTGTACGTGGTCAAAACGGTGCTCGCCGATGTGGTTGGTGGTCAGTGAAATGGCCACGACGGGAAACGCCGTCAGAATAATGTACAGATGTTTCGCAGTATAACATATAATTGCTAGCTAGTTGTTCAACAGATGGAAGAAATTGAGTAGTTAACGATGTTTATTTTTCGAAAAAAAAAATAAAATGTTACCCTGTTTGCGGAAACTCGTGGTTAATGTTTGTTTGTTGGTAATTGTCATTAGGTTGATTATAATTCAGTCATAATATATCGATTCAATTATTATAACCAGGTAATGCAGGACTTATAAGCCATATGCAGAGTGGTCTATTATAATTAACGGAAGTTAAACCATACCAGCAGATTGTATTTTGCTACAGTGCAGTAGCAAATACAGTTTATTGTCATATGGTGGTTATTGGGAAAATGACATGAATTGTGGGCAGCAGTTGTGTAAAAGATCAGGGCCTGTCAACAAGAAACACGGCTCCAATATAAACCATGGAGAGTGACCTCCAAATTGAATTAAAGAAAAACTGCTTTATATTTAGGCTTTTCAGTTTGCCATGACTTCAGGAGCTATTAATGTAGATCTGTCAGCTTGATGTAACTTTTGTATTCATTTACTAATGTGTTTGAGTAACAGTTCAAATCATTGTACATCCATGGCAGCTGGTTGCCAGTTGGAAACAGACCTTCAAACGACTATGCATTCTGTCTCTTTCTCCACCTCCCCACTGTGGTTTATATGCAGATAAGCTGGACTAGATACGGTGGTATGCTTACTATAATCTATTTCTGTTATTTGGCTTATGTGCTGACAGAAAACTAGCATGCTTTAACTTGCTTTTGTCTTTTTGAGTTGGTATGGAGTTGTGATGTATTGACCAGTATCGCAAACAGCGTTCTTATTCCATTATCTGCGTTCCAAAAGAGCTGAGTGTAAAATAACAACCCTAGATACCAATCTTTCTTCATTAGTATCCACTTCAGTGCATGACTGTACTTGCCATTCAGAAGTCCACTTTATTTTTTTGAAAATTAAATGCTTTGGAACTAAAAATGTTTCTAGTGGTGCAACATGTCTGCGTAGTTTCAGGGACTGAGCATGTATCGAGTCATTTCCTTAAATGATAAATTCCTTATGTCCAATGCCATTTTATTTTTAAAATGAACATCAGTCTGTTTGTGGAAGCTGATGTACAGCCCTGAGGTGAAGATATCTTTCAGAAATTAGGCCTTAAAACATGTTTGCCGGTATCTTAGTTTAAAAGTAGTGTAGTGCTGTAATAACTGCATTTTAACCAAATGGTTCCTGGTGATGTCTTACATTTTTCTGGTTCAATAGCAAATTTGGTGACTCTGTGAATAAGATTTGCTGATGACATTCCTATGTATGCGTTTTTTTGTCAGGGAGCTATTTTGCTGTGCAACCTTTCATGATCTGCTCACGATTAAAATGTAGAATCTATGGTCAGATGAGTAAGTTTCATCAGTAAAAGTATGGCAGATTTCCTCTGGAGTTCAGAACTTTTGCTCCTGGGAGTTCTGTAAGCACCTGACCTAAGACTTGGCATTGTCGCATTCCCTGGTCTAAAGCCATTAGCATCAGACCTAAGTGAAATGGTTCATGGTTTCTCACTCTTGATGTAGGTATGGAATGAAAATGTAGTTGATGTCCACCCCTCCTTCACAGGTAGATATCCCAAAGAATATTGCACAAATCCAAGCAGCAGACCATAATAGCAAGTGATTTAAAGGAACAGCATAAACAGATTTAAAAATCAGTGTAACTTTTGGGAATAGTGTGGTGTAAGGACCATTACCTGCTCCTGTGCCTCAGAGAGCATTTTGCGTTAAATTTTTATAGATAATTATAGATCTGTATGGTGATTCACTTTCAAGAGACAATTGATAGGGCAATAGTGTTTTAGAAGGTTATGGCCTGTTATCTTTACCTGTACTTATTTCTGCCCTTTGTATTACCGACTTCCAGTATGTGGTAACTGGAGAAATGAACTTTGTTCTTGAGCACCAGCACCTTCTTGCCTGATTGATTTTTTTATTAGGAAAAAAAAGACACTACAGCACATTTCCTCTTCTTTGCGGGGAATCTCCCCAATAAACACACTGCTGCTCATCCTGTTTTTGCTTCAGGTCTGCTGGAACCTGTGCCACTTGATTCCGAAATCTTTAAGGGCAAAATTCTGCCCGTGCTGCAGGATGGCCACATGTATTCGGAGTCTGAACGCAGCTTTCGTTACACCTCTGTGCTCTTGGTGAATAGCCCTGCCCTGCAGGAGCAGGTGAGTGCCCTTTTCGTCCCACTCTAGTCCTCGCACAAGTGCTTCACCTGAGGTTGGCTCCTTCTCAAACCTGCTTAAGAGATACTTGGCCTGAATATACACAGGCAGGTGTGTGGAGCTCTGGGTTATGGGTTCTGTGTCTAGAAGGTTGCTGGTTCAGATCTTATAGTGGGCAGTGTGATAAAATCACTGTTGTGCTTTTAACCATGAAGTTTGCACCAGGGTTGTTGGATATATGGCTTACCCTGCTCTGTGACTACAAACTTTGTTCTGTTCTGTAAAATCTCAAAGGTGATCTCGGATAGGATATGCATTATTACCATTTACATTATGTCTATTTGTCAGGCACTCCAGACCATGGACCAATCAGGGATTAGGTTGGGCTTCATTAGTCCCAGGGGGAAATTGTCGGTTAAGAGCTCAACAGTGAAGGCACAGCTGCCAGCCACAGGATTCGAACCTGTGACATTGCGGGCATAGACCCATTGCACCACCAAAACCAAAAGTATAAAAAAGCTATGCGTGACCCAGTCATAGTGCTGCATGTGTGTGATTTTGTCACGTGTATCGGTGCCATTAACTTGTAAGTGTTGGCCCTGAGTCTTGGTATTCCCACTGACAGTATTCCAAGTTCCGTGTGGAGAAAGAAGAGAGCGGTTACACACATGAGGAGCTAGAGGAGTCTTTCGGATTTCTGTTACTCGATGACGAGAACAAGGTAAGCAAAATAAGGGTAGTTCAATGATCCTCTGACATTTAAAACTCCCCTGATCTCTTCTAGGACAGATAACTTCGTGTGGAACTAGGTGTTTTCAAGGACAGTTTACATGTGTGTGTATAAGTGTGTACAGTAAAGGAAAAATATTTTTAAAGGAGAGTAAAGATTAGGTCATCAGATGTTTTAAATATTGAACAGATGAGTATTGACACTATATAAGACTTTATGTAACCTGTTGAAACTAACCTTGAATTTTTTTTGTTAACTGAAGTGTAAACCACACCTCTCCTTCTCCTTTAAAAGGTAAACAATCTGTGTGAAACCGGCTTAGCAGTCGGGCATAGTGCGTGCTTCACCCTGGGCGATCCATCGAAAGGTATGATAACATTCACCCACACCTCCCTCCTTCCTTCTCTGGCCCGTTAAGGCTTGGGGGCCATCTCCTGACTTGTGTTATTCCTGTGCATGTGAGCCGTGCTCCCTTTCTGTCTTTTGAGTAGTGTATTGGCTGCTACCCAGTAGCCACGCTTCTGTGTTTCACCCATGCACATTTGAAACAGTGTAGCATGCTACATGCTATATGAGCTGTTAGCTGCTAACCTCACTTAAGTCAAGCTTTGTAAGAGCAGAGGCTGTTGCTTTGGCTCTCTGTTGGCCCAACGCGTGACCTGTGCAACCCTGGACCGCACCTACTCCAGGGTTGGTTTACTCTAATTCAGAATTGCTGGGCAGATTCCAACGCATGAAGCAAAAATGAAAGTACCCATATTCTTTCCTTGTTTACATTAGCAGCTTCCATCTATCTTATTTATATCTATCTTCATGCATGTGAGCGCATGTAAAGCCACTTATCGGTATATATTTCAAAATAAATTTTAGCGTTTTAAGGGCTGTGGTCGATTTGCCTCCAGCGGTTTAAATAGCAGCAGAAGCTATCTTCCAACTCGTTTCTGTGGAGCAGATTCCCCCTGTACAACCTGTGCCCCCCCTACCCCAGACGCCCAAACGCAGGAGGGATCTATCCCTGAAATGACACAGCTGAAGGAGGGCCGTGGCCAGCCAGGAAAAGAACCCCGCTTACCAGCTGCTGGGAGCAGATTGCTTCACTCGTGTCTGGGCTCTGGTTCTTCTGAAAATGAAAGTGAAAGAGTACTGTGTCGCTTTGTGGGGCAGCAGAGGCGGGAGGAGGGACAGAGGGAAGAAGCTAACCAGGGCCTCCCACTGGCTGATACGGGGAATGAAGTAGCGAAAATGTTAGCCTGGGAAAAGGAATTAAACAATGTGCATTAGAATACAGTTCCCCAGCTTCTGAGTTAGTCTCCTGTTTTGTGGGAAAGAATGGTCAGTTTAGATTTAAACCACTTCTGTGTACTGTTTTTAGTAAATTTAGTAAGTTGCTCCTTGGTTATGAGGAGGTGGGAGGGCCTCACATGAAACTGGTAGGTCAGGCGATGCATAGCATGCAAAGCCCTATAGCTGAGCTGTTTCCCATGTTCCCTCTTACTGCGTTATTTATAGGAGAGCTGGTTTTTGCACTGACAATCATTCTGAGACTGAGTATATCCTCATGCACGGGCCTCATTCATCGGTGGGGCCTGCATATTATTCAAATGCACACAGCCACTGCATCTAAACCCATTCAGAGAATCCTGAAGCATCAAAAAACGTTCCAGATTTTTTTTTATCTTGGGGAACTTTTCATTTTTGTTTCAATAAATTACATCTGTACATGACATTCCAACTAAAGGACCATTAGGTTAATTTCATGTCCTGGTTTGTCCTTGTGCCTTTGAAGTTTTGTGGTTGAAAAGCCACAGGCCTGGAGCTTGATCTAGTTCTTTCTGCTTAGGTAGTTCATTTACAGGCTTTTTTCCTACACACACACACACAGACACACAAACACACACAGAGATGAAGTTCCCATGCCATGTGAGACTGGAGTTTGTTCAAATGTCAGGCAGCTCTGTCGTCGACTAAGTGGCTGTCGAGCGAAAGTCTTCCTGAAGGTTCAGGGCAGTGCTGCCAGTGAACTAATGCGCGTGGGCAGTGCCTGATGCAAGCGTGGCCTGTTCAGCACTAAAGTACCGGCCGCCTTTTTGAATTTGTCTCAAAGTGGTATTGCGCAACGCTTGCATAATGCTTTGCATTGTGTCAGCCGGAGGCCTGCTGAGGCTCTGAAAACAGTGGCACAGCACTGAAGGGCTCTGTGTTTTGGCTTTTAACATCCATACCAAAGTGGTCTAAATGCCATAGAACTCGTAGATTTTATATGGCAATCTGCAGTTTATTTTAGATACTTGAACGATATTTAGGGAAATATGCCAGTGGCTGAAGCTATCAGCTAACCAAAGCCTTGTCAGTTAGGCACCTCAGTTTGGGGAAATGGTCACTGTCGGTCTGACTCTGGGCTGTCATGCTGTTAACCCAAAGCTTTTGTGAGTTGCATGGCTTGGTTTGAGAAATTAGTTGCTGGCACACTGGAGTCACACTGACAGCTGTGCTGAATCAGAACACAGTTTTGGATTTAGATTAGATAAATTTTTGTGGTCTCGAAGGAATTTTTCTTTGGACAAATAGCATATCTGCTATAGGAAAAAACAAACAACAGGTAACGTAACATAATACAGGCACATTCTTTTACACTTGCATAGCAGTTCCATATAATGTCAAAGACTCCTCCCTATTCACTGCGTTTAGCACGCTAGCAAAAATGCCTAAATAAGTAAAATTGGGAAGGGATGCAAGCATTATCCGGAGATTCCTTTGTAATCATTTCTGGGGGAAAAAAACATAAAAGTAGGTCAAACTGCACATACGGTAAATAGTTTCCAGGTTCCAGATACCCAAAACTGCCAGTCACCAGGGAAATGATTTTTCTGGAAGGAGAGGGTCGTTTTTGGAGTTTTTTTCATTTTATTTTGTTTCACTTCTCAGAAAGAGTGCTTGTTTCAGAATGCGGTGTACAGCACCAGTGAAATGAGACGTATAGTGCCTCGGGGATGGGGGGGGTCAAGTCATTGTTCGGCATGTAAACATAGATAACCTGTAAAACAGGCTGGTCCACCGTTAGGGTTCCTGCTGCCGCTCAGTTCCTAATCTCTCTTCATGGAAACTTTACTTAAGATTTACTTAAGAATGGAGGACGGCAATGGAACGGAAGAGTGAAGCTGGATGTGTGGTTCTGTGACACTGTGATACTTCACACATTTTGAAACGTTACGGATAGTATTACTATGGTGTTACTGTATTACTGGTGGTATAGTCCTGGGGGGATTACTCTCCTGTAAATGTATTTTTTGTTGTTTATAGGAGTTTATGTCTCAAAGTACTCTGACTGCCTGGACCTGAACCCCTGGTATCAGAGGAAGACTGGCTACATCATCGTGTTCAAGTTGACCAAGGTAATGAAGGCACTAGGATTTGGGGAGGGATTGTTGCACGAAGGCTCTTTCTGACTGACATGAGTGCTGTTGGCATATTTAGTACTGCCAGCACATTCTTACATTCCACAAAGTCGTTGAGCGGAGGAGGCCCTGGGTGTACTGCTGTCTGTGGCACACATGCACTTTCACACAGGAATACACGTATAGACGTATAGTTCCTCAGAGAAGGCGCTATACAGATATGCTGCACTCCGCCATTGCTCCACAGGGTAGGGTCAGAGCCGTCGCGGAGAACTACACCCAGAACTACACCCAACCGACACCGGGCTTTGACTGCCACATGTCGGAACAGATCTCCACTGTCTCCCCCGCAACCTGCTCCTTCCTGGCTTACGAGCGTACCCAAGTGAGCCAGCTGGCCGAGTCGCGTCACTTCCTGCTCTGCCTCTCCCCGCCCTGCTGTTAATGCTTGTGCTTGTGCTTCAGTATTACCTGTACGAGCTCCGCCCCGGGGACCCCCAGGCCAGACGCCCCCGCCATGCGTGTCCCTTCGCTGCCGTGGCGTTCACCTACGGCGAGGCTGTGCCCACCACCTCGGTGCTGCAGGAGCAGAGGTGAACCTCGTACTCCGAACGTGAAGCGCTACATATCAGTGCTGCTGTCTGCCTATGTCTTTATGGAAAGAAACCTTGTATATCCAGGGTTGCTGGCGCCGTGTGGACTTGGCGATTCATTCATTCATTTATTTATTTATTCACTTAGTCCTGCTGCAATACATCGTATCACACCACAAATCTGTTCTAACACGGTTGATATCCCTGTACCCAGGTCCAATATGTTGTATAGTCTTATCGAGAAACACTACTTGCAAGAGTCATTCTTTTCAACTGGTTTTTTTCAGTGAATCGGTCAAACCGGTTTTCATATTTAAAGCATTGAATTTTTTGTACATCAGCACGTTTGATTGAAGCGGTTTCTAGGCAATTCTCATGATACTCATGGACCTCCATACATGGATGTTTATGATGTCATTTATTAATGCCTTATTTCTTATTATAATATATAATACATTTACATTATTGGCTATTATTCTGTTTAATTCACTTAATTCTGTGTAAGTTTTGGAGTCGTATTCCCCAAACCCCATGTTCATTTTAGTACATGGGGGCAGCATGTGTCTCATGGGGCTGAGCCTGTGATCAGAAGGTTGCTGGTTCAAGCCCAGCCTCAGCACATCTGTGGGCCCTTGAGCAAGGCCCTTAACCCTCAGCTCCCTCGGGGCTGCCACTCACAGCAAGATGGGGGAGTTGAAAAAGAGAATTTACCCATATAATATCAATAACTGTATCTATCATTATTATAATTATTATTACTGTTATTGTACGTGTGGGTTTTCAGGAACGCATTAGTTGCCTTGTAGTAGGATTGAGTGTACTTATAAGCATAATATCATTAAAGATTTCCTTTAAGGTATGAATTGGTTTCAGATGTCCTCTGATAGAAAAATGTCATACTACATTTAGATACTAAAATAATAAATCTACTTGATTGCATACTTTTTTAACAGCAGTCTGTTTTCGAGGTTTTTAAATATAATAATTTGAGAAGCATATTTTATGGATTTGTTGTGCTTTGTTTTTTTTCCTCTCCAGTTTCAGCCTGAACAAATCAGGTATGTATTTAAATGTTACTGGGGTTTGACTCCAGTCATGTGACTGAAGCTTTTGTCATTGTTTAGAGTATGAAGATGGTTTTAAAGCTTTAACAGTGGGAGCCTTTGCATTCAGTAGCTGTTCTGCAGTTTGGTAGTTTTTATGCAGAGGATCTTTGGATACGTGTGATAATGATGTTGTTGGGTCTCATGGCGGATAGTGGTACACTACCACCCCTGGAGCGGTCAGCTCCAGGTCGGCTCCCTCGTTTTCCCCGTGACCCTGAGATCCAGCGCTGGTGCCTTGCTACCGTCACAGCTGTGAGTAGCACCCTGCTCTCTGCTGTCACTAATCACCTACATCTGTCACTCACCATACTGCCTGGACCTGTTCTCCACCTTGTCACTCAACCAGTCCCTGTGCCACGCCACTCTCTTATAACTGACATGCATACTCATTACGCCTTAGCAGTCATACGCTATCTAGGTCCACATTCAAAACAGCAGAACCCCCCAAAATATCCCCAGGAGTGTGTATTTGGTGGTGTCCTTCAGACTCCACTCTGAAGTAACTTATCTTCAGGTTTACACTGTATTTTCATTTTTGGGTAAGCATGTGCAGTTTGCTGCCAACTAATATCGTGTGTGTGTGTGTTTTCCCCTCAAATATAGACCAGCTACTTTGAATATTGAACATTTGATCAGACTCTCAGACCTTAAGAAACTGCTACCACAAGCCGTCTTCGAGACCCGCTTCTGCAGTGAAGGTATGGGCCAAGTAGCCATTTGTGTTGTCATTTCAGGCATGTGTCTATAAGCAGAGTAGGGCGGAGGTCCTGTTTCTCTCTTCTACCTGGAGTTCACTAGTCAAACCCAGTAAGGAACATAAAAGCATGTCATTGACTGGATTGAGATTTTTTTTTTTTCTGTAGTTTGCTTCGAGGGCTGGTACTGCAGTCTGCATGCGGTTTTCTCAATGACAGCTGAGGAACAGCTTTCTCAGCTCGCACAGGAACTGAAGGATAAAGATCTGGTGAGTTGAGCCTCTTTTGAATAGACTCGCTCCATCCATATATATATATATATATGTGTGTGTGTGTATATATGTGTGTGTGTGTGTGTGTGTGTATATGTATATGTATGTATGTATATGTATATATGTATGTATGTATATGTATATATGTATGTATGTATGTATATGTGTATATATGTATGTATGTATATGTGTATATATATATGTGTGTGTGTGTGTGTGTGTGTGTGTGTGTGTGTGTATACTCACCTAAAGGATTATTAGGAACACCTGTTCAATTTCTCATTAATGCAATTATCTAATCAACCAATCACATGGCA
>JAODUD010000001.1:8021477-8040868 GCA_026784285.1 Stomatorhinus walkeri | reverse complement strand
TTAAGGCAGTTCTGAAGGCGAAAGGGGGTCAAACACCGTATTAGTATGGTGTTCCTAATAATCCTTTAGGTGAATGTTTGTATAGTGTGTGTGTGTGATATATATATATATATATATATATATATATATATATATATTGTGTGTGTGTATGTTTAGTGTGCGTGTGCATATGCGCATAAGCACGGGGTTCTCTTTGTTGTTGAGTAGTCATGCTAAATTTTTATTTTATATCCTCAAGGCACTCATCCTGAGGCTGAATGACTCAGGCTTTCTGGTTTTCTTACACTCATCTTTTTTCCTCACCTATGAAGGTACGTCAGTGTTTTGATTTAAACAGGAGTTTCCTTTGGGTGCTTTTAATTATTAACCTTTCTGCCCTTTGATTGAATTGTCACTTTCAAAGTCAGGCAAGCTAAATACCTTTGAGGTTAATGTTGCAGGAAACTGTGAGATTGGGTATTTTCTATTGAGTGTATTGGTAGATTTTACATTTTTTTGCCTGCATTCAAAGAACCATATTTCTGAACATTTTCAGACACACTTTCGTGCCAGGAAGATGTTCTCCAAGGTCTCTTTGTGTTCCAGAACTCTAGAGTTGTTCAGAAAGGTAATGACACGTCACTCAAGCCTCTTATGCAGATAGATAAAATTGACAGATCTGTTTCTGGGAGAAATTCCATGCTGCAGCAAGGGACCTTAAAATGAAACTCGTATTGTAAAAATTAGAAAACAAAATGCATATTGAAAAAAACGAATAAATAGAGGAATTTGTAGTTGGCGGTATAAACAGTATACGATATACATTTGGCCAACAGGAGAGATTTTGATTATACTGACCTACCACAGAAATTTGCGCTCCTTGCCCGCAAAAATGACGTAATTCATAAATTATTTATTTACATAATTTATATGAAAATTGTTTATATGGTTATTGTTGGCAGCAGAGTCCTGCACGGGTCTGATTTTGACAAACCGCACCCGTCCATACCCGTCATACTTAAACCCGTATCCGAACCTTTATCCGACAGAAATAAAATAAAGTTCCTCACCTGATCTGCTATAAATAACGATACCCGACCCACACCCCAATGAAAATCAGTCAGATTAAAAATTAAAGACAAAAGTTTGACACAACAAACGACCAGCGACATGCAACATCAGTTGAAAAGGCATAGCTAAATGTAAATGTTGCTTAATAACAGCTTAATAATAAGCAAAACAAATGGTAGTAGTCTACCTCCAAGCTTAAATAATGTTTCATATTGCCATGCCCACACATAGCCTTACTGGCTTACAATTAAATGTGTTAATAAAACTAATATTATATAAAATGTACATTAGGCTACCCTGCACAGTATTGGGTTTTACAGGCTACCTACGTCCGCTGTCCATTTTCCTTTGATTACCCGATTGGAATTCCTACGCAAAGGCGAAGACTAGCGTTTGGTGCGGTGCTTTATATTACTGTGTTAAAAAAAAAAAAAAAAAAAAGGATATCGTTCACAGTTGATGGCCTCAGCTGACTACTTCAGCATCCATTTGCAACAACTGGAGGAGATTTTTTTGAAAATGAAAGTGGGAGAGATTTCCGGGAATGCATGTGCAGGGATAAACTGATATGGATTTTACATTTTACCATCTTGAATGCAGGGATTTTGTCACTAAAATATAGTCCTAGGGTATTTTTTTGTTGGCACATGATGTTTTAAAAACTGCAATTTAGCTCTCCTGCATCCAACCCGAACCCATATCTGACACTAGAATATTTTTCACCCGTTTCAACAAAATTTGCGGGCCACCTATCGTGTACTCGAACCCGTGCAGGACCTTTAGAAACTAGTGATCAGTGGTCATGAACACACCACAGCACACAATGCACCGTGTCCTCTGCATTTAACCCATATGTGACTTTCGTGATATAGCACTGGGCAGTTAATTTAGCGCCCAGGGAGCAGTGCTTAGGGGCGGTACCTTGCTCAGGATACCTCAGTGGTGCCTTGCTGGTCGGGGATTCGAATCAGTGACCTTTCAGTTACAAGTGCGCTTCCCTAACCATCAAGCCACCACTACCCATAGGAGAGATGGTCATACTAATATAGATGGAGATATGACACTAGTCTAGTTCTGTGTCTTGTTTTATGCTTACCTATACAGTTTACAAAACCAATCTGTGTTTTTAATATAAGATAAAACCAGTGAAGTTACTTGAAATGTTTTCATATTTTTTTCTATAATTGCAGATTTGCACAATAAGTATTCTACGTACTTTGAAATGTGTTAGCGGTTTATTATACAACTTCCTGTTGCAATGCCTTTGCTATGGATATATGGTACCCTTTCAAAAACAGTTTGAAAACAGTTTCACTTTGAAAGTGAAATTTACAGATCAAATCATATACCGCAATATATACCATCTATGGTTCAAATTATACTGCAATATGAATTTTATGCCATATCACACAGCTCTAAGAGGAATATAAAGTATGATGCACACAGATAAAGAGCACTGTACATACATTTGTCAGGGTTTAAATTCATAAATAGCACATCTTGTGCTAAAAGCAAACTACTTATTTGAAATAGATATAACCCAGTGGTTAAAATTTTAGTTCAGTACAATTAATTTTTCAGAATACAAGTTTTTTCAGGTTAATGAGCAATTCTTAATTATTATGCATTTATTGGCAGAGGTGTGAGACCATGCGTGCAGATCTGCAGATGCCTATATTTTGGTGAATTGGTTCTGTTTTCTATTATCCCTGTAGACATGAAAAACTGGAGATCCAAACTTCTTCTCCCATCTGAGATATTAAAGGCCTTGCCAGGGTTGACCTACGCTGAGGCTGAGGTCGAGAAGTGTCCTTCCGACCAACAGGAGGCGCCATGCTACCTGGTGGAAAGGCACCTACAGAACTATGCTGCCCGTATCCAGCCGGGGATGCGTAACAGCCCCTCTCAGGAGGCCAGCAATTTTCCGACCCAGTTTGACGTGCCGGATGTATCCAAGCACCTTCGTAGTGCTCCGGGGACCACGGAAGCCAGCCGTCTGCGTCTCTTGTCATACCTGAACCACCCAGAAGACTATTCCTTGCCCATAACAAGAGCTATAGAACTGCTGGAGGTTGGAAAGGATGATGAGGTTATTGACCCAGACGATGACACATACTACTGCGTCTCATCCCCAGATGATGCACCTGTTACTGCCACAGGCTCTTGCAATAATGTGAACTTGGAAGAGAGGTTGAAGGAGAATCAGGATTCCATTTGCATGCCTGGGGCAGAGTTGGGAAGTGTTGTAGTGGGGGGAGATAAAAAGTTAAGGGAAGAACCTCAGAACCTGGTTGGGAAAGAGACTGAGGGGATGTTTGATGTGCCATTGCAACCCCTTCCTTCAGAGGATCATGGGAGGCTTGGTATGTTAGAGTTGGCCAGCCTTGACGGTTCAGTACAGACTTCAGGAAGCCTGGCCAGTTCCTCATTACAGGAATTGCCCTTGGCCGGGGCCAGGGACACCACCAAGAGGGTAGCACCATTGTTGATCGTTCGGCAAATTGGAAAGCGCAAGAGTAGAAGGAGAAAAAGAAGAAAGGGGAATTTGAACATTGCCAGTCAGGAAGCCCTGTTGGGTGAGAGTTTCGTGGAGAAGACTGAATCAGCCACCATACAGCCGAACACGTTAAAGAGGAAGACTTTCCAATATGGTCTGAGAACCATCATCACTGACTGTGGTCGGGTTTTCATCCCACATGGCTCCCAAGACATTACCAGTTCTACTGTGTCTATGACAGACATGGAAAGAGTAATGGGCATTGTAAGCAAAGAAACTGGTGCAAGGACAGATAGCCCGCTCGATCCGAAAGAGAGGGAAGATAGTGAACTTTCACCCAGTGAGTTGGTGGATAATCAAGCTGTGCTGATAGAAGCAGTAGAGCAACATGTGTCACCTTTACTGAGTGGTCAAACTCCAGCATCAGAAGGAGCTAGTATATTGGCTCCATCACTACGGAAAGTAGATGGACGGCCTACACTCCGAAAGACAAAGCTCAGAGGACAAATTGCATCTGAGGAGACCAGGGACAAAGAAGTACAACCTTCTGAGATGGTGGACCGTGAACTGACTATAGACATGGAAGCCCCATCTGTGGCGGTGACCGTAGAAAAGGGAGATACAGAAGCTGTTAGCACGGAGGTAGCAAGTAGACAGACTTTGCACATTGCCAGGGCAGATGGCCAAGTCCTTCAGTCTAATGTAGTTACTGTCACACCTTTTCTCTCAGAATCTGTTGAAAACAGAGGAGTACCAACAAATGCCCCTCCTCATACCAACATCACACTTAAGCAGCCAAAACTATCTATTAGTACAGCCCGCCAGAGGGGAAAAAGAAAAAATCCGCTGTGTCTGATAAGTCCACTGTTGACTGTATTAGGGGATGCTAAAGTACCAGCCACCCTGAGCAATGCAGGACCTCGGCCAAAGAGGGGTAAAAGCTGTTTGAGTGAGAATGAAGCTCCAACACTTGCAAAAAATTTGTCTGATTCTAGCCTGAGGAAGGCATTGGGCTCAGACCCTGAGCTTGGAGTAGAGGTGGAAAGGGCAGAAGGAAACCCCAAGGTAAGGAAGAGAAGGGGTATCCCTAGGAAGTCGGACATTGCGGATTCTGATGGAACACAGTGTATTCAGAAGAGCCCAAGTCCTGTCACCATGACAGAGATTGAGAAGCTGGTCAAACCACTGAAGAAGCAGCTCAGGAACAGGATAACAAAGTATATGAAAGAAAATGGTAGGTTTGATGGGTCAGAAATTCTGAAATTTCCTAAGGTTACCTGTGTACATTACTATACAGGGAATGGTTTATGATGATCATCATTTTGGCTTGGCGTTTAAACTAAATAATGGCTAATTGACAGACCCAGATCTAAACTAGCAGGCAGTAAAATTTTTGGATGGGCACCTTTTTACACAATGGATTATATTGCTGTGCAGTGGCACCTTATGACCAGAGAAATAGTTGGGTCACATGAACATATTCATATTTCATGTTTGAACTATTTGTGAACTCTGCATTATGCTCTCATAGACATCACTCTAATCAGTAAAGACAACAACAATAATAATTATTATTAATAATATATGATTTCTGTAAGGTGTTTTGGACAGAAGTGTTCGATAATGAAATGTAAACTTTAACATAAGCCTATATACTGGCATTTTAAAGGCAAATTTGTAATTCAGAATCAATAACTGATGTTTAAGATCACAAGAACAGGACTTGCAACATGAAGAGAAAAAAATATTAGCAAATTATAAGCACCAGCTCTAATTACTGGCACAAGACGTCTGACTAAACATTCATGTAGGACTGGCATTTAGTACCGGTTGGGATGGTGCACCGCTGAGATGGATTGCATCAGCGGGAACAACTCCTAGGCATGCACTGTATTTATGCACATTGGGCAGGGACTGTGTAACACTGCTTGAACACCCCCTTGATCTGAAGGCACAAGTTCCAAAACCTGGTTGTTCAAGCTAACAGCAGCTGTAGCTGAATTGCTGGTAGCAAGCTTTGATTTCGGAACTGAAAATCTTTGCATGAGTGTTTATGGCTACTTCTTGTGCATAATCTGTCTAACCAGGTAACTTTATTTATACTGAATGCTGATATCAATGTTAGCAAACTGTTAAATGTTAAATACCGTTTAGTGAGTAGGGCTCACTAGTCCCTTGCTAGTAGGGCTGGGTGATATAGCAAAATATTTTATCATGGTTATTTCTTTGATATCAGAAGTATATCATGATAATTCTTTCAGTGTTCAATTTTTGCTTAAAATTCCCTTAGAATTGCCCTTAAACAGATTCAGAGCCTGATAAAAGCATTGAATGGATTGCAAACTGAAGTATAGTTGTAGATAAATCGCACAAAAAAAAACTTTATCGTGGGGTTTAACCCTAGAAAACAGCAACAGTATGTGTTTGACTGGGGCTGTCCTAAAAAAATTTTTCAGAGATTTTCACAATATTAATATTTATCACAATATTCTAAAATTCATATGTAGAAAATATGATGGTGGTTTTTAGTTTTTCTGATTGACTAAAATTGTTTTACTAGTAGTTATGGAACTAACTGACAGGTGTAATGATAAATTATGCCAACAACACACTCGTTCCTTTTTGGAATTTGTGTAAAAATAATGCTGTATAACTGTTAATTATGCAAAAAAAAAAAACATGTACTGGGACTATATCATATAATATTCAAATTGATGATGAAATGATTGTTATGAACATATTATAGATATATCACCCAGCCCAACTTGTTAGCTATCAGTAACTTTAGCTAGCGAGCGTAAACTAAACCACAACCAAAGATCTTTCTTTAATACGATACTACAACAAACTACAGCAACAATCAGAAAAAATTTAACAAGAATAAGCTTTAATAAGAATCAACTAATATTCCTCTTTCGCTATCACGGGCAAGTACAGTTACTCCACATAATGATATCTGAGTTAAAACATCACCATTATTTATTTTGTCTAATCTTCTAAAAAGTGGTTTCTTCAGGCAAAAGGCATTTCTTGTTAATGTTTGAAGGAAATAATCTACCACCACAGTTGACCATAAAGTCTAAAAACAAGCGCAGTGACACATGCTTTCTTAAATTATCATAATGTGTGAATTTTCTGCTTTGTCTTAGTCACGTACCAAACATGCACAAACTCATACTGTTTTTTAGACATACACTAAAAAAAAAAACTAAACAAAAAAATTGAAAACGGGACCAGGGACTGTGACACATGTAATATGGAACGGTAAGTTCTCCAGCTGGTTCTCTGTTTACACGGCGTCAGTGGCTATAAAACAGAGGCCTCCAACTCCAGTCCTGGAGAGCTACGATCTAGTAGGTTTTCTGTCCAACCTTGCGTCTGATGAACCACACCTGTTTTTGGGTAAATACCAGGGCCAGGTGTGGCTCATTGGAAGCAAGGTAGGATAAAAAATTACTGGATCGTAGCTCTCCAGTGGCCTATACTATGAAGCGGGGTTACTGGCTTATCGGGGTAACTTGTCGGATTTAAGGTACCACAGTCTAAATGTCCTTCATATTCGTTCACTTACATTTTGCCCGTACTACCTTAAATCCGACAAGTTACCCCGATAAGCCAGTAACCCCGCTTCGTAGTACAGGCCACAGGACTGTAGTTGGAGACCCCTGCTATAAAACCATCAACGTGTGTAAAAATTAAATTTTGTTCTTGGGAACAAAAGTAGCTAGCCTGATTTATCGCTAATGAAGTCTTCCAAATATGACAAACCACAAGATGCCAGGCCAGCAAGTTAATCCACAGCACAACCGCTCGCTAATCACTTTATTTTTCTGCCTTATACTGACATTCAGTGTGCAATATGTGGTCGAATGTTTTACTACATACTTAAGGCAGTTTGCACCAATCACCAAAGCAGCTTCTTTTCTTGGATTATTGTTAAAGATGGTGATGGGCTGTATTTAAAAGTCTATAAGTCTGGTGATGAAAGTTCTTGAAATAACGGAAAATAAATAAAAATCACATTTTAAGAATTTTAAATACATAATATACAACCTCTTAAAGTACATTGTTGCGAATTACATCACTTTTTTTTTTTTGCAAAATGCAAACTAGAAAATACCCAAAAGTAAATAAATTTGTTTTTAAATACATATAATTGAGATTCTGCTTGTAGGAAATGCTCAGAACACCAGCTGACAGCACCATCCTTCAAATTCTTTCAATTGATGGCTTTTAGCCAAGCTTTATGTCACCGATCCACTATTTCTTCAGTTTTTTTGATTTTAACAGACGGTATTTCATTTTCTTGCTCCTGTTGCTACAGCCAGACAACACAGTCAATAGTCATTATCGCCTTACTCATTCCCTGGTATAATGGCTGCCACATCATTTTCATTTATGCGTACTTTGACAATGAAGTCACTTAATACAACCCCTTGGGCAGGCAGAGCAGAAATTTGTAAGCGGTACTTACTGCAGAACCACCTCAATGTCCAGCCCCACCTCTCTGGACCTAGTGAAGCGTCACCCCTCTGCCAACCAGTCAAATTGCATTTATACAAATATCCCAAGAGAGCTATCAACTGGGAAAAATAATCAAAGATGGCAGACTGAACTCCGTAGATGGCCATGTTTGTATTTTGATATACAGGCGACCCTTGAATAACACGGGTTTAGACAGTGAGGATCCACTTCAGCGTGGATTTTTTTTAACCTTTTTTTTTATTATTTAGTCCACAAAAGAACTGCGGTTCTGCAGGATGACACTAATCATCACTGCATGAGTAGTTTCTCTCTAAAGAAGCTGACAAATCATGCTTGCAGTGTGTGTTTTTTGTGTGTTATCTTGAGAACGATAGTTATGTCTTGATAAGTTTTGTTTTCTCTACATAAGAAATTAGTAGAGTAGGAATGCAAACTACATGTTTTGAAAGATGTTCTATATGTTTCTATACAGCTCTGTATGTCTGCCATTGTGTAGATAGAACAGTGTCAAGCATAGCACATGGATAGTGGAATAACCCACAAGGATGCAGACAGTTTTAGATTTGAATGTGGCTGTAAAGGTGTGTCTATATCATCACTACGCTTAAATTTCAAATACACAGATGCACACGTTAATGGTTATTGGGCAATTGTAGCAAAATTATTTGCAAATGTGTATGGAGAGTTGTGTGACTGTATCCCAATCCGTGTATGGGTAATCAGATTTATAAATGTATAAAAGAATTTATAAACCCATACTGAGATTTGCAAATGTGTACAGGAATCTGTAGATGTGTATTCAGAATCCATGTGCGTAATCAGATTCGTATGCATAATGAGATTTGCAAGTGTACTGAGGTCTCTACATGTGTGGACAAATCTGTAAATGCACACATAGGTATTCTTTTTTCTCCAAGAGCTGTACATACGGACAAGTCATCAGTTACACCTCAGGTGGACCTCTCAATTGGCTGTCTTTTTACACTTGATTTTCACTACACTACTGCCTCGCCAGATCTGCAAATGCGTATGGAGATTTATTTGTGTGTGGAGGTTTTGAGGGCTTAGTGCTGTCCCACTCACAAGCTGTTGAGCGCTTGCTTTAGGCCATCAAGGTAAAAAACGGTTATATATACGAGCAGTGTCATACATGGCATGATGGCCCTGTTGTGTCACAATATGTTTATCTTTGTAATTACTCAGAGAAAACTATCTTATCTTGAGAAAATAAGATTTATCTCGAAGATAATTATTCTGTTACCTTGAGAAAAGGTGACTTGTCTCAATATTATGAGAATTATATTGAGAGAACGGCATAAAGGAATAATTGCAAGCACGGCCATTCTAGAAACTAAGTAGCCAGTGGGGTCAGGCTTGCTGGGCATCTGAACTGGAGTGATGCCAAAGCGTCGCCCACTATATGGCAGCAGTCAGGTTTTAATTTGTGGGAGCCCATCCAGGTAGGATCTTGAAACATCTTGTCTCTTCAGTGTGATGAACATCTTACCTTGCTGTCGGTGGAGCTTCATAAACTACACATTTCAGTGCCAACACTCTCTGAGGTATGCAGACTGAGGAGTAGTCAGATCTCTGTAGGTGGGTACCTATTGATCTGATCCCTTTTATGGTTGCCTTACTCAAGGAGTAGCAGTTGCTGTGGCGGATTGGCTCATAGTGATGGTGTTTGATGTCATTCTTTTCAATAGGCATATTGTGAGATTCGTATTAAGGCATTCTCTGGAATTCTTGTCTGTTTCTATGTATGCTCCGACTATGCCAAGTGATGTCTTAGTGAGGGAGACATTTTATTCGTAACTTTGCTTGGTGGTTAATGGGTGCCCATGAGGTGACTCACCTCTGGGCATGAGTGACTTCAGTCCAACCACTGGCACTGACAGGGCTGACTATGAGGACTGCTGGACCCCTGGATCTGCGGGTTGCTGGATCCTGGTTCCAGTGTACTGAGCCACGTCATTGGACTTTTTGTTGCTACTCTGAATACAGTTTAGGTCCAGTAAGCTACCACCTACTAGGAGAATGAGGCTGACCCTGGTCTAGTAACTCACGTCCTGCTTACAGAGGCATTGAAGCATTATGAACATCTAAATCTTTCCTTCAGAGTGTCGCAGTCAGGGTGGGTGATGGCACAGTCCTTATTATGACACTGCAGTTGTGACCCGCTGGGCTAGCTACTTTGAGCAGCTGTTTAAAGCTGATCCTCTGGATATTGGACATCTGAGTACTTGGTTTTTGTGGCTGATCCTCTGATTAGCTGTGAACCACCCAACCTCTCAAATTGCATGGGTGATGAACCAACCAGGGGTAGGGAAGTCTACATGACTTTGTGGTATCCAAGGTGAATTTCTCCTGGATACTGGGAAGGCTTTTGTCCTAACATTACAAGCAATCTTTGCTTCCATTTGAGAGACAGGCATCATCCCAGCCGACTGGAAAATGGGACATGTTGTTCCTATCTTGAAAGGGAAGGTGGTCACCTGGATGGCAGCAACTAGAAGGGATAACACTGCGCTTATTGCCGGGTAAGGTCTTTGTTGGAATCATCCTCAACAGGATCTGGTATCACTTGTTTGCCTACTAGCAACTAGAGTAGTCTGGTTTTACATCTATGAAGTCTAACATCGATTATGTACTGGCACAGGGTTGTCATCGAGCGCAAACGCGAATGTTGGCAGAATTTCTTTGCAGCCTTTTTTGGTTTTTGTAAATCATTCGACTCAGTTGTTCGAGCTGCTCTGTGAGACATTCTGAGATTTCATGGCTGGCCTGTACAGCTGTACTGTGAGTGCTGTGTAAAGTAGAGGAAAAAATTCTGTGATTCCCTATGGATTTTGGGGTTCATCAGGGGTGTGTTCTTGCTTCTACTATAAGTGCTTGCCTGGCCTGGGTATTAGCAGGGTGCTGGGGTCCAGCAGGTGTGGGGTGTATGTGATGAGGAAAGAGTTACTGATCTTTACTTTGCAGTTGATGCTAAGGTCTTCTCTGAGGCTCTGATTAGGGCTGTCGAGAGACTAAGTGATGAGTATGAGTGTCTGGGTTTACCTTGGATCAAAACCAAGATCCAGGCCTTCAATGACCTCGTGGGCCCAGTCATCAGTAGTATGTTTGTTTGCGAAGAGGGTGTCAACCTCGTCAAGAGGTTCACTTACCTTAGCATTGACATTCATGTGAGGTCAGTAGATGGATTGGGAGAGCATGGGTGTCATGAGTCACTGGAAAGCGGTGTGTGGGGCTCACAATATTTTTGTAAGAGCAGGAAGGAAACTTAAGGTATTTTAACTTAAAGCATTTCCTCTGTCATAATTATAAGAATACAGTACAATCTGTAATATTGTACATATAACATAAATCTATGAATACTTTATCAGTAAAACTTCTTATCACCAGTAGCCTATCAAAAGTTAAGTTTTTGTGGGGTCAAAAACTCTATGTGGATTTTTGTCTCTGTGGGGGTTTCTGTGCCACTACCCTCCACATTGTTCAAGGGCCGACTGTACTTTGGTTTTTTTTCCCAATTAGATTTTTAAAAAGTTATATACATTACTCAATCCAATAAGATTCTTACTGTAACCAAAAAAACATCACCTAGGGTGATTTGCCAGGTGTTTGGGAGCTAGTTGTTTACCATTAGCATGTATTCACTGAAATAGTTGAGGTGGGACTGGATCTGAGCTGGGGTATGGCTGGATCTATTGATTTTGCAATGAGCACCCTCTCAAAATTTGGGTGGGTATTGCCAACTCCTGCCCACTTCTGGATTCGGCCGTGGTATTTGCATATCTTATATCTTTTTCCTTTCTGATGGTTTTCTGTCTGCTGCACTCTTTCTTTGTGCCATGTCACTTTCTTCATTCAGTAGTTTCCTCGCCTATAAGGTGATTATTTCTCAATGACAACCACATAGGGGGAAAAACAATGCAAAATAACTCCTTCATGTTCTTCTTGTCTAATTGTAAAAGGGGGAATGTTTAAAACCATGCTTTTTGTGACATAAAGTTAGCACTTGGGGGAAAAGCTCTCAGGAAGAATAGCACCAAAGCAGTTAACATTGGTTAAGTCATCATTTGGGTTTATCACAGTCAAGCTGATTCATGCTGCAGAGAAAGACTGCAGTCTGCTGCTTTGTGTGTTTTTCACCACACTGTTTTCTGTCTTTTTCTCTTTTTCTGCTCTCTTGTTCTCTTGCAGGGTGGTTCAATTTTGACACAACCGCTTCATATGGCAGTGACAAACTAACACAACCCCAAGCCCAGGGACACAATTCTGCCGCTAGAGGGGATCGGGGGGGAGGAGGCGTTAGCGGCGCCTTGTTTGTGGGCAGTCATAGTCCGGAAGTGGGCGCCAGCCAGTCCCCCGATGCACTCACTTTGTTGGCCGATTTAGCCCTTAGCGCCAGTGATGATAAACTCCTACAGGGCCTCAGCCCAGTTCTTGGAGCGAAGCTGGCCCCCGGGGGGCAAAATTGTGGCGCCAGCACGGATGATGACACCGTGGCCGGATCTGTCCTGCACTCCTTGCTGGGACACCCGTTGCCCAAGCGTAGGCCTCGGCGCACTAAGAGGAACTTCCCCATCAAATCCCCATCCCCCAAGGGTGTGATTGTGACTGGAGAACTAGTTTTGGTCATTTCTAAAGAGCACTCTTACTCACTGCCCCCCTCCTGTCTGCTGTTGGGTGTGTCAGGTGTGTTTTCACAGGTCCCCCCCCCAGTCCCATCAGGTCAAACAGACAACCACTGCGGTAACTCCCCCATTGTTGTTGAGAAGGGTGGTACCTCCCCATGTCAAGAGGTAAGAAGCGCACAGGAAATGCTGCATCTACCAGCAGAGAGCTCAAATTGCAATTCCAAGGGCAGGAGGAGGACATCTCGATGCTGGAGAAGAGTGGTGGAGGTCGATGGCTTGCTACGTGTCACGCGACTATGGAAGGAAAAGTATGAGTTTTGTCTAGACAGCAAGTACACCAACAACCCCTTGGATAAAGCAGTGACACGGGCTCTTCATGGGTATGTGCAGTGCTCTGAACATCAAATTGTGGTATGTGTGTGTGTGTGTGTGTGTGTGTGTATAAAATAGTTCTAAATCTTAGTTCTAAGAGTATATCCAACAGAAGTTTTCAAAGCTGATGAAATTAATTTCAATGCTAGCTGCTCAGTGACAGTGTTAGGTGCAGTTTTGTGTATGTAGAATGAGTTCTTAGTGTTTGTCCAATACATTCTTACTGAGTATGGAGTTTGAGATTTTGGATGATTTTTGTTCTCTTTGGCAGACCATGGGATTCCAGCATTGAGGAGAATATTGAGCAGGTTCACCTTATCCTTCATATGTGGATTGGTCTGTTCTATAGTAAGTCAACCACCAGGTTCTTTCAGACAGGCTCCGATGGGGAAATTTTAAGCCCTAACATGAACCTCCATGCAGCAAAGACTGCTCGAGAATCTGGGTATTCCAGGTTCACACAGGACTTTTACACAATGGAACCTGAACCTTTGGACCTTAGAGAAGAAAGGAAAATATCAGAAGAACCCTTAAGTCCAACTAAAGAAATTTTAGACCTCTCTCAGAACCAGATGGACGTATTAGACCTTAGTGTCCCAAAATATGGTAGAGAAGAGATGTCTCATGTAGCCAGTGAGATGGAAAGCTCAACATCTCTCCATAAACCTGATAAGCAGATTGACCTGGCCATCACAGATACAGCCAGCAGAAGCATGGTTGCATCGTTTCATAGCAAGGTGAGATGCCCTTTTGATTATTCAAGTTTTTCTAAGTCAACAGAAACATCTCTTGTGGAAACATATTTTTGTATTTTTTTTCCTATAGGAATGTAGAGGCAGTGTTGATAGCATTCTGGATGAAGAGCCTGAGGAAGAGAATGGCAACAGCAGTGATTTCCAGAATGATTGCGGATTTGAATTGCAGCACTTAAGTGAACCTCCTCAGAATGACTTTGTTTATGATGAATTGTGTAGGCATATAGCACACATGTACATTTCCGGAGGAAAGGTCTTAAACATGACATGTGAAGGAAAACAGACAAGGGCATTTGCAACTGTAGTGGCTAGTCAGTTATCTGGAAAACTTGGAGGCCATGTAGATGGTCTTGGGAAAAAACATACGACTTACTTACAGCCATGCAAATTTACCAGTATTAGTTTTGTACCTGATGTAATCAAGCCACAGCTTGTCACTGACAGTAATTTACTAGAAGGCACAACCAAAAAGGATAACATTTATAACTGCAATGTCTCTATGCCTGTAGCAGTACATGATGGGAAGGATCACACTGTTCAACAGAGTGTTGTAAGGCCTGATGGAATTGATTTGGAAGGAGGCAAGGACACTAAAATTCTTGAGTCCGTACAAGTCGAAGTGTACTCAGCCCTACTTGACCAAAGCAAACAAGAAGCAGAGGTACCACCCTGTGATGGTCATAACTCCGATGTAGTTGTAGACTTAGTAGAAAGCAACACTAGCAACAAAAGCATTGTCTCTGACAAGTGGTCAGATGTTGATGATGTCCGTAACAGTGGCCAGGATTTCAGTGATGCCGTTGACTCTCAGAATTGCAAAAGCCCAGCTCCAACATTGGATGAGGTAACTTGTGAACCTAAACCTTGTTTTCATAGCAATGCTCACTCAAACAAATTATGGAGTAGTCATGATGAAACTCACACTAGCAATGAGTGCACATCCACTGGGGATTTGGGTGGAATAGAAATTCCTAACAGCTCTCCGTCATCTCAGCAAGCCATTACAGGTATTCTGACATGTGTCTTTGATGCCTCTGTCCAGAATGCTAACAAGCCCAGTCCCGATAGCACTTCTGAACCCATTGTGTCCAGTATTGATATGGACATGGAGAATGCCTTGCTCAGCTGTAACAATTCTGGTGTCCTCTGCAGTAAATCACCTACGCAGGTGTCTCAGGAGGGCAGATCTGTATCTCTATTGCACAGTCCCAGTAGTTTACACCCCAGCAGCAGCTATAGGACAAATGACCAGAGTATACCTTCGTCAACCTCTCAGGAGAATGCCTGTTTGACCAGCAACTGTAATTTAGATGAAAAACCCCAATATAAAGATGGAACATCTGATTCTGTGAATAACCTCACGGTTACACCAGATTCATTACACAGTAGCAGTGGATCTGCCGTTAAAAGGAGCTACAATCTCCTTAAGGGCTTGCAACTGGGACATACCTCTGACTCATTAATGCCAAATCTTTCTACGTCAAATCCTCATTGTAGTGAATCCAGTAATACAGCAAATAGTCCAGAAAGTTGCAAATCATGTCTCATAGACAGGCCCACAACCCCAGAATTGTATTTGCAGCCCTGCTCCAGTCCTGGCAGAAGTTTGAATTCATCAGCAATGTTGCAGTCACCTTCAAACAACACTAAATTGTCTACAACTAATCTCACGCAGTGCAACTACAGAGTCTATTCTGATAACAAACAAAACCAAACAGAAGAGTCAGAGATTTCCTTTGAAAAAGATGTAACCTGTGCAATAGACCAGTCCAGTGACCAATCAAGAAACTCCCTAGATGACCTGTTGGGCAAGGTTCAGGATGAGTCTCATTCAGGTGCTAAGGATCCTTCCAAGTATAATGTGGCATATGATAATCCTGAACCCTATGATGATAGCATTAATATGCCTATAGACCATAGTCAAAGTAGGTTGCATTCAGACCTTATTTCAGTTGAGACTACACAACAAGAGGATTTCGTATCCTGTCCCTCAAAAACATCAGAGAACTCTGACAGTTCACCTGAAGAGAACATCAAAAATTATGAACCACATGCCATCAAGTCCTCCTCCTATAAAGAAAGACCAAAACCTGTTAATTATGACTCTGACTTGTGTAGCAGTCTTTTGTATCAGGACCTTCACTCATCCATTGCTGTGAAGTCCTCTAAGAATCAGGAGTACAGTTTAGAGGACATTCCAGCCCTGAGTAGAGTATCTGAACACACTGTTAGCATGGATAACAAGAAAGATCCCAATGCTAAATCAGCTACAGTAGAAGAAATGAGAAACGTCTATGAACAGCAAAATGAGGAAGATGATGAAGAGTATAATCTGCTGGAGAAAGAAAGTTTGAACAGGTTCCCCGCTGAAGAGAGTGGAAGTGAGGACATTTCTCAGTCTGCCCATTGTATCTCAGACCCTTACTTCTCTATGAAAACTAGCAAGCATAAAACTGATTGCAAAATGAAGAAATGCTTTAGCTCTGTCTACCAAAAAGTGATAACAGATGAACAGACTGATAGAGAATTCTTGGATAACAGACAAAAAAACATTGGACTTATTTCTTATAAAATGAGAATATCAGAAAGAATCTCTGACTCACCTATCACATGTTACACTGCAAACTATAAACCTGAAATGGATTGGACAAACTATTGTAAGAGAATAGAGACACTGAAACGAAATAAGCATCCTGTCAAAGAAGAACATATGTCGTCCCATTCTGCATCGCCTATCATCACAGTGTTTGATCACAAGGGAAACCGAATGACATACGAAAATTACCCCTTCGTGAAACCTGGGCCGATCGCACGTGTCAGGATGATTCGGAATTCCGGCAGTTACCTGCACAACTTTCAACAGAAGTGGGATGAACTACACGCTGCAAGATCTGACATGACTCAAGATACCATGGACCTAGAGTATCTCATCTTCTCTGAGAAAATGAACCAGATTATCAAAAGCAATCAGAAGACCAGCAGATCCACCCGTTATCCCTGGAGAAGGCAGGCCATGTCTGATGTTGATCTTACTTATCAGAATTCTGCGGTGGGTGTACATGTTTCAAAGGAGCTCCAGAGCACACGGTTACCTCTAAGAAGGTGGAAGATGAAGGTGGACCTAACAGACAAGGCATGGTCACAAAAGCAGGAGGCTCTATCCTCCATGCCTTGTGAACCACCATTGTCCTTGCGGAGATTGTCTCACCAGGACTGCAAGGGGGATTCACATCCCGCGGTCTCAGACATTACTGTTGAATGTGCTTCATCGTACCACACAATAATGAATGACATCTGCTCAGGCAGAAAGTTTCTGCAGCATACCAGCAAGCCCAAGGAGGACAGTGCTTTGCCACCATGTGGAACAAGAGAACACTTTTTTGAACAAATACAAGAGGAGACCTTCAAGGATATGCAGAAAAAGATCAATGCTGCGGTCTGGCTGTCCTCCAAGACAAAATTCAAGTTCTACATCCTGGAGACTTCAGATGATTACTTCTTTGAACAGACAAAGGTGAATGTTCACATGCTTTATTTTTTAATAAAGAAGGATGTGAGCGTTTCAGTAGTTTTGGCTTTTAGGCATGGTGAACTCAAGCCACCATATATGGAAAGAGGAGGGTGATTATTGAATCTTCTGATGGCACATTTCTATATGTAATATATACTTTATGCCTCCTGCTACGTTTGTGTTACTATTCTATAAGTGTACCACTGGAGAATGTTGTTTTTCCATAAATCTACATGTGTCTGTTGATGTGTCTTAAATTCGTTATTCCTGGCCCTGCAGGAGCTCCTGGTTGCAGAAGGTCATGAGTGCATTGAACCCAAGGAGTTTGATCTGGAGGGGCGGAAACCCACATCACTGCTTCTCATCATCATAAGGAATGAGGATATTGCTGAGCACATCTGCACGGTAAGATGGGGGCTGACCATGAAGATATGCAACCATATGGAAGAAGTTAAATGAAGGTCAAAGTCATTGCTGTGGCCATCAGTAGCAGAGCCAAATGTAGAACTGGTTAAAGCAATCTTGTGGTGTACTACTCTTTCTTGACCTGCTTGCCTTGTACCGTGCTGTAACGCAATTGTAAATTTATCTAGTACGCAATACAGTGATTTTTATTAATTTGTGCTGCATATATAAGATGATAGTCCCATATTTTTTTATCAACAATTATGTTTTTGTGTGTTGCATTCAGTTGTTCTTGGATACTATAGTCAGTCCAAATTTCCAGCAAATTTGTACCTCTGCCGTACACTAGTGTTGCACAAGATACTGGTACTGAAAAGGCACTGCAGTCCCCACATTTTTAAAAGCTGTACCGGTACTAAAGGAATGTAATACCAAACTATTTACACTATTCCAGGCATTACAAACACTATATATCACTAACATTAACCATTGAATCAGGACCATGGGCTCAGTATTTCCAAGCCACTACTGAAACTCAGTTATACGCTATGTCAGAATTGCATGTATCGTGCTATATAGCTATATATTAGGCAGTGGTGACTTAATGGTCAGGGACGTACACTTGTAATTGAAAGATTGCTGGTTCAAATCCCCGACCAGCAAGACACTATTGAGGTACCCTGAGCAAGGTTCCTCCCGTCCAAGCACTGCTCCCCAGGCGCTGAATTAGCTGCCCCCTGCTATGTCACAATGTCACATATGGGTTAAATGCAAAGGACACATTTTGTTGTTGTGTGCTGTGTTGTGTCAACAATGATCACTGATTACTAAATTCTAAAATTCTAGTTAGTGGTCTAGCAAATTTGATTTAGCTGCTCTAAGTGCTGAGCATAAAAAGACTTGAGTTTAAAATGTCAGATAGTTAAATATTATTTACCTAGCTTCAAGTCAGTAATGTACGCAAGGAATCTTTTAATATAGCAAAATCTTATAGCAAATGGGTTACGTTAACATTATCGGACTAGCATCTGTAGCTACTGGTTACTATGCTATGCTGTTTTAAGCAGTTAATTATGTATAATGCGTAATCTTTATGGATGCTTATCTCACATTATCTGTTAGTTTTTTTTACAGTGGAAGTTATACGTTTTACAGCTTTGTGTGCTTGTGTGTGTTTTCCCTCCATTCATCAGTACACCACCCTCTCAAAATTCATTAAACACATCACATGCATACTGATCACCTTGTAGCCCTCAATACTCTCCTTACATACTGGCGGAAATGTGCAACAATCGGGGTTGGATGTATCCTTTATGAACAGAATGTATTACCACTCTCTTTGTAACTGAATGAATTAGAGATTATAATGCAGTGCTTGGCAATAATCGGCTATGTGCTGCAATGGAGGGTGGTCATTATTTTGGTACAGTGATAACACCACCATAGATCAAACCAATACTTTTGTTGCCATGTTTGTGACAAATATGTTGATAATCAGTATGCGTTAGGCATGCACCGAGATGAAAATTCTTGGCCGAAACCGAAAACCAAAAAAGAGGAAACCAAGGCCGAAGGCTGAAAACCGAAACTCCGAAAGAAATTATGCCAATAATTAGTACCATTGCATTTATGGTTATGACTGTGTACTAACCTTACTAAAATCAAGGCATTGC
>JAODUD010000001.1:7997753-8021377 GCA_026784285.1 Stomatorhinus walkeri | reverse complement strand
ATTTCGGCATTACATGTTTTGCAAATCGCTATCCGTGGGTCTTTCTCAGATATATTGAAATACGTCCACACTGCAGACATGTTGCTTCAGACAAGCACGTGCAGGCCCCGGTTTCTGTTTGTGTCATCACAACATACTGTTTCGGCCGTGTTTCGGTGATAAAAATCTTTCAGCCGAAAACCGAAAATGCAGTTTTGGGGCATTTTCGGCCGAAAATTTTCGGTGGCCGAATATTCGGTGCATCCCTAGTATGCGTAATTTGTATTCATAATATTTTTGCGGGGGGGGGGGGGAATGACATGATCTGTACAGTCCACTCGATCTGTTCCATTCGGGTTCGGTTCAGATGTAGTGTACATGTGCACAGGCATGGATCGGTTGCGCCAATGAAGTCATGACTGTGTTCCGTGCTCGAGCACAGTTAGTGATCACATTAGCCTACTCACCATGGTCAGGCCCACTTCTTCAAGCTGACCCAGGCACGGTAAGCCTGGTGCAGTGTGATCACACTAGTCCAACAAACTGGACTCTGGGAGCGTCATACATGCCCGGGCATGATGTGGATGGGCTAGTATGAGCACCCCTAAATGCCTGGTTTGGGTTTCTTTGTCTGCTCTATCAGCTTAACAGAGTTTATATTGTAAGCCAGTATTCATCAGTATTACATCAAAGCACAAAGGAATTTGACAAGGGGTGGTGTCACCAATTTATTTCAGATTCCACAGCTGCTGGAGCTGAAGAGATCAGCCAGAGTGCTGTTTGCTGGGATCGACCGACCTGATGATGTCCTTCACCTCACGCACCAGGAGCTATTCGGCAACGGGGGATTTGTGGTGTGCGACAGGGATGTTCTGTGTTCCCTGACACTGGGTATGGACTTTGCCTGGAACTCGGACAAGGCCCAGACCGTTGGGTCCCGTTCTATATAGTAAGGGAGACTGAGTTATAAATATAAGATAATTCTGGTTTATTGGGTACGTTAGTTTCAGAAAGTCAGGGCAGCACAGTGAGTATGCAGGTTTCCTCTGTGTGCTATGATTTTCCAAGACACGCAGTTGGGCTCATCGCTAACTCTGAACCCTTAGTGTATGATTGTGTGAGTGTGAGCATGCACAGTAGATGCCCTGCGACGGACTTGTGTCCCATCCAGGGTGACCCCCAGCACTGTGCTCTAGCCACCCCCCCATCCTGATCACAATAAGTGGCTGGACTGTGGGAGGGATGATATTTCTAAAAGTACTTAATACCAACACCAAAAATCTATAGTAATAGGTAACTGTTATCAGAATTAACATGTTTATGTTGGCTATGATTGGTCGTGACTGCAGTGGTTCATAGGCCGTCAGTTATGCTGACCATGATGTGACTGCGCTGTGTGGTCCTTGTGGCCTTACGATGAGGGTTGTCTGTGTGCTTTAAACCCCCATCAATCAGACAACATGAAGAGGCTGGTCCAGGCTCTGGAGGGCCTGAGCAGGAAGGGGAAGTGGCCGTGGTTCCTCCACTACCGGGACAGCCGTCTGCTGAAGGAGAATGCCAGGTACACGAGGTCGTTTGTTCTTTAACCTGTGTGAGGACCGCAAACAGGAAGACTTTCATTCGAAGGCACTGTCTCTGCCTGTAGGCTGAGTATAGAAGCCCGGGAGAGGAAGCAGTTCCTGGAATCCTGCCAGGAGGCAGGCCTGGTGGAGACAGTTCCGTATCACAACTGTGACATTATGTCACGGGATCAACCCGATTATCTTCAGTGCATGATCCGACTACAGGCTCAGCATATCACAGCCCGGTTCGCCATCTTCATAACCGGTAAGGGTCATGGGATCTTCTTTTATTTTCTCTCTCTCTCACACACTCTGTCAGTGAGTGGGCTAGCTTTTTCTTTTCCGTTTTATTACAATGAATATGAATGTCCGCTCTGGCATCTCAAAGTGCCACGTGTAAATGGTGCTGTGGCTTGAGCTGCGTTCCATTTGTTCCAAATGTAATGCCCCCTGAAGTCGGAATTCTGACTCATGAACTCCGAAGGATGTACACCCGACCTCAGAATTCAAGATGGCTGCACCCTTTGTTAACAGAAGTGAAAGCTGTAGTTTTACGCCATTTATTAGCACGCATGTCTTATTTGTGGTTCATTAAATTGGTTGTACACATAGGATTGTCACCTGTGGATGTACTGCTACAGTATGTTTATGCACAAAATACCACATAATGATTTTATCAAATTATACTGCTATCAATGGCTAACAGTTAACCAGGCTAGAACCAGTTTCAGAAAGCACGACTTCTTGCTCAGCTGGAAAACTTGTCAGATTTATGGTAGTCTGGGCTAAATGTAAGTGACCAAACGTTATCCAGCTAAGTAAGAAATCTTGCTTTTTGAAACGGGTATCTGGTATCGTTAAATGGCTTTCTGACTTGCTGTACTGGAATGCTATTAACTTGTGTGTGGTGTCATTCCCAGTTCTGAGTTCTGACCTCTGAGGTAAATGAAACACATTAGCCTGTATGAGCTTCATTGCAGGAGTGCACCACCTAATGGTGGAAGAATCCAGCTGGGTTGTGACCAGTCCACTTTTTTCCCCTCTCTGCAGATGTACCAGATGATAATTTTGAGAACTACGGAATTTTCGCGATGGACATCGACACCTTTCTACACATTTCTAAGAGAATCTCAACACTTGCAGAGTTTTGTGAATAGTTTTGCAGCAAGAATTTAATATTGGGCAGGCTGTCACATGATGGCATACAGTCATGTTAATATGTACATATTTGACATATTTATCGCTTGGTGATGACATCTTTCCTGATGGAAATCAGGGAAGGCTAAAGGGTTATTTTTCCAATCTTTCTGGAACAACCACACCCCCTGTTGGTGTGAATACAAATGACTTCTCATCAGGGTAAAGCGGTTTCAAGTTGTATAATTCAGGGTTAGGTTCTGTGTGGATGGCAGAACATCAGCACATGACTTTGCTACCCCTCTAAGTTGTTCTATATATTTACAGATGTATTCGTTTTTGTATACTGCTTGTATGCCTCAGGACTTAGAAGGGGCCTGCCTCCGTGTTCAACTTGGTGAAATACAAGAAGTCTTATTGTGACATTTCAGAGGTCTATTTTCTGGGTTGTCAGAAGTTAGTACTTGCAGAACAGATCTGATTTTGTAAATCTTTTCCTAAACTAATAAAAGTGTTTTACAGTTAAGACCAGCAGTAAATGCTGTACACCAAGAACACAGCCAGGCTGACTTGAGGGAAACATGATTAGCAAACTCAGACGCCAATTGCCTACAGACTAAATGCAAAAAAACATTAACAGGCCAAGGTTTCCACCTGTTACATTTTTCATATTTATTTTCATATTAAGGGCTCATACAGGACTGACTGCAACAGTTTGGTCCTTGGTTGAAAGCTGCAGAAGCTGCTTGACCAGCCATCCCCCCCCCCCCTTCAGACAACTTATCCCCCCCTGCTCTTTTTAAAGTTCCCATGTCTATGAGCAGCTTCAGTGTTACTCTTACATTTTACAGCCAGCACCTTCAGCATGTCAGACCGGGTCTGGGCAGCAAACATCGAGGGCCAACCATTCTGCCTCGTTTCTCCATAGTACTGGTGAAGCTCTTGAATAGATTTCCTCAAAATTACTACCCCCCCCCCCCCCCTTCATGTATACACCTGGCCACTTATTTCAACTTTGTACAGAATTTACCAAATGTAAAAATACTATTTATTAGTGCTGAATAATCCTCTTCATAACCATTTGGGTAAAACTAATCATTTTGGCATATTGACGGAACATTTTTTTCAGGGGGAAAAAATGGTTACATTATGCTGGAAAAGAAAGACTGGGCATTTACAACGGCAGCCCGATGCTTGTCAAAGTGTAATTATAAAAAGCAGCCCCCAGCCCAGATATAAAGAATACCAACATCCTCAGCTTTCATAATGGGCAAAACATACGTGGATCATGAGCCAGCACTGTGTAAGATCGCGTTTTAGATATCTGCTAAATTGGGCGAGAGCTCTCAATTCCACTACTGGTCACCGGCGTCGCCAAAGATGTCGTTCTTCTTGCGTTCCATTTCGGCAAAGTCGAATTCTGTGCCTGTCATGCGCTTGTAGATGTCCTTGATGTCATCACAGGTTGTCTCAAAGTGTGTGGTGGCGTCATATGAACGGGAGATGAAGACCTACGAAATAAGTTACATACATGTACCATATAAAAACAAACACTGCTTACATTTTTCAAATACTCAGCCAGCAGAATGAAACCGTACCCTCAATACAGCTGGATTAGCACTAATTAAATCCAGGATAGTCATTTCCTCTTCGGCACAACTAAGATTCATCAGAATCCTCCAGGCAGTGTTACGCTTGGGGACGAGCTTACCCTAATTGTTACTCACCTGGCTTTCTGCACCCATGTCAGTTGGCTTATACTGATCACTGATGCTCACAAACCTTCAGGGGGAAGAAATAAAAATGACATCACTCAAAGTAGGAGTGATCATGGCGCAACTTAATACATCCATGGATCCATTTCACAGACCACTGATGTATCATGTTGACAAATCTAAGTAACTGGACTAACTCAAAGGTCACTCTAATGTGCAGAGACATACTTCTGCTCCACAGGCTCCAGAAGGTCCAGGGCTGGTTTGATCTCCTTCTCAGGATCTCCAGTCTCCACTGTGGTGCTGACTATGGCCACGTACTTTCCCTGTGCGGCCACGTTGTGAGCATAGGAGATCATGCACACGTAGATATCTGCAGACACACAGTGGGTTCTCACAAAATGTTCCTATGGGTGGCAGCCATGTCATACAGATGCACTGCTCCTGCGGGATCACTTCCTCTTGGACCCACCATGCTTCCTGTTGACTTGATTCTGGGGGATGATGATCTGGCAGGAGTTGGCATCACTGGTATTCTTAATGGGGTGGTTCATGATGCAGATGACACGGATCACCTGACCCACCTTGCTCACTTTGTCCATAATGTAGCTCGGGTCACAAATCAGTTGCTTACAGCGAGCAATCTAAGTTGAAGAGACGGTCGTCAAAATATTTAAAAGGGTTAATGTGCTGGCCCTGCATTAGTAATCACAGCTTGTTCCTCAAACCAATCACTGAAACCTAATAAATTGTGTGGTTTATTACAAGTTGCTAAAGTTTATGTAGCTCGGCTGCACACAAAGTCTGCAAGAATTGTGTCTCTGTGTCGATGTCTAAATATCATTATGGAATTATCCAGTTCGTCATCCCGCCATGACTTCAGCTCTTTTGGCACAGCTTGGCTGCATGGAACGCCTGGCACGGAAAGCGGCTAGCTCACCTCGCCCTCAGACTTCACGCCCACAACACGCCCATTCTCCATGACAATCTCCTCTATGGGCTTGTTCAACATGTAGGTCCCTCCATAAATGGCACTAAGTCTGTCGGGGGGGGGGGGGGCAGGGGGACAAGGTAATTAGGGTCAGCTGAGTGCTGTAGCCAGTGCCCATAAATGCGAGTTGGAGAGGGTCGCACCTGGCAAAGCCCTGGGGCAGCTCCCCCAGGCCATAAAGTGGGTACAGGTAAGGGCTCTTGCCGTATCTGGCCAGGGATTCACTGTACAGCTTGATCCTGTTTATTGTGTCTAGGCACGGCTGGTCCAGATAGCTTCATGGACAAGGGGGGGGGGAAAGGGATAATGTTTAATGTCTGGAAAAGGTACAAACAGCTATACCAGCTGGTTTTCAACTATATTTGATGGGTGAGAAGGGTAGATTAATTCTGAAAACGTCACTCAAGACCTTGCAATAGATTGAGTCTTATTTTCATTACACATAAAATTATACTCTTAGGCAAATTTACTGTAGGAGTAGTCAGAGGACACCCATGTGACATGGAGGTGGGATTCAAACCCACCCTGAAGATGAGACAAGCATGCTACCCACTACGCTGCAGTGTGGCTCATCATATACACATGCTAATCAGCAGACTCGTGTGCAAAGCAGTGTACAAGTTTGGGAAGCTTGGGGTGGATTAGGGGCGTTTATGATGGGCCCAAAGATGATATGCTGGCCACAGGATTAAAACCACAACATTCCACACATGGGCACAGATCCCCTCATCTACACCTCTAACACTGAAGTGATTCTAGGCCAAGTTTGACTCTCAACACTGACACAAAAAAATAGTTGCATGTTCATGTATTTTTTTTGGAAAAAAATATTGAATTAATTATGCGGCAATGTCACTCACTCGTCTGTCCTGTAAAGGGCCAGGGAATGGCCAGTGAAGTCAATGACATCCTGACCCAGGTCAAACTTCTTATAAACATCTCGCATGGTCATCTTCGCTGGGTCGACACCCTCCATTGTTTTGGGATCACTTTCATCGAAATTGGCAACAAACACCAAGAACTTCCTGAACCTCCGCTTCTCAAAGAGCCCCATCAGACCTGAAAACAAACAGGACTCCATGGTGTCAGACTCATAACTGTAACCATACAGTATCTCAGATAGTTTGGGAAGACTCAATTTCCCAGATCCCACTGCAAAACTCACTGGAGGCCAGTGCTTCCGCTTCAGTGGAGGGCACCTTGTAGATGCTACCCTTCTTATAGACAAAGCTGCCCTCGATGACCTTGAAGTCCAGGTACCGTGTCACCTGCGTTATCAGCAGCATTCGCACCAGCTGACCTGAAAAAAAAAGGTGCCGTATCACTTTTCATTCCTCGGTTCCTGCAGCAGTTAATCTTCTCATGATTTGCCATGTTAGAAGAGACTCCATGGACAATTATAACAAAATAGGAAGTGGGGAAAAATCTCAAGTAACACATAGCTATTGTACCAGCAGCACTTCATATTGAGCACTTAAATTTGCAAACCGCCATTGGGAATTCACATTTCAGGGGTGTTCCAGGCTGACTAATCCTTACCATTAGCCATGAGAAACTTGGGGATGAGGTCCACGTTCCAGTCCCGACCCTTCCCCATGGACTCAGGGGGGCTTCCTGGGATACTGAAGCGCTTGTATAGCTAAGGGAATCCAAAGCACAGACATTAGTGAGCTTCAGACATCAGACTACAAGTTTAGTCATCAGTTCAGTTCTTTTACAAACACCAAAACATACAATGTTAAGTGGATAAATTAAAATTCCATTACTAATAACAGATTACTTCCATGACTAACTAAAGCCGGAACACTGCTACCCGCTGAGCACTGTAATGTGGGATTTGTGTCCTTTATGTCTGACTTACATCCTCCAGCGGGGTGATGGAGGCGCTCTCCGCACCATAGTACGAGTTCCGGTCCATGTGCAGAACCTTCTTGCCCTTCACCGACATGATACCAGACAGAATGCATTCCTGCAACAGGAGACAGCGGAGCTTCAGAGAGAAGCTTTGCACAAGGCCATTACCCATCCTCCATAGAGGCACATATTTATAGCAAAAGGTTGAAGTCCATCAATACCAAAAAAAACTGGATCCCTCACACAAAGCCAGGTAATGAAAAGGCTATCAAGTAATGACCAGTGTTTCACTCTAGGGCATAACTGATTAATCACTACTTACATCCTGACACACTCCTGTAGGCAGCACTGCCCGAAGGTACAGTAAGCTTTAATGAAGCTGGGAATATGCAGACCAAGGGATTTGGGATGGCTTTGATATGACTACACAGGTACTAATTAAACTTCTAGCTTTAGTAAGAATTCAGCAAATTTAAGCTGGACACTCCATGTAATAACATGCTTAAGTGTGTTCAGTCTTTCACGGGAGGCCAACTGTCTGCCTCCAAACTTGGCAGCCAACTGGATTTAAAGGGATGGGGATGGTGCACCAGCAGGATTCTAGAGCTGAGACCCACATCACGGATTCTCAGAGTTAAAAGCCTGATGATCACATGTTCATGATCTGTGCAACCTCTATGACACCACACAACTGAGGAGAAAGTCTTTCCTCAAACGATCAGCTTAGCTGTGTGAAGAGCAAACTTGGGATGGCACAGTCCCAGAGCACATACTTAGTATGACAAACACACAGCAACGGCCAAGTCACATGACTACAGCACCCTTGAGTCACATGTTTTGGCTGCAGATGATAGATGGAGCATTAAACCTCAAGTTACAAGGGTCAAAATCCATCATGTGGAGTTTTTTCAGCTCTCTTGCCAGGAGAGGAGGCGATTGAACAAGAATGGGCCTCTACATAAGAGGCACATTTGATTCCACGGAAAGGAAGAGGAGGGGAATCTGGGAACGTTTCGGCTGAAAGGAAGGTTTTCCTTGGGTACAGCATCAAGCTCTAATTAAATCATGGTTCATTTACTGGATGGAATTTGAAGCTTGTTGTGGGCCAGTAGCAGATCATTCCTATTTACCAGAAAGCAGCAAACAGGAGTCTGAAACCACAGAGTTCACACTCCTGGAGCTAAGGGAAGCAGCCTTAGAGATCAAGACTGTACACCTGAGGGAGCCACTAAATGTAAAGTAGTTCCATAAACTGAAAACAGAACTGTAACTACCAAGCATTTAAGTATTACCTACAGTGTCTTAAACATTAAAGTAAGCGCACAAAGCTACAGCCTTAAAAGGCGGCCAACTCAAGTCTGAGGACATCCTAGTTAACTGCTAGAGCAAGGACCCTGACAACATCCAGCTATAGAGAAGGGCACAAAGCTGTAAGCTGCTTTGGATAAGTGTGTTAGCTTAGCCAGGCAATGTAAAGTCAAAGAAGCAGGCTGGTGAGGGGAGCTGAAACAGTCACTTCTCTCACTGCGGAGGCATAGTGTGAAATCAGGACACAATACATGTAACTACATTCATAAAAGCGTCTGGAGCGCACTTCCCCGTGACACGCTATGCCTGGAGCGGCACCGAGATCAAAGAAATGTACATGGCGGTAAAACCCTGGTACTGTACATACTGAAAGACCAATTAAATACAAAACTAGTACTGGGTGGTATACGATATAAATTTGGCCAACGGGAGAGATTTTGGTTATACCGCCCTACCGCAGAAATTTCTGCTCCTCGCCCACTAAAAATGACGTAATGAAGTTGCATCAAATAATAGTTTATTTATATGATTTACATGAAATTTGTTTATATGATTATATGAGTCCCGCATGGATCCGATTTTGACAAACCGCACCCGCCCGTATCTGTCATACTTAAACCCGTATCCAAACCGTTATCCGACAAATAAAATTCCGCGCCCGATCCGCTATAAATACCGACACCCGACCTGCACCCGAATGAAAATCAGTAAGATAGCCAAAATTAGACAAAAGTTTATTGCCACAACAAACGACCAGTGACATGCAACATCAGTTGAAAAGGCATAGCTAAATGTAAATGTTGCTTAATAACAGCCTAATAATAAGCAAAACAAATGGTAGTAGTCTGCCTCCAAACTCAATGTTTGATATTGCCATGGCCACACAGCCTTACCGGCTTACAATTAAGTGTTAATAAAACTAATATTATATAAAATGTACATTAGGCTACCCTGCACAGTATTGGGTTTTACAGGCGCTGTCCATTTTCCTTTGATTACCCGATTGGAATTCCTCTGCGAAGGTGAAGACTAGCGTTTGGTGCGGTGCTTTATATTACTGTGTAAAAAAGGATATCATCCACAGTTGATGGCCTCAGCTGACTACTTCAGCATCCATTTCCAACAACTGCAGATGATCGCATGCGTTTTTTGAAAATGAAAGTGGGAGAGATTTCTGGGAATGCCCGTACAGGCATAAACTGATACGGATTTTTTACATTTTATCATCTTGAATGCAAGGATTTTGTCACTAAAATATAGCCCTAGAGTATTTTTTGTTGGCACATGATGTTTTGAAAGCCGCAATTTAGCTCTCCTGTGTCCGACCCGACCCCGTATCCAACAGTAGAATATTTTTCACCCGTTTCATCAAAATTTGTGGGTAACATATCGGGTACTCAAACCTGTGCATGACTTTTATGGGAGTGATGGTCATTTTAATATAGATGGAGTTATGACACTAGTCTATTTGTATTAGAACTAAAAGCTACAAAACTATCTTGTCTTCTGCTTACCTACAATTTACAAAAACCTGTGTCTAATAGAAAATAAGTTACTTGAAATGTTTTCATATTTTTTCTATAATTGCAGATTTGCACAATAAATATTCTACATTCACGACTACTTTGAAATGTGTTCGTTTATTAAAGAACTTCCTGCTACAATGCCTTTGCTATGGACGTATGTTACCCTTTCAAAAACAGTAATATCGAAATTTACAAAACGTTTAATCTGAGCAATAAAAAAACAACAATAATAAAGACATTTCACAATGTGCTATGCAGCCAAATACCCTGAATGCATGGAGCCAAACAGCAGTAAATGAGGAATTGAAACTTCTGCAAAGAAAACTTGACATGCCGGAATTAGAAAGGACTGCTGGTGCTGAAAGAGGCGATGGCCCACTGCAAGATCAGTCCACTGTAAGATCAACCCTATTACCAATGCACACAGATTGGACATCAGATACCCCAACGAGTCAGGTCACAGTACTGCGTTCAAAGCAAGCATGGTAGATGGGAGACTGGATAAACCTTGTTTTCAGCCGTGAACAGCAATGGGATGAAGGCATAACATACCAAACTCTACCTGCCTGATCAGCACCATGTTAATGATTGCCTTTCACTCATAAGACAGGAATAAAGTTTATGAATTACTGTTCAAATGTGTTAAATGTGGACTCTGGTCACAAGCTCCTTAACAGTTGCTTCTATCGCTACATAATATAAATTTATGTAAATACACAACCTCAAGAATGAATTAACGTCAACTAATAAATCAGATTTCTGCACCCAAATGGATTTCAAACATGATCTCTGTTCAGTTCATGATTCAGTACTCTACACAGCTTCTGAATTGTCGCAACATTACCACTTTGTGACATCACATGATAAACAGAATTCTAATGAACCAAGCTCTCAAAAACACCAATTTCACCATAAGGCATAAACTAACTCAATGGCTGCTAGCTTACACAGTGTTTTCCCATCCCAAAGCCAGTGTCGCGCTTGAAGTTCAATCGGTTGTGTGGTCGTGGCCAGAACCTTTGGCATTTTTACAAATACTAATGTCTAGGCCGGTCAATGCCATCATAAACTATACATAACACTCAAAAGGAGTATTATTCTGTGTATTTTAGGTCTTTAAATGGACCAAAAAAAAACAATGAGTAAATCAAAACCATTCACTCCCACCAACCCTTCCCCACACGCATGGGGAAGCACCTGTGCTGGTCGCTGCCTTGGGGAACCGAAAGCACATCCCTTCACTCTCACCATAACTTCAACCTAGCCAGTACCAGATTTCATGGGGAGCCAAGCTGTCCGTAGAAGAGAACCTACATGCATGCTGACAATGCCATCATACCCAGTAAATATTACTTAACTCCCACAATAATACAGTAATGCACTACTGAGTGTTCATCATGGTGAAATACCATCTTAATCTGCAAAATGCAATACCCTAAATCTGAATTGCCAAATCAAGCAGTATAAAGGGGTAACGGGAGCCTGCAGAAAACGGCAACTGCACACCGAATTACCTATTCAATGTATGCGATCACACGGAAACAGAGAGCTGCTGTGTCGATGTGCACTGCAACTTCCTCAAGATGGAAATCCGGATGCACCTTCCTGTAAGGGGAGCAGGGAAAACCACAGTCCTGCAGCCAGTTTATCGGCGCATACTGGCAGAGCTGGTAGCTCCAGTGCAGCTCACAGTATAATTATGTGTGTTATGGGCTCGTTAACCAGTGATGTTCTGGTTACTGGTAACTAATGTTTTGGTTGCGTGCACGGATGCAGCGGAACTGGAGAGTGGCCGGCCGACCCTTTGTTAAAACCAAAGGGAGTTCAAACAGAATCGCTTGGTCATTAAACACACAAAGCTTGGTTGAATTTCTGTGTGCGTTAGAAATATGTCGGTTTTACAAACAAGTGTCTAAGCTCCCGGAGCTTTTAACGCCCTTCTGCCGGAGCAGTTTGACGATCGCAGGGAAAGGCGTCCCCGCCCAAGCGACGGCCCATTCGGCCACCCAGCAACCATCTCGAATACGGGCCTCGAACGGCGCTTCCTCCGAATGTAGATCAACAGAAAGCATTTTAAAAACTGCATTGACACAATGAGAATTCTACCTCAGCACTAATGTCAGCAGAGAAAGCGACCCGGTTAACGTTATTATTTGTTACTGTCGTTGTATCAGGGATGCAGATGTAGAAAAACTCCGTATAAAATATGAAGTTTCCTGTAACCAATTCGAAGTGAAAAGTAGCTGTGCTGACGAAAACTTTCAGATGAACGGCGAAGGGCCGCAGAGTTTAATCTTTATGAAGGCACACTCGCAAACGAGAGCTGTCTGCTACCGTCGAGGCCTGGCTAATATCAGCATGCTAGTCACGCATAGCCGCGGCTCCGGTAACGAAGGGGCCTCGCTTGCTAACGTTAGCATGCTAATAACGCGTATCTACGGCTCCGTTGACTGGTGGCCTCGCTTGCTAACGTTAGCATGATACTGACGACGGGCCTCGCTTGCTAACGCTAGCATGCTAGTAAGGCTCGGGCTTCGCGCTGAGCAGCTCCTTTGTACCCACAAACGCCCAGTCTTCGATTCGGCGACCGGCGCTTCAGTTTGCCCTCACCGTGAGTCCGGTCCCCAGCACGATGACATCGTATTCTTCATTCATTTTTTCTGCAGTTGGTGTTTTCTCTTCTTGCCTACAGTTACCGCTCGGGTGCAAGAAAATGGAGAACAGTGACTCAAAGCAAAAGAGGCTGCGGTCCAACGTCAGTCAGTTCCGGCCCGGCGGTGGGGGAGGAGCCAGCGCGGGGAGTTAAATGGTCGTGGCGGGCTTGCGGAGGCGGGCGTCTCTCTGTGTATATAAGGGCGTTTTATTAAGGCCCCACATTTGCACTTACGCTTTCGTAACCTGCGAAAAAAAAAAAATCCACAAATGGTAAAATACCACAGGCTTCAGGGCTGCTTCTCCGGATTTAAACAAGTATCTTAAATGTTTGGGAAGCAGAAAAGTCACTCAGGCCATAGTTTGTAAATCGCTTAGTGCATAAAATGAGTAATTCCGTATTCAGTGTACGCATTGCATAATGTTATGTCAGTATTAGCATTGCAGTTCCAGTCATTGCCCGACAGTAAGCAGAATGGTTGTATTAGACAGCAAATTGCGGAGATTGAAAGTGTCATTTTACAGAGAAAAAAACCTTTGTCATATAATCCGAGTTAAATGGTAAGAAGCGAAAACGTGTCCTCAGATTACCGGACCGAGTAACACGGTAACATACCTTCCAGGGAACAGGGTGCGGCCATAACGAAAAACCAATATATTTTGTGTTATTATAAAGCAGAAGGCATAGTATTCAAAGAACATGTTTGTGTGTAGTGCATACTGTAAAAGCAGGCGTCTTTTTCCAACTTGATTCTGTTGCTGTTACCTGAATAACTTTTTGATAATAGGTTATACTGGTGTTTTGTGTAGCTCTTGTCCTAATAACATATGCCTCAGTTACCAGTCACTTAAGGTCATTGACAGCTGTTTGTTTCTCCTGTATTTTTTTTTTACTTGTACATCGCTGTACAAAAACATATGCTAATTAAATCTTAGTCTGGACAATTCACTTTTTGCTAAACTTAATTCAGAGAGCTCTTCATGTGAGAAACCAGTCTGAAAACCAGTTAGTGGGATTCACTGGACACTATCAATCACTTACTGGCTTAGACCAATGAAAACCAATGATGTAATGCGAAGTCATTAATTGACAGTGCACAGTGTTTGGAATTGTCTTTTAATCATCACATTCAGTGAAGATGCAGCGCACATCTGGCTTCCTGGCCAGCTGCCTAGCCTCAGTCCCTGATGCGTCTGGGGTATCCCGGAGCCCCAACTCCAGCAGGGTGCGCACTGTGGAGGCGTGCTGTCCTGCACAAGCCATGTGAAGTGCTGGGAGAGGCAGAGAGAGCAGAGTTCTAACCTGGCGATATCTCTTAGGAGCTCCACTGGTAGGATGTGAGTTCTTATCTCTAAAAAGACAACTGCATGCTACTTTTTTTTTGACAACCACCAATCCCAGTTTAGGATTTAAGAACAAGACTAGAACCATAACATCCTCTTGATCTGATCAAGTGTAAAAAAATCCATTGAACCGCACAATATTTGCAAATATTTATTATAATAGAGCAGGGGTCTCCAACTCCAAAGTCCGAGAGATCTGCGATCCTGGAGTTTTCTATCCTACCTTGCTTACGATGAGTGACACCTGTTCCTGGTATTTTCCCAAAAACAGATGAGGCTCATCAGACACTAGGTTGGATAGAAAACCTACTGGATAGTTGCTCTCCAGGACCGGAGTTGGAGACCTCTGAAATAGAGGAAAGCATTAGCAGAAATACATAATCTAAAATAATCAAAAACTACTCATTAAACAGTGCAATTTATAAGCTAATCAGTCCTTATTGTAATTCTGCAAGTGCATTTAAGACTTGCCTGTTCGTCCTTTTCTGTCCCTTGCTTGAAGATCAGCCCCTAATTCAAACAGGGTTTTTACTGTATTACTCTGACCTTCCTAAAAAAAATAATGAAATCCCGTCAGTCCATAGACACCTCCAGGTAACCTTTAGGCCTTAAATGATGATGGACTGTACCAAATCTTGGACAGAACTTAAAACGGGGGGGTTACTCCATGTCCAAATTTAGGTCCCGCTCATTTAATGATCTTTCATTAACTGCAAATAGAGGCTGATTTTGGAGTGCACAGAGAATTATAAACGACGAAGAAGGAACCGTAAGGGGAAGTAGGGATATGCAAACCTTGGCAGCATAATGAAGGGCAATCAGACCTATGTCGGTGGCTCGAGCGTTTACGTCCACACCAAGGTCTTGCACCAGGAAACGCAGCGCCCCATCCTCAGCTGTTATGGAGGCATGATGCAGGGGCTGTGCTCCCATGCAGTCTGCCGCTGATGGAGATGCCTGCAGCAAGCACACATGCGTAGCATTTTACGTGGTGGATAATGTCACACATCACTGAGCGTTTCATCCAGTGATTGATGTTTTTGCACTGATTTCTCTAATGTGGATTGAAGGCTGGGCCAGCAAGGTGACATCGACATACCTGGTGCTTATCCAGCAGCAGCTTAGCGATACCAATGTGTCCGTTCTTCAGAGCGTCCGTGAACGGCGTGATCCCACAGCTGTCCCTGCTGTCAGGTCTGTAGCTGCACCTGCGACAGCCGGACAGCTTTAGAGCCACATGAAGCAGGACCCATACAAGTAGGCTGGCAGTAAGCCATACCATGTCTCTCTGCATGATTCCTCCTTATCTGCCTGAAATTCTGATACAGCTGTCCTTCCCTTTGCTCACATGTCAGAATAGCTCATATAGTGAAGACCCGATGCTTCTTCAGACCAGCTCCATAAATCCAGATTCCATCCATCATTGTGTAATCAGGGATCAACAAAGTATATCTACATTTCCATCTATCTGTGACCAAGGCAGAGGACTTGAAGTGTCTGTCCTCGGAAGCTGGCATCAAATGCCGGTGGTGGATTCCTGTACTTAGAAATCCTGCAACCTTGTGCTTTGTATGTAGTGATTAGGGTAAAAATGTCTATATTTACAAACTGCACTATACTACCATTATCACTGTTATTACCATAATGTTATTGCCATAATGTTGCACAACTCTTGCACTGCCTCTATTTATTATATTTTGTATTCCACGTGTCGTATCTGTTTGTTTGAGTTTGTTGTCTGTCTCTTCGTTGTACTGTCTAAAACTGGAGCCACGTCTTCTCATCTCTCTGTATATCTATACAATATATAGAAGAGATGACAATAAAGTTCACTTTGACTTTGACTATGTTGGTACAGAACAATCAGATATTTCCTTGAAGGAGTTATACAAATAGCAAGGTTTTGTGATGCTGTGGGTTAGAAGTGCATGCTGCACAAACACAGTAGACTGTGTGTATCTACAAAATCTTGCTTATGCAACGCTCAACAAACTGCTTCTGTCTGTTTTGATTTGGAGAACATAAACCTTTTTAAAATTCTGATTTCCTTTATTTGGAAGGCAATCAGAAACTCAGAAATCCAAGAGGAAATCTTAAAGTGTCAAAGTCAAAAGTCAAAGTCAGCTTTATTGTCAATTCTGCCATACGTACAGAACACACAGAGAATTGAAATATCGTTTCTCACAAACCCTAAACAGAAAAACATTAATACAAAAAATTAAAATTTAAAAATACAAGAGAAATATAAGTGTGAATCTTTATGTGCGGTTTAAGACAAAAGCCAAACTCTTGCTACACTGTTTTGAGTATTTTAGTAAGGGAGCAAGGGAAAAAGGTCAACTGGTCTGAAGAATCTCGTTTTCTGCCGGGTACCTGTCAGGCATCTATGGGATACGCTGGACTGACAAGTCCGATCCATTTCTATGAAGCCCCATACGCAGCACAACACATTACTCCCAAGATCAACATCAAGATGATGTCATTTGTGTCACAATAGCCCTTCTGTGGGATTGTACCACATAGGATAGCCATCGTTTACATCTCACATAGATGAGTCTTGGCTGCCCAACACCCTGTCATCGGTCCATGGTCTTCCTCTCCTCAGACCACTCTCAGTAGGTACTCACCTCCTTGAGTACCCCACAAGCCTTGCCACTTCAGAGATGCTCTGACCCAGCCTTCTACCAAAACCATTTGGCCCTTGTCAAAGTCACTCAGATCTTTATCACTGCCCATTTCTTCATGTCATCTAAGAGCATCAAATGTTAGCTTACCGTCTAATATATCCCAGACCTTAACACGCGCTGTTTTTACGAGATAATATTATTTGCTTCATAATGGGTCTGGTCATAAAGTTTTGGCTCATCTGTGTATAATCACAGGACGCTTGGGGGTGTTCTATGTCTGCAGTGGACTGAGGGGTTCCTGTTTTCTGTAAATTCTTAGACATGCTTTTTTTCTATGACTGAGGAGATTAAGTCAATAAGTTAATTACTGCCGAAAGCTCAAACCTATTAAAAAATAGATGTAGAAGAAACTAGAGAAAGGGCACACTTACTTTTCAAGGAGAATACTCACAACTTCTTCGCAGCCATGCATAGCTGAAATCGAACGTGACTGTTATACAAAAGTGATGTTGAACTATTACAAACTGCAAATTTCCAGTTTAGTCATTATACTAAGAAGATGAACAGAACTATTTTACTCACTGGAGTCCTCACCTGCCGTGTGCAGTGGAGATCGGAGGGTGGTGCTTTCTGTGTCCCAGACTTCTGGACTGGCCTCTAATAGGCAGTGTACCACAGCCGGATCACCCTCTCTGCAGGCGACGTGGAAGCAATTCCAGCCATCTTTGTTCCTGAGTGCTGGGTCTGCCCCATGCTCAATTAGCTGCCTGATGACTTCCAGATCTCTCCGGGTGCAGGCCATCATAAGAGGGGTCCTGGAGTCACACAAGATTAGCATTAATCACCCCACAGTACAAGCTGGGCAGTACTTTCCCAGATATACATTTGGGGCCAGTTTCACACAGCAAGATAAGCCACCTAGCATGCCACTCACACTGTAGATACTGCTTAGTAATACAGTCAGAAATTGAGAGAGAGAAAATTCTGTGAATTGTCATAAAACAGCATAAAACGTTTCTGAGTATAAATTACAACCTTACACCAAGTTACTATATTTAAATATATCATTTTAGACAGAGGATGTTCACAACCTATTTTGACTATAATCTTCCAAAACACCTTATGTACTATGTAGAGTACCTGTAGTACTAGTATCAGCACTCAGTGGAATAAACATTTAATGTACAATTATAAATACAAAAACGTCTTAGTATGAAGTACCCAGTTTCAGCGGCGACAGGCAACAAACGCCTTCAAAACACAGATGTGGAAAAATTTGTTCCTTCGAGCCGGATTCGAACCAGCGACCTAAGGATGTCGGTGTTTCACCTCTACAGTCCTCCGCTCTACCAACTGAGCTATCGAAGGACACACGTTTCATTCATTCGGTCTACGGAGGATAGTATACATGGAAATTCAATCGAAAAAAAAAATAGTGATTGATGTGGATTACAAAGCAAACGTTTCTACGCAAACCTTGAAACACCAGAATATAATTCAATTTTAATTTAATCAAAATTACGTCCTTCGAGCCGGATTCGAACCAGCGACCTAAGGATATCAACTCGTATTTCGCTACAGTCCTCCGCTCTACCAACTGAGCTATCGAAGGAGACACATGACAATTTTAGTGCTACTATCCAATTATAGTAAAAGTACTATTTACTATTAATAATTAGTATTGCCTTACCAATCAGACTTTTTTAAGCAGTTTACTTTAGCTCCCTTGGCCAAAAGGTAACGCACACAGTCTCCTCGCCCCATAGATGCGGCTTCGTGCAGTGCCCTCTTGTAATCGCTGTTGCACAGCTCGACGTCCATGCCTACTTCCTGCACCAGGAAGGCGAGGACGTCCAGGGCGCCATGCCGGGCAGCGTAGTGCAGCAGCGTGTCCCCGGAGCTCGGCAGGCGCGCGACGCAGATCCAGCCCCGAAGGTCGTTGTTGTCATGAAGCGCGTGTTCTATCTCGCGCAGGCGGCCGTCCCGCGCCAGCCCCACCAAACGCTTCAGCAAGGCCTCGTCGGCCATGTCAGAAAAACTGGGGTATATGCTAAACTTAGACCAATATATTGTTATAAAACAAACACAGAAAAAATGCAGGGAGTTAGCTAGTTAACAGCGTCTTTTAAAGGACAGCAGGTTATTACATTTTAATTACATTACTTTTCATCTAAATATCTTGCTAAATTGTAATAGGGCATTTAAGATTTAACTGCAAGTTTCAGTATGTCCAAATACTCCGCATATACGTCAATTATTCCGTAGCTGACAGGAAGGCCCTGCAACGGGTAGAGAAAACTTTCCACCATATCATCGGCATCCCGCTGTCGAACATCGCTGCCCTGCAGCACACAGGGTGTCTGCGACATGGTGTCTTACATGAAGGAGGCGCTACGGGAGCCTCAGTCCCGCACCAGGAGGCTCAGGAACAGCACCACACCATCACCATTCTGAACTTTAAAACCTTACCACTCAAAAACTGAACTTTCTAAATATCAATAACTTTTGACTGCACTTTATGTATATTTCACCTGCTTACATATATCTATTCTGTCCATATCCATATCTTATCCACATCCGTATTCATATCTATATACTGCTCCTTGAGTATACGTATATACTACTCTTGTAAATACTATCTGTAAATTCAAATCCCATATTATGTTTTCCATATGTTTTTTATTATGAATATATTCTCATTTGCTGCCTTATTGCACCTTATCCTACTATGTGCACTTTCTGGTTAGACACTAAAGTGCATTTCATTGTACCGGTACAATGACAATAAAGTATAGACCAAAATAGTCTAATATACAGTGGCGAACGATACCCGGATGACCTACTGCAACCCGTGGACGCCACGCTATCCCACAACGCCACTGGAGCTGTACCGTTGATGACAGCGGAAGTACCGAATGTGCACAAATGTAAGTATAAAACAATACAGTTACATAAATTGACTGTAATGCGTATTCTAAACAGTTTTTAACTTTCGTGGAGTTTAACGTATGTCATTAGTAAACATCCGGGTCTGGTAATATGCAGGATGTTAAGTACTGTATTAGCATTCAGTCGCAACCCTTATGTTTACAACTTTATTGCCATCCGGTAAAAATTAAGTTGGCCAACCAAAGCTCAACCATGGATTTCAGCGACGTATCTAATTTTATTTACGGACTTTTCAGCAAGCCAAGTTAATGATTAGTATGATTTTTAAATTAAGTACATAACTGTGCGAAAAGCATTGTATGTATATTAAAGTGCATGTGCGGGATTACGGTTGCTTGTGTAAGATTAAACTCTGTGATAAATGTCGTCGCCCCGACATTAATACACAAAAATATATTGTGTTTTGTATTTATACATGGCAGGGCTTTTTTAAATACATCACAAATGTAAATTGAGCAATTAACAAATGAGACTGAAATAAACATAAGGCAAGTTAGTTACCGTTTACGAAGGAAAACAACTTTTTGGAAAAACTATAAGTAGATATGATTTGGGTTAACTTTCACTCATCGGAGGCAACCAAGCAATTGTGTTTAATCTCCTTTCATCAATCATATTAAACGCAGCATGTTTTATGTATAGTATTTTAATAACGATGTTTTCAGTGTGCAAGTTGTCATACTTAAATTTTATCTTTGACTTTCGTTCTTTCGCTTGATCACTACAAGGCATTTCGGGAAAAACCGTTTTGGGGGTTAGGGTTTTACGGGTTTTTTGGGGATTAGGGTAGGTAAGGGTAAGGGTTAGGGTTATGGCTAGGGCTATCGATTAGCACTACGGTAGCCTAACTCGACAAAGTAGCTCAACTCGTTTCAGATCAACGACCAATCGGCGATGTAACATAATTTCCGGGATCTCGTTAAATGTTTGCATCTTTCTTACCTTACAGGAGAGTCCAGATGCTGTCTTCTCACAGTATTTTAAACAACAATGGAGTCGGCAATGAGAGGTGAAGTGTGTATGGTACAATGAGTATTGAACATTCAAAAGTATAGTGCTGCAGCTAAATATATGACATTTTAATGCTACTGTACCAGAGACCAATGTTTTGTCTCCAATGATATGAATAAAGGACGAAACAATGTCACTTGAAACTCTCAAAAATAAGACATTTCATATTTATTACAATTATTCTGCATTGGTGCAAAACATTACAGGTGGCTCACAAGGACTGGAGCAGTAGCTCTTAATCCTGTTCCTGGAGCCCACCCACCAGAATGTTTTCATTCCAACCCACACTGTTTTCAACCTGCCACATTCATAATTAGCCCATTAAGGACCATATAAGCCTGATTAAGGTAGGGTGGGAACATTCTGGTGGGGCACCAGGAACAGGACTGAGAACCATTGGACTAGAATAGCTAGAATTAGCATGTGGGATCCACAAAGCAAGGCCAAGGTTGAATCCTGCTTAGGGATGCTAGTGTGCCTCCCTGTGTGTGTGTGTGTGTGTGCACAGGGCGGGCAAAGCGGAGGCACCTGAATGCCAGCGAGTGTGCTGAATTGGCTGGCAGCATGGATGGCAAGCTCCCCCTGACCCAGCCTATCTCTGTGCCACGCAACCAAGCACACTGCAGTCGCGGGTTGTACCCGCAATCCCCCACCAAGAGGGGCAGAAGAGGTACAGTGGACTCATCATGGGCAGGATTGTTTTTTACACAGACTGTATATTTCTGATCTCATGTTACTTAATATAGTGTGTATAAAGTGACCATAAAGATTGTCATGCATTTTATCTCACATAATAAAGAAAACTTTACATATACATAACACATTGAGTGTAATGCAGGGTTCCTATATTACAAGTCACCTTTGCTTACTTGCTGTTAGTTCATTCCACTTTGGGCACTAAGCTTCAGATAGACAGTGGCTGTGTATGAAATTTTATGTTCAAATGTGTGAGATATGGGGCCACCAACAGGGGGGTCTTGAGTGGCATTAGGATCATCGTGATGCTCAGAAACACAGCTGACGACGGCCCCTCCCTCTCCCTTTGGTTGAAACGCAGAAGCCGTACAGCAGGGCATCAAGACGTTCTTCCCCGTGAAAGGCGTCGTCAGAGTCAGCCCCAAAAAGGCCACCGTGGTTGTTGTGAAGAAGGAAGAGGAGACCAACTGGGATGATTGCATCCCGGATGAAGTGCTGCAAGGCCTCTCAGAGGACGAGTTGCTGCAGGGATTCTCGGGGGGTGCACAGGCCAGGGAGCCCGAGGTGGCAGCTGGCTGCGGCAGCCAAGGTAATCCTGCAGCTCTGCACAGTGCCTGCCACATGAAGCTGGAAGCGGAGGATGGTGTGGAGCCGTTGCCTGATGCTTACTTTGGGCTCCTGGGGACCATTCGTGGTTTGGCGGAACCTCATGGTAGCCTAGGCGACCTGCCAGAGGAAGTCCTAAGGATGGTGCTGGTGCATCTGCCTGCAAAGGACCTGTACTGTTCTGCCTGCCTGGTGTGTCGCCGCTGGAGGGACGTGGTCAGAGACCCGATGGTGAGACAGACGTCGCCCCCTACTGGGCTGGGGCTCTGGAAGGAGCTTTGCATCTTGTCAGTGTTCACCAAGGCTCCCTTCCACTGTAGTTCGTGCCTTGGAAGAAGATGTACTTCCGCTTCAGAATGAAGGAGACCCAGGCTGTGGAAGAGATCACTGGCATTCTGAGGGATAATGACATAACTCCCAGGAATGACTTGTGTGTGCTTAACATGGTGAGGTGAGTGAGTATGGTGGCCAGGGTGTGTGTGTGGGATGGCTAAGAGGAGGGCGTGGTCTCAGTCTTCTTCCTGTGGCTCCACCTACAGGTGCACGCCTCACTTCCTGCGTGGTGTCAGGGTCTGCCCAGAGGAAGTACTACGCTGTGTGCAGCAACACCAGCTGTTCGCCCAGGCAGAGGCCTGCCTGAGGCACAGGTTCCCTGGGCTGGAGCAAGTGGTTGGGGTATGTGCTGAAGGTTGGAGGAGTCAGGGGTGTCAGGGGCATGTGGATGAGGGACGGGTGGACTCAGAAGTTTTAGGGCATGGGCCTCAAACTGAAATTACCTCAGCCCAAGTGGACCACTTGGTTAAACATAAAATGCTATTTAACGGGGATCGATACTGACGGAAAGGCGTTACATCATTTTTTGTTCTCTACAGAAAACGAGCGATCAATTTAGGGACCAGCCAAAGTGATGGTTTTACCAGATCTGTGCCAGTTCTAATAAGATGTGGTAAAAGTCAAAGTGCTCATTCATAAACAGTAATATTAATAAAGTTTGTAAGTTGATGATGGTAATAATGATGATGATGGTCAGTTTCCCGCTTCTCTTCGGCTCTTGCTCGCCACCAGGGTCCGAACCCGTGGGCCGCCTTGGCGCTGATGCTCATCCTGGCCGAGAGTGTGATGGATGTGCTGGACCTGGTGGCCCAGGTGGACCGGTCCGGGTGCCTGCCGTTCCCCGGGGGTGTCTCAGAGTTCCTCTGGTACATGGTCACCCTGCTGCTGGCCATGAGGGAGACTGGAATTCGTATTAGCAACAGGTGAGTGGGTGGGGTCGAGAAGGACCCAAGGTATTGTGGGGTGTAGGAGGTCAAGGTAGGTGGGGTCTTTGTGTAAGGCTACGTTTCCCCTGATCAGCCGCTCGGATGTAGTGCATTGGGGGACAGGCCGATGAGGCTATACGTTAAAGCTTATTATAAGTGTAACCCGTGGGACTATTGGTTGGTTTTTTTCTGAAGACCCAGGATTTATCCCTCAGCATGGGAGAGTCTATTGGACCTTTTACTCTGTATGTATTTTGATTTGCGGTAGTGCAGTATTCAATTCTGTGTCCAAATTATTGTACTTTTGTGTATATATTTACAATAGTACTTAATAGTATTACAGCACACACACAACACATCTGTATGTTGTACATCTGTATGTGTGTGTATATATATATAGTATTTACT
>JAODUD010000001.1:7928571-7939751 GCA_026784285.1 Stomatorhinus walkeri | reverse complement strand
ACAAACAGGATGTTAATATCACCAACCATTCCCATTTTATTAAGGTGTATCCATATAAATGGCCCACCCTGTAGATTACCATCACACCCAGGACAAAGCAATTGCAGGTTAATGGCCTTGCTCAAGGGCCCAAAGGAGTAAGATCAGTCTACATTCACAGGATTTGAACCAGCAACCTTCCAGTGGCTGGCACAGAGCCCTAGCCTCAGAGCCACCACTCGACTTACAACACCTACCCATTGCAGAGATTTTAATCAGTGGTTTGTCAATGTTTTATGAACAAAGGTTTGCACAGTTCACTTTGTACACTTTGAGAAACTGTGTAAAAATATATTCTTCCTCTTCATTATTATACTATGAAATCCGCAGAGACGTTAATTGTGAAAACCTCTGCATTTTCTTCTGCTTTACAGAATGCTAAAATATTCACAACCCATCTGTGTTTTGGCTGCTTTGTTATGTAATACTTGTGAAATCGCACACTAGTGGTAGGGAGTCCGTAGATCTGATCTATTCTCATTTTAGGTCCCCTAGTTTAAGGAAGGTTGAAAACCCCCATTGTAATGGATAAGTGTTGTGGAAATTAATGGATGGATGGAAAACTATGGTAGTAATAGTACAAGGCAGTAGGACCTTCCATAAACCAGGCAACACCATGCATTTTCACACAGATGGCACCCTGTTTGGTCACGTTTGTCTTTCTATCAAATTTTGCTATTCAGCGACCTCCAGGGCTTCCATTTGAAGAAAGTCATGATGGAATTGCGCTCCTCCACCGACAGAGGACAGCACTGAATTTCTTAACGACCTTTTCGCTCCTGCAGTGCAGGGCTGCATCTATCTTGCCGGCTCCTCTCATCTCGTCGGCGTGTGAATGGCCGCCGGGTAGAAAGTGCTGCTTTTCTGGTAAATATTAGTGGAAGCTCGACTGCTAGATTGCTGTGTTCTGTCCGTCTTGTGGATAATATATGTTGTTAAATGTGAGAGCTGCTTGAGTTCCACTTTAGGGTTAATTCGTTTTGGTTTTCGGCGTGGAGTTTAATCAGTATTTTGACTGAATCCGGTTGTTATGTATGTTAGCCCCCTCTTAGCTAATTCATTTTGGGTGTTAATTTTAAAGTGTAATTTATGAGGTGCGGTAATTTGACGAGATGACCATGAACGCATTAAACCCGCCGTCTACGTATACATTTTTAACTAAAGACTCGGACGTAGCCAGGTTCGGGTCGCATGTTACCACTGAAGCCTGGGGTTGACGTTTAAAAGCAGTAGAGATGCAACTGCTTAAAGTAACTGCTCCGTGTTCGGTAAATCTTGTAGTAGACGGGCGGTGCTCGGTGTCTGGTTGGATTTATTGAAAGGTGCACGCATGCATTCCTCAAACGTAACCCTTTAAAATAGGAATATAATGTCTCTCTACGACGACCTGGGCGTGGCGACCAGCGATGCCAAGACCGAAGGCTGGTCCAAGAATTTCAAGCTGCTGCAGTCACAGCTGCAGGTGAAGAAAGCAGCCCTTACCCAGGCCAAGGTAAGCGTTTAAATCCCGGCAGTGAAGCGGGAGATATAGTTTAGGATCTAGTGATCGGTGGTCATTGTTGACACACCACAGCACACTGCACAACAACAAAATGTGTCCTCTGCATTTAACCCATATGTGACTTTTGTGACATAGCAGGGGGCAGCTAATTCAGCGCCCAGGGAGCAGTGCTTAGGGGCGGTACCTTGCTCAGGGTACCTCAGTGGTGACTTGCTGGTCGAGGATTTGAACCAGCGATCTTTCAATTAATTACAAGTGTGCTTCCCTAACCATCAAGCCACCACTGCCCACAGGTACTGTCCACTAGCTCATGCTCATGTGTGTCTCTCCATGGTCGCACCAGATCTGACACCTTCCCACCCCAAAGGCTTTCTCATGGAGATGTCACAGAATTGCTTGTGATTTGATCCGCAGGTGTATTATATGAATGCTGATCAGGTTAAATAGTGGGCATCGCAATTCTAAAATTTTTAATGGGATAGGGAGCTGAACCTGGTCTTTGTATTTCCAGAGTCAGAGGTCGAAGCAGGCGACTGTCCTTGCGCCAGTGATTGACCTAAAGCGAGGAAACACCAGTGATGACAGACAGATCTCAGACACGCCCCCGCATGCCGCTGCAGGGCTCAAGGTGAGAACCGTGTGGCCTTCCTCCTGGTGCCCTGTGCTGATGTGTAATGCTGACCGATGTTTGCTATGTCCCGCGGCAGGACCCAGCTCCGGGGGGCTTTTCCTCTGGCGACGTGCTCATCCCACTGGCTGATGAGTATGACCCCATGTTCCCCAATGAGTATGAGAAGGTGGTGAAGCGGCAGCGAGAAGAGAGGCAACGCCAGCGGGAGCAGGAGCGTCAGAAAGAGATCGAGGAGAGGGAGAAGTACGGGACCTTCACTGTATACAGTGACAGCACTGCAGCATACACACCTCGCTGTACATGGTGACAACACTGCAGTGTACACACGTCAGTGTACATGGTGAAGGCGCTGAAGCTTACGCACCTCACTGTACACAGTGAATGCACTGCAGCCTACACATCTCACTGTATGCAGTGACTGCATTGCAGCTTACTCGTCATCAGAGATTATGCTTATTATAGCTCTTCATTACTATATCAATGAGCTAACCAAGGTTGATTCTTGCAGCTTCGTGTTCACTTATCTGTAAACATGCACATGTGCGGCACACGCACACATCACCAGAACACCCCTGTCACGCACTGTCTCCAGGAAACGGAAGGACCGACAGGAAGGGGGTGCCCCCAGCGGATTCTCCAGCTTCCCCGCAGATGGCGAGTCTGATGAAGAGGAGGATTACGAGAAGGAGAAGAGGAAGCGAGGTGAGTCACAGGCATTGAGGAGCTGCTTGTTCCCCAGATTCCAAAAGCTTCTCTGTGCTTCTACTCTGTCGTTCCTCAAACATCGGTTTGGAACTTCAACTAAAATAGGTCTTTGCGCTTTTTCTTTATTTTTATTTGGAATTATTTTTGGTCAATGTGAGTCTGTTTTGGATTTTTTTTTAAAGTACAAACAGCCATGGTTAATTTGATTCTCTCTCTGTACATCATTATCCCCTCCACCTGCTATGCCACCCTCCCTTTCCTCTGCCATATCCCTCTTCTTCCTGCTCTCAGCTGTAGGGGGAGCTGCGATCGCACCGCCGACCTCGCTGGTGGAGAAGGACAGAGAGCGTCAGTAAAATGTTGCAATGTTATAGATATACCACTAGGTGGCATTGTGAAACTAAGAATCTATACTGTTCTGTACGCTCATCACAGCACAGGTGTGCACTACTACATTTAGTTATGTGAAGGATTTCTTCCTTGATGCAGAATTTGCAACCACGTACCCTTACGATGACGACGGCCGGCCTCGCACCCACTCATCAAAGGCCGCCATCCCCCCTCCCATGTATGAGGATTCAGATCGCCCCCGCTCTCCACCCGGTCCCACCAGCTCCTTCCTGGCTAACATGGGGTAGGTACTGCTGCTGCTGCCCTGCTGGGGCGAGTTTTGAGGCTTTTATTGTGCGGCGGGAAGCTTGATCTACCGGATAATGACTCGGCAGTCCTCTTGCCTCTGTTTTGTTCACCCTCATCCCAGTGGGACAGTGGCACATAAGATCATGCAGAAGTATGGCTTCCGTGAGGGCCAGGGCCTGGGCAAGCATGAGCAGGGCCTCAGCACCGCCTTGTCTGTGGAGAAGACCAGCAAGAGAGGCGGCAAGATCATCATTGGAGACCTGACAGAAAAGGGTGGGTATGCACGTGCACACACGCACGGTTGCTACTGTGCTGGTTGTTGAGTTCTGATGTAACCATGGCGACATCTATCCAGCAGGAGGCAATCAGACGTCCGGGGGGGATTCTCCAAGTTGGGTGGCTGCAGCCGCAGGTCAGTCTCTCCATAATGCATTGAGTCCCCTTTGTTCCTGCTGCCGTTTTTGGTCTCTCGCACACCAAAGTAGGGGATTATTATCCCACAGTGTGGCTTAAGGGCCGGTGGTAGCGGGGATCAGATGCTCTGGATCTGCTGGCTAGTTTGGAAAGTAGCAGCCGGTTTAGGTCTCAGGGACGGAGTTTCTCGCCCCCGGTGCCGCTCGGTGTGACTGTCACTTATGTGGCCGTTCCCCGGAGCTGTGACCCCGGGCACCATTTAAAGGTCGTAAGGTTACATGTAGCTTCCATCCTCTGTCTCCAGGGGATGCCGCCAAGAAGCCGGAGAGCAACCCTCTGACGGAGATCCTCAAGTGCCCGACCAAAGTTGTGCTTTTGCGGGTAAAAGCATCATGGTGGCTTTGGGGGTGTAGTGTCCAGTTTATATAACCCTTTCCCTTTTATTAATGAGGAACTTTGTCTCCGTACTTGCATATTTATTTTAATATATTTGTTATATGAATTCTCTCATTTTTTAAAGGGGATTGGGGACCTTTTGAGAGAGAGAGATATGATTGTTTTATTTATTTCACGGTAGAACATGGTAGGAAGGGGGGAGGTGGACGAGGACCTGGAAGCCGAAACTAAGGAGGAGTGTGAGAAGTACGGGAAAGTGACCAAGTGTGTCATCTTTGAGGTGAGGCCTGGGGTCCCACGATGGGTTCTCTCGGCTTTAAGAACTCGCCATCACCATGGTAACCATTTTGTCATAGCATTCTTCTAAGCTCTGCCTTTGTGGGTGCTTCTGAAAGCTCACTGCTAATTTAAATGTACATAAACTCTTATTTATGGCATTCAGCCACCCATGCCCTAAAATCATGCTGCTGAATGTGATTGGATGACTCGCGCTCCTTGGCTCCATCCCCCGCAGATTTCGGACACGACGGATGACGAGGCCGTCAGGATATTCCTGGAGTTCGAGAGGGTGGAGTCCGCTATCAAGGGTGAGTGAGGGTTTAAGGGGTGGCTTGTGGCTTGGCGTGTCGGCACAGGAATGTTTGGCAGGTGAGGTGTGGCGGTCAGGTTGTCAAGGTGATTCAGCCACCCTCAGATTGATATTTGCGTCAAATGCCCAGCCGTATGCCCAAGCGGACGTGGAATTACGTTGCTGGCAGGCCCACCTCAGCCCCCTGGCATCTAACTGTCACCCTTTCGGTCCTGAAGACCCAAGGGTAGAATCAGAAAGCGTAATTAAGGAAATCTGGAGATGATGCTGGATGCAGGTTTGCTTCTCAAGAGGCCTGCTGCTCCTTGGCACATCTGTTGGTTCAAAGATCCAAAGGCTTTACTTTCACTTGTACAAATACAAAGAATTGCTTGTGTACCTCCTTGCAACATAAGCAACATTTAGCAACAAAGGGCAATAAGTAGAAAAAAAGAAAGCTATACCAAGCGCTGTGCACACATTACACACACACACACACACACACACACACGATACGTACGCTGTCAAATCACGAAACCCAGCACTGCATGAATGATTTCATTGTTTTTTAGCCGTAAGGTTAAAATAGCTGGCAGCCGTAGTAGGTTCTGAGGACGAGCCGCTCGCTGCCAGACCTTAATCCCACCCAGGGGCAGCCGCACGTCCTGCACGATCTCACAGCATCATGTGGTGCCCCGACTCGAGCGTGTATGGTGCTTCCGCTGCTGGTGTACCAACCGGCCCGCCTGTGCTTCTCGTTTCAGCCGTCGTGGACCTGAACGGGCGTTACTTCGGCGGACGGGTGGTGAAGGCCTGCTTCTACACCCTGGACAAGTTCCGGGTACTGGACCTGGGGGAACAGGTGTGAGGCAGGCCTGAAATATCTCGGGGAAATACCAGCGAAGGAGGTCCGAAACACTGCAGGCTGTTTGTTACTGGCAGCTATCGCTCTTTTTATTTCATCTTGTGTCTAGAAGCACATGGACTGGAATGTGCTGAAAAGGACTCTCATCAGTAACATTCTGTTATGTACCTTAAACTTGTATATTCAGTACAAGTTTCTGTCATCTCATAAGATGTGCACGGAATCATGGTTATTCTTTTTCCACAATTGTAGTATCCGCTGCAGAGATTATTTTTGAAAAAGTGCACAAGTTTTGTCTGTCAATACATTGGTGTTTTGGTGGCTTGTGCGTGAGAACTTGACAATAAATAATTTTTAGTGATTTTTTTTTTTTTTTTTGAAATTTTAGAAAAAATATTTCGGTGAGTGATTTATTTATTAGGATGTTTCCCTCTGGGCTGTATGGGTCACCTGCGGATATTCTGGTGCCTTTTTCCCTTTCTGCTGATTAATTGTAAATACAGACCACTTCTGATGTAGGGTTTGGCCCCTGGCCAGCAGAGCCCCCATCTACGTCATCCGCTTCAAGGTAAGCGCAGAAGCTCATGGAGGAGTCGCCTTCCTGCTCCTAAAATACGTGGAGTTCGTCGTACTGGGTCAGGAGAAATCTTGGACTGCTCTTCTGCGTTTGGTTACAGATTGTCCCAAGCGTTATGTAAGTGTGCCGGCTGCTGATGAAGTCCAGTCATGGGTGGGGGAGGTGTCTGTGTTGACTACTGAGCCAATCAGAAGCCTGTGTTAGATTACGGACCACCATGGGTTACCAAACATACCGCAGTATCCCTGTGGCAAAATGTTATCAAACATTGTCTAATTACTAATGTCTAATTACATTATCTCAGAGCATTCAGCACTATCCCAGCCTAGTGCCCCCCAAAGAGTGAGCTAAATGCAACAAGTGTGTAAGTTATAAAGTTTTCCGTTTGGACAATAAACCACATCAATAAAAACCAAATGTCAGTTCCAGCTTATTACATTCATAAGTGGGCAACAGTGGCAGTGGTGGCTTAATGGTTAGGGAAGTGCTCTTGTAACTGAAAGGTTGTTGGTTCAAATCCCTGACCAGCAAGGCACCACTGAGGTACCCTGAGCAAGGTTCCCCCCCCCCCCCAAGCACTGCTCTCTGGGCACAATGTCACATATGGGTTAAAGGCAGGGGACACATTTCATTGTTGCGCACTGTGTGCTGTGGTGTATCAACAATGACCTCTGATTACCTAATTCTAGCAGTTCAGTGTCCGTAATACTGTGTCCTTGGGATTTACCAAAGCTGAGTGGCTGTTCGGTGTATTTATCACTATGGAGGTAGGGTTAGGCTTTTGGTTATGTGTGTGATGAAAGAATCTAAAAAGCAGGATATAGAATCGCCTGCCTGCAGTCACTCTCTAAATACAGTCCTTTGGTTCAGCATGAAATCTCCAATTGCCCTCATGGCCGGAAGTAGGCCGAAAACCTGACTGATGTGGGGAAACTCACGGGAAGTTATCATGATTCAACCGTGACACTGTCATAACAGTCCCCTGCCTGTTGTCATAGCGAGTTATGTATGTCTGTGTTTGGAAGGACTTTTCCACACAATGTTAGTTTGCTTTGCTGACCTAAACGCGCACACGCCATCTTGTTCCGCAGATCAGCAGAAACGTGAAGTGGATTGTCACACGCTTCACCACCATGTCCTTGTCCAGATACCCTCTGGCTCCTGATCCTTACTCACTTTGCTGAGTCGTAATATTTTACTTGTTAAACGGAGTCATTTGTCCAGCCCTAGATTCAGTGAAGGACAATAAATACTTCTATTCAAAGTATGACATCTTAATTATGGTTTAATTGTCTGCTTGTATTTGCATTTTCCCACGCCAACTGCATATTAAAAATTCCAAATCTTTTCTCTCGTTTGAGTCTCATTTGATTTGCTTTGTTAATGAGTTACACTGACATTGGTAGTGAGACACACTAGGGACAGTGCAGCAGACCGGGATCCATTACTGTGTATAGGAATGTGCTGCTTTCCAGCAGCAGCAAAACCTGTCTGTTATAATCAGTACTGACCTTCTATGCAGTCTCTCTCGATCCGGTCCACTGGGGAGGGAGCAAAAACGTGTCTGGGGCTCCCTGAGGACCGGGATGAGGACCACTGCTCTCCAGCCCCCACAAAAAGGACAGCCAGTCTCGCCCCCCAGGCAGAGCTGTAGGCTATCAGGTCAGTTTTTATGTATTGGAAAGTATATGGAGGGTAAGACCTGATTTTAAAGTATCCCAAAATAGCTGCTCTTCTGGACATCAGGCACATTTAGTGCGATTGAATCAAATAGTTATTTATCTTGTCTTGACATCTAGTAGCGTGCAAGTAAATGAAACGCATGTTTGCAAAGCCGCAGACAGCAGCTACGAAAGTAGTAGTGCAAATAGGACACATGCAAAAACAAGTACATGAATAGTGTACGTATTGTTCGTAGGCTGTGAATAGAACACTCTACAGTATTAATGTGAATTGTAGTAAATATTTTGTAGGTTGTTTACTGTCCGGGCGGCCTGCTGTCCCCAGGACTTGGGACTGGACGTCACCAAAACAGCTCCCAGTGTGGGGTGCGGCTGCAGTGCTGTGATAAATGCAGTGACACAGACACCACGGAACAGCTTGGCTTCTGGGGGCAGGGGGTTGCAGAAATAGCCCAGGCCTCCCCTCTGTACATTACATTTCGAATGTCAGGTTTCAGGATGCCTGGGGTGGGCCATGTACGGGTCTACATGCTTGCCGTGTGGCGAGGGCATGCTGCCCACTCTGGATCATGTCGCCTCCTGTTTACAGTCCTATTTCTGCTGGGCTGTCAGCTCATTCGTATTCAAAACAACTTACAAGACAGATCCCACAGCAACACTGTTTACCGGTAGGCCTAAGTGTACAGCGTGTACAACGACGGCAAGATCCACCATGACAATTAGTGTCACCAAAGCGCGGAGCCCAAACGTGTTCGAGGACACGTATGAGTTTTTACCGGAAAGAAATAGCTTCTTAAATTGATAGTCATACAAGACGAAGTGATACAGGAAGGGACTATCACATTAGGATCACTTGCAACGCTAAATTTATGGCCAAAAAGTGTTTTCTTCTTGCCAAATTTTGCATTTAATTTGATCACATTTAATGTCTCGCTCACGCGCCTGCATTGCGTGGTCAACACCAAGCTGGCTGGTTAAGTCACATTCATGAAAAACCCTGGTTTTCCCTTTGCAAGCCCGCAAAGGGCTCGTGAAAGTGGATCTATTCATAGGTTTTTATTACTTTTGAAAAACGTTTAATTATTCTACACTGAAAATTTTAAACAAGGCTGCTCGATGTTTCTTCTCACTGCAATAGCTGAAAATTATTTAAATGTATCATTTAAATGTAACATTCTGTTTATGTTTTAACCTATTTTTACAGGGCAAACTGCAGAAATTATATGCATTGAGACAACTTTAAATATTTCGTGCGATTGATTACTTCAAATATTTTAAGTTGATTCAACATTTCGAATATTTTTTTCAGTGTGTTGTGGCGTGTTGTGTGTTTTTCCTGTCGCTGCCCGTATACACAATTAAAGGCATTTGATGACAAGAAATGAATTATAACATTTTTGAGTCCAGCGTTCTCCTTGGCCTTGTTTTACCTTGTATTAGGTATTCCTACAGGGATCGGTTGGCTAATGGGACCAAGCGGGTCACCTGGGGAAGGAAATCTCCTCGCCTTTTATTGCAGATCTCACCAAACCAATAGTGTGCGTTTTTGGCAGGAAAAAGTTCTAACTTGTATGGCAGATAAAGATAAACGGCACAGTAAACGTTAAAATGAAAAACCGAAATAAAAAGCTTCTTAAAACACGTATGACACCCGTTTGGGGAGATAAAGGCGGTGATATTTCCCTCCCCAGGTGCACTAGCTCTTTCTGGAGTCCCATTAATCAGCCCATCCGTTAAAGTAACCGGATTAGGGAGTTAAAACTCGAACGTAGTCTGTACATGATGCATCGTGCCGATCAGCACGAACTGAATCAGGACCAGCTCATCCTCACAACCTTCTTCGCCCCAGAGCCTCTCTGATTACCAGGCACCCGGAGGTGGCGGTCATTTCGTTTCTTATCCTGTATGGGTAAGAAAGGGACTTCACTACTGGAGATGCAAAGTACAAGATCCAGCTGAAGGTCCCATGAAGATGGACTGAAATACCCAGCTATTGCTGCCACCTTAAAATCTCCAGGCGCCCAAGTGAGCTCAGTGTTTCCTTAAACTATTCCAGTCAATCAGTGTAGGCACGTGACATTAACCTGAATAACAACAATAATTGTCTAATTACGGTTTCGGGGAAATTAATATTTTCTATAAGGCAAGACGCTGGATCTCTCTGCCCAGACAGGCAGGACGGACGGGAGTACAGATAGTATTTGTTTAATGCTAAGGTGAGGTTCCAGCTTAGCAAAAATGTACAAAATCAAATTTGTAGCCCTATGCAATGCTTTTAAATCAGTTCAATTTTATGGGATTCTCCAGGTGTTTTGTTAAGTTGGAAGCCGCCGAATTGAAGTGATGCTATTTTTAGTTCCTGTACGGGGTCAGTTAAGGGAGCTCGCAGATTTTACCGTAATGACTGAGCTGTGTCGAGACAGACAGCAGGAGACGTTGTTCAGGTCCCGTAGGCAATGGCCGCGCCTGGACCAAGTTGGCATCCCGTGGAGGGGAGGGGGCTCTCATCTGGAAAGATGAGCTGCCTTGTTTGCGTGTTGATTTTGTCACCGACGAGGAAGCCTCACTTGTCACACTCCTTGACGGCGACACTAAAGTTTACATATCAATAATAACAACGAAAACAACAGAGATGCTTGGACCCCTAATAGGACTGGATAAAGGCCACTGTACCTACAGTTTTGCAGTTGTTACAACTTTCTGACATTTACTTTTCTAACTCTAAACTGAAGTTCCTTCAACACGAATACTGATTCATTGAAGAAACATGTTTTTTCTTTTTCGTATTATCTTACGTTGTTTCTTGGCAACTAAGACATGCAAATTAACAAGATAAGCGGTACCTTGATTTCACCTGTTATTTTGTTTATTATATATCATGTGCGATTGGGAATTATCGGTTTTCTAATTTTGTGCTTTAGGAATCCGTTGGCAGATGCGCAACGGGCACGTAAACTCGTAGTAAAATTACGGGTCTAACACCCTCCCCCCACGGAAATTAGTTTGAACTCCCGCTCGACAACATCTCCCGATGGTGACCTATCGATAGGGATGCCGGACACCCCACGGAATTTATTTCTGGCTACGAGCCCGACGTGCAGACAAAATTGCTGCCTGCCAAGGCATGTCGTTAGTCCTATTTTGTGGGGGGGGGGGGTTGGCC
>JAODUD010000001.1:7900017-7916971 GCA_026784285.1 Stomatorhinus walkeri | reverse complement strand
GGAGCCCATCCTCCAGGGGCCGGCAGAGGAAGCCCTAACCCTAACCAGACCCACAGGGGGAGCCCATCCTCCAGGGGCCGGCAGAGGAAGCCCTAACCCTAACCAGACCCACAGGGGGAGCCCATCCTCCAGGGGGCAGCAGGGGCAGTCAAATTTCTCCAAGCTTTGAGGGCAAAAAAATACAGAATGGGCTCTTTTATTATTATATTAATTAGTAAAAAATAAAGACAGAGATAGTATGCATCAGCTACTTACCCGCAAAAGCTAACAGTGAAACGAGGACTTTATGCAAAAACTTAGATACTGAATGATTAGCGGTAATTTGGCTCTGAGGCACACTTTCTCCCCAGACATTTATCTGAAGCCTGCCGCTCGCCTTGGGGCTCACAATCTGATGCCCTCAGGGTCATTTCAAGGTCACTAATAGTCATGTAAGGTTGGTAAAATCAAGTGTTGCAAAGTCAGAACACGTAGATAAGGAGCCGCGCTGACGCAGCCTGATTGCTGGGCCTGCAGGGGATCCAGGTGCCCTTTCCCCCACTTAAAGGACGTAAACGTAACCGTGCGAGGCCCAAGATATCAGCTGGTAAACAATCAGCGCACAGGGAGACACGCCCAGTGGGAGTCCCGCAGACTCTGAATTTACACACAGATCAGGGTGAGGGGGATGATCCACAGGGGGGTGGAGCTGATTTCCTTTCCGTAACTCACTGATAAGAAGGTGTGACGTTCCTATTCAGTGAAAGGAGGAGCAGAAAGCTCTGATGCAGCCCCACCTGTTAATGCAAAGTGGCTCGATTTGCCTGTCTTGTCCTTTCACCGATAGAAAACTGACGTCCCTACGTATGTCTGTTTACCCAATGAAGGAAGTGGTTTATGGGTTAAAGGGACAGCACGGGGGATCCCAGTCACATGGTGAATTACGGTCCTTGTTACTGGTTCATTTTGCACTGGGTGGAAATGCCGGCAGGGAAAGACTTGCATGGTCACTGGCACTGTCACTGGCAATGTCACTGGCAATGTCACTGGCACTGTCACTGAAAGAGCATTATTTGTTTACATATTTTTACATTTTTTTCACCATGTCACACAGAATGCTCAGTCCTGCTTGTTTGTCCTGTTTCCTGGGTGATTATGTCAATAAAGGTTATAGCATTGAAATTAAATGCAACAAATGATTATCCACTAAGCTTTGCTAAAACAGAGCTCTGTGCCATATCACCTGTGGCGCAGCTTTATTTCACTGTCATAAACTCCTGAAAATCTTATTTTGTTACAAAAATAAGAGTTCAGCACTGTGTTGTCCAACAATTCATTCATCTTCTGACTCCTCATCCTGGTCGGGGTTATGGGAGTATTGTATTAATCACCAGGTAAAAGCGATGTATTTGCTCTGTGCTGGTACAGACAGTATAGCATAGTTAGTGCACATACAGTGCGATCAGTGCATGTTCTAACAATGTGACCAGTGCACTATTCCACAGCCTGATCAGTGTATGTACTCACAACCTGACCAATGCATGTACTCACAACCTGAACAATGCATTTACTTACAGCCTGATCGGTACATGTATTCACAGTGTGATCAGCGCATATGTTCATACAGCATGTTCAACTACTGCACAGTATGGTTTTAGGGTTATAAATAGGTGGTAGAATGACAGTCTCCTGGATCAGATGTAAGTTGTAAACAGCATTGAGTGTGTCTCTTAGTCTTTAGAAGAGATCCTTCACCAGAAAGACAGGCAGAGAGAGAGAGAGAGCATGAGAGAGAGTGAGAGAGAGAGAGAGAGAGAGAGACAGAAAGAGGAATAGAGAGAGAGAGAGAGAGTAAGAGAGACAGAAAGAGGAAGAGAGAGAGAGAGAGCACTGTGGTTTCCGTCAGCTGACAGGAAACATTCATCTAAACTGGAGTCAAATAAGGACAGTGAACAGCCTGTAGAATAACTGAGGGGGGCTGGAGCTGGGAAAAACAAACAGCCAGCGGCGGGTCTCCTCCCCCGGACAGCACACTGCACCTGGGGGCCAGCCTCAGCGGATCCCAGCCAGCTAAGGCACATACGCACCAGCTGAGGTCTGGAGCTCCGACCAGGCATCCGTCATGAGCCAAGCGAGGCTGCCCATTGGCTGTTATGACCAAGAAGGTGGAGAGTATTTCAGTCAGCCGTGTATATTCTTCATACTCCCAAAAGAGTAGCTAAGATTTAACATACAGTCATGTGAAAAAATTAGGACACGCCATTAAATATTTAGGTCTTTATTAAGAAATATAAACATATCAGTATTAAATCTTCTTTCAAATTATATCTGTAGGTAAAGGTGATATAATTACATCATCTATGCAAAAACAAGAAACAAATTCACTTATTTATGAAAAGAGATGAACAAAGATGCTAATTTCCACTGAGGAAAAAGTTAGGAGATCTGCACATTCATCACTATTTAAAATTTCTGGAATAAAATTCAATTGCACCATATCAAGTGAAAATGATTAAAACATTGTTACAGAGCTTTTTGTGGGAGTCTGTCTTATTTAAACTGCAGACATTTAATTTGGTTTGCTTTTGATTGAAATGAGTGATATCATCATGGTGAGATCCAAAGAGCTCTCCGAGGCCTTCAAAAAGAAACTTGTAGATGCATACAAGTCTGGGAAGGATATAAAAAGATCTCAAGAGAGTTTGTAATCAGCCATTCCACTGTCCGGAAAATAATTTTCATTTAAAACAACTGCCAGCTTGACCAGGGCAGGCTGTCCTAGCAGGTTCAGCCCAAGAACAGACCTCAAGATGCTGAAATAAGTCTCCAAAAATCCTAAAATGTCATCACAGGTCATACAGGAAGCTCTTGCCACAGTTGGTGTCAAGGTACATGCATCTACCATCAGAAAGAGACTCTGCAAGTTTGGTTTACATGGGAGCTGTGCAAGGAGGAAACCCTTGCTGTCAAAAAATACCAGGGCAAGACTGAAGTTTGCCAGAGACCCACCTGGACAAAGACTGGGACGTTTGGAACAATGTGCTTTGTGCGTTTGGTGTAAACAAAAGACATATTTTGAGCAAAAGATCCTCCTACCAGCTGTGAAGCATGGGGGTGGAAATGTCATGGTTTGGCGCTGGTTTGCTGCAGCAGAACCTGGACAGCTCAACATCATAGAATCTACTATGAATTCTTCATCATATCAGAGGCAATGTGAAAACGTCTGTCCAGAAGTTGAAGCTGAAGTGGGGGGTGGACCATGTGAATGACAATGACTCAAAACATCCCAGTAAATCTTCCAAGGAATGGCTTTCAGGAAAGACATGGAGAGTTCTGGAATAGTCGAGTCAAAGCTCGGATCTGAATCCTATTAAGATGCTGTGGGTGATTTGAAGTGGAAGTGCATGCAAGACACCCTTCAAACATCACGCAGCTTAAGGACTTCTGCACTTGGACAATGGGGAAAACGTTCTGCTAGTCAATGTCAGACATTGCTGGGTAGTTATAGGAAACGTCTCATTGAGGTTGTTTCAGCCAAAAGGGGAAATACCAGCTATTAGGGCACTGGGTGTCCTAACTTTTTCCTCAGTAGGAATTGGCATCTTAGTTAATTTCCTTTGTTAAATAAATGAATTTGTTTCTTGTTTTTGCATAGCTGATGCAATTACATCACCTTTATCTACAGAAATAAATTGAAAGAAGATTTAATACTGATATTTTGACATTTCTTAATAAAGAATTAAATATTTAGTGGGGTGTCCTAATTTTTTCACAGGACTGCATGACAGGAGGGGCAATTAATCCTTCAACTCCACCCTTTCCCTGATTTCTTTTTGGAGTTTCTGTGGTTGTATGACATTGGTTTTGGCGGGTTCCCTCAGTCCAGTATCCCCACATCGCACCGAAAGCCCTGACCCACGTCAAACTGCCTTTATCGCACATTCCCGGTTCAGACCTGAGTCAGTGATGTCACCAGAAAGTGCCAACCAGAGAGCAGGGATTCCGATTTTACCTTAAGGAACGGTCCTACCTTCTCGCCCCCTCAGGTGCAGTTTATCTGGCTTACTGTTTATCCGACAAACTTACACGATTCAGGCAATCGCACTTGAGAATTATCGCTGAGTATAACATTGTGAACGATAATTAATTAAGGCTAAGCATTAATTGAGCACTTACTTGTTGGGTAACCCATGCCTTCACCACTACACTGGACCTCCCCTTTATATAGAGATCACCAGGGCTAAGCAAATGGGCTTCACATGCCCAGAAGAATCGCCAGCTCATCTCTTCTTGAATTAGATCCTATACAGGTAATTAGTTTGGGGTCAATCTGAGTAAAAGCCCAGAGGATGGAAGACAACTAGCAAGTTGGCAAAATGATAAATACTTGTTACGAAGCTCAAATTACGATTTGCAAACAGTTTGAAATGGAATGTGACAGCGCTTCCTATTTCATTGACGTGTGTAAACAAGAACAATTGCAGGTTATTTAGCTCCAGGTTATAACTGTCTTGCACATTAACTGACTTATTGTTAAATTACTTTCAGCTGGCATGTGGGTGGCTCAGGCAGCCGTCCAGGCCTAAAAGGGGCGGTTGTCTGTCTGTGGGCGGGTGGGCAGGCCGAGGCGCGCGCGCATGCGATGACGGAGCTGCTCAGCCCTACACCGCCAAGGTGGCGAGGCACGTCTCACGCGTACACAGAGCTCCAAGGAAGTCGCAGGTCGTACCAAGTCCAGACAACTGGCGAACCAGTTACAGCTGTCATATGGAATTATATTCTTTTTGAAGGTTTCAGCAGTTTAGTCGGAATGCTGGTTTAGATTTGTGTGTGAATTGAGAGGGGGGGGAGAAGGGGAAGTAATTGAAACCCATTTTGTGGAGGTAGTGAACATGAGCCAGAGGAAATTTTCCAAGGCATACGTTCAGTTTACAAGAGATCATTTAAGGTCTCAGAGGCAATGCAAACTGACCGTGGTGGAAGTTTTGCAAAGCTCCCACTTTGGCTAACAAATACAATTATGATCATTATGGTCACAAGATCCGCATGCTGTGCCAAAATTCTATGTGACTTATGTCATAAAATAATTTTAGAGTCCTCCATTTCTTTAAAACAAGATTACAAAAAAATGCAGATTGTAAATATAACAAAATGCCACATATATACCACCATGTTCCTCATTTTAAATTAAAACTGATTATACATTATAACTGAAATTTATTTCTAATTTGATTTTTGTACTCTAAGCTTGACAGTGGTAGCATAATTCATCATTGATAATGCAGTACATCCATTACATTGGTTACGTCACGCTGCAGTTTGTTATTGAATTCATAAAGTCTGTTTTTGCGGTGTGTGATGCAAATACACGAATAACAGGACTACTGCCTACTCAATACACAATACTTTAAAATAAACAATTAATTGTTCAAACATTTCTTTGAGAATCACATTCTATGTGGCCTACTTATTATTACTGATGTATGTGACACTGTGTAGTGTCTGTTTTAGTTTTGTTGCACAGTTGTGAATTGTGCAGTCTCACAGACAATTTCCTTCAGGATAACAGTTTTCTGATTATAAGGTCACTATCAAGGAGATTTCCTTTAGGAAATAGCTGTACCCACGGAAAAGCAGAATTTAGTTCTTTTATACAGCTGGGATAACGGAAACCAAACGCAATTATATGAATAACAGCCGGTCAGGGACCCTCTTACAACGGCAGCAGGACAGGAAGGCTGAAAGAATTCTTTTAACACAAACTTGGCGGTTTCGTATGAGGTCAATGTGCGGATGTGTCAGCAGGCTCCGATACAAATGATAACAGCATATGACACAATGCTTCTGTTATCAAAATGCGACATTGCAAAAAAAAAAAAACACAATAAAAATAATTAGCCTCTCATTCACACATAGTTTACTTTACGACATCATGCGACTTGCGTGAATTGTCTAGTTTTATTGGCCTTTTTGTTCGAAGACACTGACCCCTAGCGAAAACTTAGTGTACAATACTCCATTGTTTACGAAGTTCTTATATATGTTTCAGAGAACCTGAGCTATTTGACGTGACCTGCGTAGCCACAATGGCAGTGAGGGTTGTGCTGTCAGATCTGCACAGGTTTGACACGACCCGAGCGACAGCGAATCAATACACGGAACTACATCAGGTCGACTGACTTTTTAATTAGTTTAATCCCTTCAGCATTTACGTAGCATGCGTGTCATTTCTTGGCTGCTGTCACAGTCAGTGGTGCCGTGTGGATCTGTTTCGTCATTTAACCGACAGTTATACACTAGTGGTAAGTTTTTTTTCCTGACCTAAATCGGCACTAAAAGTGCAGCCGGACAGCCGTTTAAATTAATCGCTGATTAAATAAAACGTCACAATTGGATAAAAGGAATAGACGTTTATAATCATTTTGATTTTAAAAATGATGAAAATGTTTGAATACGTATTGAATTTGTAACATAACCTAACAGCTGCTTTTTAATAAAACTGCCATTTCATCAGGATTGTTTGTTCCACCTGAATACTTCTCCATTCAGATAATTAAAGTTTCTCTTTCTGTTCAGATATCCTTGGTGGTGTACATAACAAAAGACTCACATATAACACAGTCTGGAGTTCAACTCGGCTAAACGGAGAGAATGAGTTAGTGGTCCTTGTGACTGGCTGCCCAATTATTCACTTTTGTGGGTGAGGGAGGGGGCAGTGTTATATACATTGTCAGGAAGCTCATGAATCATGAAGCATGGTATGTAATATAGGAGTGAAGTCATCTCATTATAAAATATCTAGTTCAGAATAAATTGTGTGTTTATCAGGAAAGGTGCTGCAGAAGGACACCGCTTTTTCTGCAACTATTAACCTGTAGAGATGTAAACAAATCTGGTGTTTCGTGTGTGTGAGTTTTTTTTTTTTTTTTTTTGGAGGGGGGGGGGGTTATGTATAAATTTCCAAATATCCCCACAATGTTATGACCTGTTATTTTTAGCTTGTGGGGACCATTTTTGGTCCCCACAAGGCGAAACTCAATTTGCAAAAATCTGTGACTGCAATAAAAAAACCAGAAATGCTGAAAGTCTTTATTTTGTTTATGGTTATTTATGGTTTAGGTTAGGACTGGGTAGGGGTTAAGGTCATCATTGGCGAGATTAGGGTATTTTCCATAGAAAAGAACAGACTGTCCCCACAAAGATATGAATATAAACGTGTGTCACTGAAACTAAGATGCCTCATGAATCAGTGTAATTTGGCCAGTTGTAGTACTTCAGTAAATGTAAACTGTGATCTTCCTGAGTCAAATGGGACAAAATGATCACTGAGGAGATTATTGTACTGCCCCATGTGATGTTGAATTTGCCCTGTAGTCATCTCTGCGCATTTGTTCCCAGGACAGTTGACCTAATGAAGTGTGACTCTGCTCATTCTCATCTTTATATGGTCTCTTAGACTGTCTAGCTGCAGTGCTGTTCCAGTAACTGCCATGTGCTGCTTCAGTCATTGTTCTAGAAGATTCTGTCCTGTCAGCCAACCGCTGACCCTCTAATTGAGCCTAAAGCCGTTAAAATATTCTTCTGTATCCGATGAACTAATGTGATTGCTTTTCAGCTGAATCTGGTAATTTGCAAGTCCATTTGATGCATTACTGCCCTCTAGTGGACAGCAATTACTGCAGTGGTATAGCAGACAGCGGGTTCTACCTCAGGGCTGGGGTGAAAATGCGTGGTTGGGCATCCTGTGGTAGATGTCATTTCTTGAACCTTGGGCCCAAAGCTTTCAGAGAGAGTTCGCCACCACCCATAGTACTACATTAGTGGTTATATGGCTCAAAAGGTAATATACGTTGCTCTGAATTATTTCGTATTCAATTGACAAACTTTCAGGTTTCTTTACCTTTAGAACAGAAAAAGCAGAACATTGTCTTTTGTGGTTTTGACTGGCTGTGTTATTTCACAGATTTGAGAGGTGCCCTATCATACAAATGGGTACAAGAATGATGAGAGAGACTTTTTTTCTCAACAAATGGTAGATCTGATACAGTGACTTGCAAAAGTATTCGGCCCCCTTGAACTTTTCCACATTTTGTCACATTACAGCCACAAACATGAATCTATTTTATTGGAATTCCACATGAAAGACCAATACAAAGTGGTATACACTTGAGACTGTGACTTCCCAGTTTGAATCCATAACATTTTAATGCAGTACAACAGAGCTTTTGACCCACTGTGATACTTACGGCACATATGGAGATTAGAACTTGGGATCCACAAGGGTGCAAGCTACTGAATTTGACCCATGTTACCAATATTGTGGTAGTTAAGTTGTGAGGTAACAAATGATAATTTCTCATTCCAATGGAATCAACACTGAAAATTCTTATTCATCTTTAACATTGTGCAAAACCTATTGGCAATTAGTCCAGAGGCTGGGTCATGTACCCCAAGTTATTTACTCTTCTCTCATCATTTCAGCAAATTTACTACTGCTGATTTCCTCTTCGACTTGAATCCATCATTCTCTTGTATCTCAGCTGATTACCTCTTATTGATGTTGAGAGATGCCTGCGACGATGGCATAGGCTCAAACGTGCCAGTGACATCACTTATTAATGCCTTTCAGGGGCATTAATCAGGGGCCCTTGAAGCGCTCCATCCTAGGAGTGACGAAGGAGAAGTCGTGGAACATGGTCTGGTCCACGCTGTTAATTAGTGTGCGGTCCACACAGGAAAGTCGAGGCTTCTCGTTGATGAATTCTCGGTCAAAGTTACTGCAGTCATTTGGGGATTTCTGCAAATGAGGGAGATTGTGTCAGAATTTGCTTTTGAGTGGACAGGAAACTGAAGCTGTACACAGTGAGTATGTTCCACCTGACTTCTTCTGTCCTATCTAACTGGGTGAAGCTTTTTCGTTCAATTGGGTGAATTCTCTTTACCTACGGCTCCTCTTACTTCTGGAGTCCCCCAAGGCTTTGTCTTGGGCCCTATACTTTTTTTACTGTATTTATTGCCACTGGGGTCTATATTCAGAAAATATAACATCGCCTTCCACTGTTTTGCAGATGATGTACACATTTATCTGGCTCTAAGTTTAAGCAGGAATCATTGTATTCAGCCTTTATTCGACTGCTTAAATGAGGTTAAATCTTGGATGAGCAGCAGTTTCTTAAACCTCAGTGATAGTAAGACAGAGATTATTCTATTTGTCCATACATTTACTGATTGCTTTTCTGGTCTTTTGGTCCCCATTTCTCCTTATCTTCGCTCATCTGTTAAAATCCCAGGTGTGACCTTTGACAGCGCTTTTAAATTTGATAATCAGGTGAGCTCTGTCATAAAAACAGATTTTTATCAATTGAGGCTTATAGCTGAGGTTAAAGGTTATCTCCCCCTTAAAGATCTTGAGAAGGTTATCCATGCTTTTATAACCTCCCGTTTGAATTACTGCAGCTCATTAAATTTTGGAACTGATCAATCACAAATTCATCGTCTGCAGTTATAGGTGGGGTCTCAGGAGGATATGAATCTGTACAGTACTTTGGTCAACCTTGGTTGTTTGAAAGTCCTTTATAAATAAGCTTTGATTGGATTTGATTTATTATCTGTATTAATTGGCATATTATTTGTAATGGCACCTGGTCTTGACATTGAATCGGTGTTAATACGCGTAGGATTCTCCTGCTAGCAATGTGAGGGTGTGTCTCTGAGGGCATCCTTACCACAATTGGTCGAAATGGAGGCTCCACCCGGCGGCCCTCCAGCACAGTCCAGTCCACATCCCGGAAGAAGCTGTGCTGCCGGATATTCCCTTTCACTCCCAGCCGGCGCTCTGGCTCCCGCACAAAGAGCTACAACCAGTCATAGCACAGAATTTGACTCAGGCTCTGCCCATTGTTTTTCTTTAAACCAATCACAGCAGGGCCAACAGTCAAGTGACAAGCACCTACTTAGTTGCCTGCAGTCAACTGGGATATCAGACAGCAGAATTCTGGAGAATAGCATTGCGAGTGACAGTCGACGCACCTTAATCAGAATGTCATGGGCGTCCATAGGGAGCCAAGGAGGATAGACAGGATCATCTGTGCGAATGGACTGGAAGAGCTCCTCCTCGTCGTGACCGTGGAAAGGTGACTGGCCAATTAACATCTCATACAGCAGGACCCCAAAAGACCACCAATCCACAGAGTACCCATATTTCTGCTCCAGCAGGATCTTGGGGGGGGTCAGATAACATCGGTATTATTTCCTCCCGCTTGAACATTTGGATTTCAATTCATATGAACAGTTCACAGTGTCTCAGCTTAAGTATCAATGTAATCTATGTGACTGCAGAGCAGATAGCTGGCACACCCATAAATGCATCCGGTTATAATAAACACACATACTGAAGTGTTGTAGTGGTCCTGGCTGCCTTCCCAGGAAGCACAGTGCACTGAACACACTGGGCAGGATGCTGGACATTACTGGGCTCACACACATATCATGGCATTTTTAGTTTTTTGATTGCAGTCACAGATATGATTAAAATTGGTGGTTTCCACAACGTCAGAATAACAGGGATTTATCACACTGTGGGAACATCTGGTCCCCACAATGTAATTTATATGTAACCCATACATACACAACACACACACCACACAGGGCAATTAAGAGACCCTAATCCACCTAACCCATATGTCTTTGCCTGGGACAAAAACAGAGAAAGAACATGTTCCACAAGGCACTGACCTCGGGTGCGATGTAGTCTGGGGTCCCGCAGAAGGTGGACGTCCGGGCATCTCCATATATGTTCTCCTTACACATGCCGAAGTCAGCGATCTTGATGTGTCCGTCAACATCCAGGAGCACATTGTCTAGTTTCAAGTCCCTATGGCAAAAGAAACACAACATCACTATTGTGATCACCTCCAAAACCAACAATGAGGAGTAGCTTGCTGTCTCACTCTAGGCCTGTTCCAAAACCACCTGCAGGTCTGTGCCTAACCTGCGGAGATTTGACACTCCTGGCCCAGTTACAATGAACCACGCAGCATACAACAAAGCTCCCAGATTCTCCCGTTATCTGCTTGTTTACCTGTATATGATGCCTTTGGAGTGAAGGAACTGGAGACCACATATGATCTCCGCACCATAGAATCTGAAGCCCGGGGCCGGAAGGAGAAGGAGTGCACATTAGTGTCACCTCTAGATTAGTAAGATCAAAACCAGCAGCAGGCTCTGCTGTTGGAGGCTGCACTTACATGGATCTTTGCAGGTCAAACTTTTGGCAGTTCTGTATGTGGAACATCAGGTCACCTCCATTCAAATACTCCATTACAAAAAACAGGTTTTCCTATAGGATAGGTAAACAGTAGTGGTAGACAAAATGACACTTCATGAACCAATTGCTATATTTTTTCACCCCAAGTTCATAAAAGGGCACAGAGCATGACCCAACGCGAACCAAGAGCACCATCTAGTGGGATCATAAAATACAGCAAATGGTTCTTCAAGTGTCTTTTTGTCCATCATTAGTGCCTATACTTGGACAGTACATGCAGTCTTCTACATGGCTCTATGCTCCAGCAGTTGGCTTTATGAAGGATGACAATGCAACATAAAGTGAGAGTAAAGCCTTGACCTTTCAGTTTCTTACCTTAGTCTGGAAGGTACAGTATAGGTGTGTGAGGAAAGGATGCTCCCAAGCTAGAGACAAAACCCTCCTTTCCACCATTGTGCACTCAACATCATCATCCATCAGTACCACATCCTTCTTCAGGGCCTTTATTGCAAAGAACTGATTGTTCGACTTGAGTTCAGCTAAAAACACCTACCAGTGTAGACAAGGAACCTATGTCATGCATTAACCTTCCATCCTGTTGACTATAAAAGCTAAAAGTACATTATGCAGCAATGATAAAAAAACATTTCTACTGGAACCTGTACCACTGTAATATATCACTGCTTTAACACTCTTGCCGGTGTTCAATGTGCAGACCTTGCCAAAGCTGCCCTTCCCCAGCATCTTGTGCAGTGTGAAGTCGTCAATAGTAAACTTGTACACCTCGTTTTGGGGTACAACAGAGGGCGTCTCCTGGCCATGTGGTGTGAACTGATCTCCCTCCATGGGTTTGTCCCAGAAGATGCCCGCGTAATCTTTGGGAAGCCAAAAATCTTTTTAGCACTTTAGCACTAACACACTCGTAGCATGGACAGTGTTGCCAAGTGATACAGATTATTGGTAATTTGGTGAAAGACCAGACATTTATCATAAATTTGAGAAAGACATGGTATTTCAAGACTCCTCTACCACGACTGCCCTGAACCCAGTACCCAGTTGTGATACTCTCTACATACCTTTCCGGCTTGTAGATGGAGCCACAGATGATGATCTAGTGCCTGACGTCTCTGGGGGGCTTGCCTGTCTGGTCCCTGCGGGACCACTCCCAAATATGTCAGATCCACGGGAGTTTCGGGCCTAAAGCATTGAGAGGGACCAAAGCAAGGTTTTACTTCAGCCGTCACGATAGCATCTGGTAGCAAGCGACAAGGTTTATAATAACAGCTTTAATTACCAAACCTAGCCATTCATTATTAGCAAAACTGAAACCAAGGTTCAACATCAAAACAGGGAAGGTCAGAACTTTTACTAGAGATGGACAAAATTACGTTTCATGAACCATTTGCTGTATTTTTTGATCCCACTAGATGGTGCTCTTCATTTGCTTTGGGACATGTTCTGCACCCTTGTGAGCACTATTTAGCGGGGTCAAAAATACAGCATATGGTTTACTAAGCTATTTTCTCCATCACTAATTCTGACCCGGAGCACAGGTGATAGTAAGGAGAGACCCGAAGAGCATATGTCCTCCCAGTATAAGGGGAGGTCATGCCCAGCACTCACCTGCTGGGTGATCTCAATGGTTTGAAGTGTCTCAGCCATCAGCTTTTGATTCACCCCACAGAGGTTGGCCACTTTCATCTGGCACTTGTGATGCACATTCATTCCACACTCTGCAAGGATCACCATGTGACTGACTCTCAAGCCCAATCCAGTTATCACCCATGGGTGTGTAACATGTCATTTGACTGACCTATCAGGTTCACACCTGAGGGTCTGTCTGATCAGTCATCAAATACGTGTAATGTCATGTGACATATTTTGTGACCAGGTCTCACCTTCACACTTGAGGCCCTGTTTAGCCAGACCCCACAGCAATGTTCCACAGTGCTGACAGAAGCTGGGACTCTTGTAGTTGTACACTTTAAACCTGTGGGGCATGTCGATATTAAACCGCTCCTTGAGGTTCTGGTAGTACAAGAAAACATAAGAACAGACTGTAAAAACATCTGTGACTAATTAACAGGCAAGAAACCTTGTTATTTATACCTGACTACATTTGATTAGCAGCAAATATGAATGATATCATTACATTCCTTTTCAGAAATCAGGCTGCAGGCACCATAGTGGTTCACAAAGCTAATTTTAGACCCTGATGGGAATTTGTTCTGACCATTGTTAAAAAGTCGTGTTGAACTGTCATTTTTCTTTTAATTAACCTACATTATCAATTTTCTTGGTAAGTAAAAGCACTGCAATATACCTAGAATAAGGCATCCAGAGTTATGATTTCATCTCAATGACTACCAAGAGCACAAAGCATTTCAACTGAACACTGATACATTGTGGTCTGTATAGACTGCTATAAACCATCTGAGAGACAAGCCTAGCAAGCAGGGTGTGAAAAACATCCCCCAGGCTGCCTGTGACAAGCACAGCATATAATAGGGCTGCACAGCACAGACTCTGTGACCTTTGGCTTCCCACATACTCCTGGGAAAAAGTGCATGAAAAAATCTCAACTCATTCATCACACACATCTAAGACATTTCATTACAGCACCATGTCACCATGGAAACCACTGTCAAATGCATGCCTCTAGTTGTGTTGTGGCCCTGTGGTGACTGGTAACACTTCCCAGAGCTGCTCACCATGGTTTCATTTCTGTTGATGGCCGATCCTGTGCAAGTGGCAATCACTTTTTCAATACACTTCTTGTGTATGGCCACACTGCACTCTGAAAAGCCAGGAGGAGGATGAAAGAGGGGAGAGTTATCCAGGGCACCAAGGAGGCTCTGCTGGCAACTATAAGAACAATGAGGGCGGCTGGTGGCACTCACGTTTACACTGGTAACCCTGCTTATTCAGGCCCCTGGGAGCAAACAACAACACAAAGGGTCAAATGTCCTGGGTGGCAAAGTACAACTCTCAATTGTTTTTAATGTCAGGGGTAGGATTGGAGTTCAAAACAAGCTGTTATAGGAAGGTCAGAACTGTTTACAAAGGCTCACAGGCAGCTCATGGGAGTATTACTTGCATCGAAATGTTCTAAGGGCAGAATGAGACATAATTGGTTCAGAGGGATAACTAATCAGATTGTAGAGGAGGTGGGTCCAAGCAACTTGAGAAGGGGGGACCAACCAATCAGATGTCTTATTCCTGCCTCCTCTAATTGCTTGGACCAATCTCCTTTACAATATGATTGGTTAACTCTCTGAACCAATCGTTTTTTGTTCTGCCCTCAGAACATTTGTGTGTAAGTAAAACTCGCACAAGCTCACAAGCACTGGAGAGGGGTATTTGTAAGAGAATGTATTTGAGATGAAAACACAAATTCAACTTTGAATGAGTTTAAATCGTGTCAAAGAAATGACTTGCAATAAAAAGCCCACTTCACTTTTCATATCCCGATCCAAAGAGCTGTTTATAATAAAATGTAAAAAGATTGTAACTGATTTATCTTCAGTGAGACTAGGAGCAAAGGTGTAAGTCTGCATGTTTTGGTCACATGGTGCATGAAATAAAGGCCCACCATACAAACTCCTGGCAGACAGAGCAGAAGGTAGGTTGTGGGAAGAAGGTGGCTGTAAACTCGTGGCCCTTCACAAAGTGGACCTTGGCCTGCTTGATGGCACCGCGTCGTTGGTGGAGAGTGAAGGGCCCTTCCTTAACCCCATCTGCTTCCTCCTCACCCTTAGTCTTCCCTGTAGCATCTGGTCAAGAATTCAGCTTAGAGTGATGTGAGTTGTATATAACGTGTGACCTTTCACACTGAGATAACAATGTTAAAGGAATAATTGTCTTCAAAAGTCTTTCTGATGCATGTCTACACTGATCGTCTTGAAGAAGAAGAAGGTACAAAATAAGACAAGAAAGACATTTAATAAAGATGGATTACCGGAAAACAGGACACTGACGCTTCGCTAGCCTTTCAAACTCACCACTCTTCTCCAGGAAGTACCTGGCCTCCATCATCAAGCGACCCACTGGTTTCAGGTCCAACTGGTTTTGTAGAGGAAGTCAGATAAAATCATGCTTTTACCATCTCTCCCCATCACCTAGATCTTCAGCCAGCTCCCTGATACTCACCCAGGTCTCCAGCTTGCCGTTCTCTTTCTTGCAGCGTGTAGCAAGGAAGTCCAGCTGCATTGTGGCTTCAGACTTGAATTGCGCCATCTTGTCTGTAACCACCACATGCATGACACGGCCTTTGTGGATGTGGGCGTCAAATGTGCTGTTCCATCGTGGGAACATGGTGGGCTTGTTTTGCTTGTAAATCTGCCCCTTCTCTGTTTTCAAGGGGGTGGGACATTGGGGAAAACAACTTGGGATTATCAAATGTCAGATGTGGAATCCAGTCAGCATTCTCTACATAACCTTCATCAACCTTGATCACCCTCCCTGTCTGGATAGAAGCAGCATCCCAGTAATGCTGATGTAGAGATACACTTTACTAAAGGGAACATTCATTAAGTAATGAATTCAAGAAAATATGGATTAAAATTTTAGGAATTTAAATTAAGGTATTAACCGAAACACTCCCAGTGCCAGCATAGCATGCAGCAATGCAGTAGCAGTCTGAGTTTTCAAAAGTTGTCTAATTCTAATTTTAAGCCAGTCTCTCTTGCTTTTCAAATTACGGAGACACGGCCTTTGATGCCCTTGCTTGTGCGGTAGGTAAAACAGCCAATCAGCCAACTATTCGTGAAGATATATGTGTTTTCCAGGAAAAGCACCGAGGAAATTGCCTGAGAGTGGTAACGTTATTAATTAACAGTCGATGTCTATATCATAAGTTAGGAAGTCTGAGAGCTAAATGATAATATCCACTTGTGCATGAAAGCAAGAATGATGTTTATTTTTCAACCCTTTATTAACAACCTGTGGTCACCTCACCACTTTACTGTGGTTGTGATCACAAACCAAGGCTAAGCTCTCATGTAGCACACACTCTACTTTCATGGTCCACCAACAGTTGACTTCATACCACAGTTGAAAGAAATGTGTTTTAGATGAAGCTGTGACTGATTCACCCATAGACTGAATGTCTGCGTAAGCTTCAGAGATTTTCATCTAGTTTGGCCAACTTGTGTTCCTCTGGACAAGCTTTTTCAACCACAACCCTTAAGATTAGCATTTATTTCTTTTATTGTATCATTTATTGTATCATCACCTCTTTTACCAATAATAAGTACAAGAAAATCAGATCTGGACTAGGTCCATATGCAGAATGTAACACCGGAGGTCTCCAGGGCCCACCTGTCTCCACCACCTCCTTGATGTACACAACACAGTATGGCTGCAGCTTCTCTTCATACTGCGCCACAGCTGGATCCATCTCAAAGTTCATGAAACTGATTCTCAGGAAGGGGGACATGATGCCGTCGTCACGGCACGGCAACTTAGGAGCCTGCAAATCTGGATGGCAGATCAGAAATACAGAGAGAGATGGATTCATTCACTAAGAAGCTTCCCTCGCATGAAGGAAGCAGACTTCAGAGAGAGAGAGAAAGAGAGAGAGAGAGAGAGAGAGAGAGAGAGAGAGAGAGAGAGAGAGAGAGAATAGTGAATATATGCATCTAGAATGTAACAGAGGAAAGGCCCGAGAGATTTGGGAGAAAGAGAAAAAGAGAAGAGTGAACAAAAGAG
>JAODUD010000001.1:7882310-7899940 GCA_026784285.1 Stomatorhinus walkeri | reverse complement strand
AAAGTCCCGAGAGATTTGGGAGAAAGAGAAAAAGAGAAGAGTGAACAAAAGAGAGAGAGAGAGAGAGAGAGAGAGAGAGAGAGAGAGAGAGAGAGAGAGAACAAAAACAATAGGAGAGTAGCTCAGGAGCCCAAGAGCTACCAGGCAGCAGATGCTCACAGATGGTTCCCTGTCCTTCAGTGTGGAGTTCGGGCCTGAGCTCTGCAATAAAGGGCCAGCACAGCTTGCAGTGATGGGGCTGGTCAGCCGAGTAACTTGTGATTTGCGAAAAAACTGCTCTCCTGATGCGTCCCTCTTAGTTCATTTGCAATAAACACAGACACAAATACATTTTAAATTATTCTCATTCGTGCAAACAAAAATACCGATATTATGGCGCCCTGTTAACGGTGGATTTGTGTTACAGACTCTCAGTTTTGCAAAAATTCTACCAAGGGAAACCGCACAGGCGATGCCCCAGCTGAGGAAACAGATTCCGCCTCCGAGGCTGATCTCGCTGCAGATCTCACCTACATACATTTTTTATCGCGGAGCGGAAAAGACTGGCTACGTGCATGAGACAGCTGCCTTTCCACGCCCGGAGCGCCGGGCCGTGAAGCGCCGGACACACGAGGTTGAGCTGCGGTGCGCGTCTGCGGGGGGTCCCGGAGCGATCCCACCGGTACGCGCGAACACTGAAGCGCATTTCCCATCTGCCAGTAATGTGATTCAAAAAGTTCCTGTTTCCAGGGGGCTTCTCTTAACCGCATCTTAAGTAATACTCGCCAGAACTCGCGGAACCAGCAGATTAACAATAACGTATATTTTACATTATTTCAGGTCCATTGCATGATCTGGGTTTTACTCAAACATCACAGATATAAGGAACGTCTTTACCTTTTTCTCCTTCTTAGCCTCCCGTTATTTTCAGTTTTCTGTCTTGAAAAATGTCTTTTCGTAATTAGTCGGTCAGCAAAACTTTTTTTTTTTTGAAAAAATTAAGCTGTATGTAAGAAATTCGATATGAGTGATAACGCTCGCATTTGCGAGACGAGTTGTTTGTTACTTCCGTCTGCTGGTAAATGACAGCTCGGTAACCACACTTCCTGTGTTTAGTTACGAAAAATGTCACAGGTGGATGTCACCTAACTGTCTCCAGATACCCCAAAGAGACACAAAACGAGAACGTCCTTTTAAAAACTTTCAGTGTTATTCAGGATCACATCTAACGTTTAAGTGCAACTTTGACTTTCAAAAAAATACTTAACATTGCTTAAACGTGAAAAAATTAAACCGTTCATGAGATTGAAATAATCGCTACCAAACATTATTAAAACCCAGATTGATATATATTTACGGACGTACCAAACAATTTCATTATAGCGACCTGTTAAGTCTGACAAATCCATAGACCCATTCTTAGATCCTGTCTACAGACCGATGTATAGACCTACCATGTTTCCAATTTCGCAGTCAGCAGCACCCGATTTTAAAGGTCCTACTTATTTAATGGCAGGTTTCTAATAAACCCCCCACTCAGAATGAAGAATTCTAAAGAGTCCCTCTTTTTGATATAATTTTATGTCAGAATCACGTTCCTGTGTAGTTTCCAGTGTTGCCACATTTATTCTGACCTGGTGCTTTTAACATTAAGTTCTTATGTCTTTTGTTTCCCACGGCTTCTGGATCTGAAGACAATGGACATAAGGAACAGAAAACACAACATAACCTTTTATCTATCTGGAGCTTGCAGGTCACCACCTGCAACTATTACCCAGTTTGGTATTTTTAATTATTTCAATGTCCTCTATCTAAAATACTTCTAAATTTGCATTTCCCTCCTCTTTTCTCCAGGAGCTATTTTCAGTTCTCTCTCTTGGTCAGCAGTAACTACCGAACTACTAATTCTGGTGCGATAAATCAGTCGAAGACGGTGATATGATTACATGGGATAGTGCCTAAAACTTCTTGCCTCTTTCTGTCTTTGTCTAGATTTTTTTTCATATTCCCATCTTACTAGTGACATATGTATCATTTGATTGCCCAAAGCAGCAGTCAATCGATGTCGCAACTCTGACAGCCCGTTTCTGAAAAAAAAAAAACTCACGGAGATGAAATTTAGCTCTTCATAAATCTCTCTTTAACTCCAATCCCCCTCGGAATGAGAGCCCATATCCTCTCGGTCAGCTCCAGTATGGCACTGTCTTGATTCAGCCTTAATCTGAGCAGAGTTACACCCATCCTCCACATAACTGCTTATCCAGAACAGGGTCAGAATGTAAACAAAGTCAAGCTGAAAAGAAAAACACTTTATTCAGTAGTTTGGAGTCACACAGCCAAGTCATCCACAGTAATGTATTGCAAGTTGATACAGCTTCACCACATGGATTATGTGCATCTATGCAAACATCATGCATGCTTGGAGCATTTGTTTTTAATGGTGCTTACTGATAATCTTTATGCCTGATAAATATTTGATATATTACTTATGATGACTGTGTACTTTATTTACTCACTGTTCTTTCATTGTTAACCTGTGTGCCTGTAATCAGAAGGTTGCTGGTTCAAACCCAGCCTGAGCATGCCTGTGGGTCCTTGAGCAAGGCCCTTAACCTGCAGTGCCCTGGGCGCCGTTACAGGTGACTGCCCTTCGCAGACAGCTTACTCTACAGAGAACAAGATGAGGGAGGCGTAAAGACAATTTCCCCACGGCGATTAATAAAAGTATCAATTATAATTTGTAGATGCAATAAATGTGCAATCAAACCTGCTTCAGTTCCTTAGTCAGGAGGTACCTGTTAGCCTTGTGGCCACTGCACCGTGTACAACATATACAGCTTTTCATTCATTATGTTCTGCATAAGCTGTTTTTAAGGTCTTATATAAACTTTATTGGTTTCACTGTATGCTTGCATGATTTTAAACAAACTAAGCGGTAGCAATCCAATCATCCATGTTCCAGCCAGGCCCTTATAACATCTCATGAATGGACTGTGGAACAGTTTCATGAGCTCAGAGATGCTGCTGAGTCTTCCTGCCCCAAGACCAAACCTCCCCTCCTAAGGTTGCATGAAACCACACACTCCCAGGTGAACGTTATTCCACCCCATTCACTGTCCTCAGACTCTGTAAACTTCAGAACCACTGCAGAGATGGCAATGTATTAGTTAAACCATTAATCATTTTGAAAAAAGCTATACTCCCATATTACTTCAATTACATAACTGTGTTTCGCTATAATAAATCACCAATTAATAACCATCCCCATGGTTATAAGAAGACAGTTTTGCATCTGATATATTTTTCCTGTATAGTTGTCTATTTTTAGACAAAATACAGATGTTTAATTTAAAGTACTCCTACTGCTTTGCAGAAAATGTTTGTTATTTAAGAAAGGGGCTCCGTCAGGTGAACAGTAAGATGACAAAGAACAGAATGTCACTTAAATCCATAAATTTCCTGACATTATTAAGCTAGTTACCAGTTCTGTCTGCAGACAATCACTTCACTTGACACCTGCCCCCATTACAGAAACATAGTGTAGTATTACCCTGCACACCAGCGAAACCAAAATGTTAAATACTGATCTTACGTTAACTTATCATTATTAGATCGTGACCCCAATTTTGTCTCAAGCATTTACTATATTTGTTACTATATCTGTTAAGTATGTAAACCTTTGTGAACTACTGAGGGACCAAGTCACAAATAACACAAGTTAAATACTGATCTCATGTGTGTTCATCATTAATGAATCATGATGCATCTTTCATCCCAAGCAGTTACCATATTTGTTACTATATCTGTTAATTCTGTAAATATTACAGAATTACTGAAGTAACAAGTATATAAATAACAGATAAGAACTAATGATATCATGATTTTTCATCATTATTCAATCTTGACGCATCTTTTATCTTAAGTAGCGACTATATTTGTGCATAATTTGTACTTCAGTAGTAACTGAGTTATTACTAAGTATTTGTGCGCCGTCAAGTAAATTGTTACCGATATTTCTAACCATAATCTAATAAATATTTAAAGATAAATCTTAAAAATAGGCCTAAGCTTACCTTAAAAACAACTTCGAAAGAATGATAGTTAGGAACAGTAATGAAACTTAAGTTGCCCTTGAGAAATCTTCCAGTTCCAGTACATTTTAGTGTTTTTCTCTGGTGCTAGCGATGCACCCCTCGGTTTGACTGTTGGGGCGGTAACCCGACCTCCGGTCTGCGCAGCCCTGCCTCCCCGGAGGAGAATGCAGTGACAGCTTGTACGCTTTAATCCACAACGTCACATTCAACAGGCAGCTATTCCTGTATTTTATAATCAGATACAGGAAGTTTGATAAAGGTGACAGAACTGTTATTTTAAAAATTATATGGGAACACTCTAGTTTGTTAATAGTGGTCATGGTATTCAGAATCCCTCTTGCATATTCTCTGAACAGATTAATGAAATATGAATTACAGCGGCCAAAAGATGTACGTGAGACGTTCGCGAGGACCCGTGCGGGTATCAGAAGATAAGGCGGGGTGTGGGACTGCCTCTTTCGCGTCTGAAAGTCTTCTGATGTTACATCGCCAAACGGAAAGTTCCGCCCTCGTACTGTGGTGTAGATGCTATGTACGCCGACGCAGTAGAAAATGTGAACATACACAGGTTTTCTCAACGCTGAACTCGCCTGGCGTCTAAGTGCTGCTGGATCCGCTTTTTGGTTGAAGGGCTTTTCAGAAAGTTTACTATGAACATTCTATATTTATTTGAAAATATGAATGTTGCGTTGACTTTTGTCATGTTGTAATAATGTGTAATTACTGGCATTTTCTTTTCATGGGAAGTCAGATAGTCATAAGACTAACCGCTTCATTTAATCAGCTCCAGCTGACTTGTGATTCAGTTTTATATCAGTTCAATTTAGTTTTATACAGTATAGTGCTTCTAACAAGAGTCGCCCAAGGCGCTTTACACTGGGTGTGATGTGATACAACATCAGTAACACAGAATAATACAAATACAGGAAAAAGGGAGGACAGAAAAATGACAGGATAAAAACAGTCTTTGTCTTGTACCGAGTGTCATATGTGCATAAAGGTCACTGGTGCATTTATTTTTTTTCAATTTATTTTTCATTACACATCTTCCAAACCCTGTTCAAGGTCATGGTGGGGGGGGGGAGCAACATGTAGCATGTCTGTACGCAGAAGGTTCCTGGTTTGAGCCTAGTCTCTGCATGACAGTCACATCTATGGGCAGCTGCTAAGCTTGTGGTCACATCTATGTTTGTGATGGTAGGTGTGAAAAGAATCTCCACACAGAGATCGATAGTCTCTCCGTTTCAAACAATGAACATTCTGGATACATAAATGAACTAATAGAAGCAGTAGTCAGCTAATTTTGGAATATGTTAATGGAGTTCCGTTTAATCCAGTTAATACAAACCCAATCCAGTTAAAATGTAATTTATTGATCCTTGTGCATGCAGCAGCAAACACATACATTAACTTACATGTAATGGTAAATGAACAGGGTGCAAAGACAGTGCCAACAAGTAATCATGGTGCGATAAATTACAGAGTACAAATTACAATGAGAAAAAGGACTTTGTGATACTACAGAAATATTTAAAGATACGAATAATAAATAATCAGATGTGTGTCTGCACTTACAACAAATAGAGCTGGACTTTAACTGTAATGAGAGAATATTTTCCTGTATGGCTGGGGGTGCAATTTGGTGTCTGGCTGTAACAGACAGGAACGATCCCCAGTAGCATTTTTTAGCACATCATGGTGGAATGAGCTGCTGGCTAAATGTCTTCCAGCACAGCGCCCCCTGAAGCCGATGGGCAGAATTGTTCATTGTATTGTCCATTTTTGCCAGCATCCTCTTCTCTGCCACCGCCTCCAGGGGGTCCACGTTCAGGTTCAGTCCTGTGATTAGCTGGATTTCCTGATGGACAGAGCTGATGTCACTTCCCCAGCAGCTACAATGTCAAAAAATAAGAAATAAACATGCTGGCCACCGTGGAATGATTAAACATACACAGCAGCTTGCTACACATGTTAAAAAACCTGAGGTTCCTCAGACAGTAGTGTCTGCTCTTGCCTTTCTTGTACAGCGTTGCTGTGTTGTCTGCCCACTTCAGTCTGCTGTTCAGGTGGCCCCCCAGGTACTCGTACCCCTGCACCACCTCCACTCCCCCGGGTTGGTGACTCGTCTCAGGGGCTCCATTTTGCCAGAAGTCCACCAACAGCTCCTTTGTACGCTGATGTTGAGCTGCAGGCTGTTCTTCCTGCACCGCAAGACAAAGCACTGTATACTAGTCCTCTACTAGTCCTCTGCACTCTGACTCATCTGCGTTGTTGATGTATCCTACAATGGAGTCGTCATCACAGGTGTTGTTCTGGATGTGTAGAAAGTAATCAGAAAAGGAGACAGGACTGTTCCCTGAGGCGCTCCAGTGTCACTCGCCACCATCTCCGACACAGTCCCAGAGCCTCATAACGGAGGTACTCCATGATCCAGACTGTGGGGGCATCATGCTGTGATATCCTGAGTTACTTCTCCAATCAGAGAGGCTGGATGGTGTAAAAGGCACTGAAGAAGTTAAAGAACATGATCCTGGGGTATCAGCTTTGTCTGGGATTGTCTAATAGTTTATAAGGACAAGCAAAAAGGATGAAAAGCTAGTGTCATTTGTCAGTCTTCACAGATCTAACTTTCACCCTTCATGAATTGGACATTTTTAACATTTCCTACATTCTACTTCAAAGATCTCTCTTGTTCCAGTAAACAATGTTTTAAGGCACAATAAATTTGTAGAAGAAAATCTTATTTGTGAATGGTCACTAAATGACTTGTTGTAATGATCGTTATTCGCTGCCCAGCCTGCAGATGGAGCCACAGACAATGACGTGGAGCCTGATGGCCCAGGGGGGCTTGCCTATCCGGTTCCCATGGGGCTACTGTCTGGCCAGTGTTACCCTAAGCCATTTGACCAGTTCACACCATGTGACACATCATGTGCACGGCCAATGCCTAATGACATATTTCAGTTCCTTTCTAGCCAGACCCCACAGCAGTGCTCCTTACAGGTGATAGATGATACGACTCCTGTACCTGTACAGATTAATCCTGTGTGGTACCTATCATCTTTTAAAAAGATGTGTTTGACTGTTATCCCTGCTTAAAAAAAACAACCATTACCATTTTTCCTTGTGTGCAAACTAAAAGGACAGTAGAATATGAAAGACATAGTATCCAGGGTGATGTTTCCATCATAGTTTCTGCCAAGAGCACAAAACATTTCACAGAAGACTGACTCACTGTGGTCTGTATAGAGTGCTATAAATCATATTTCTGAGAGACTATCTTAGCAGGCAGGGTGTGGAAAAACATTAGCAGGCTGCCTGTGACGACCATGATGTATAATAGGACTGTAGACCGCAGCTGCTTTGACCTTTGGTTTACACACATCCTTTGGATAAAGTGAATGCAGACAATTTTCCCTGCTCAGTTTTGTACCTATCTGGAATGTATAATTTCTTTGTCTCCATAGCACCAGAATTCACCATGGAAACGACAGCGAAAAGCTGTGTCTCTAACTATACCACCGGAAAGTTGCCGTGGCCCTGTGGCAACCTCTGAAGCTTCCTGGGTTGCCCTTCACAGCTTTCTTGCAGTTGATGGTCGATCCTGTTTGACTGTTTTCTTCATGCGCTTCTTGTCAATCATTTGATAAAGGTGCCAGAACTTTTAGGCGCTGCCTCCTCACTGCTGCAGTGCTGGGGGTTTCATGCTCATCTTCACTGTGTTTGCATGGCCTTTCCAGGTCACCCTCATGTCATGTTGGTTTCCATCGCATATGTGCATTTATGCCAGTCGGGGTCTAAATTGCCCCACAGTGTAATATCACTCCATCCAGCCTTGTGGCCTGTACTATGCGAGACAGGTTCCAGGCCTTATCAGGACCCTGTTCTACATAAATGGCTGGAAGATGGATGGACTGAAACTTTTCAAAAACTATGGGAAGATTCCTGCTTAATAATACTGCATACCCATCCGTTCCTCCCTCCATCCATCCATCCATCCAATAAGCTTTGCTAAGGTGTCCCAAATAAGATCTTCTAAAATGCCCTGATGCAGTGTGCTAATGTTTATTAATTTGAGATGTTATACCTGTCACACCCTGCCCGTACGAGCCCCGTGTATGCCACACCCCCTCGCCCTCGTGTGCAAACCCCGATTGAAACCACCTGTGGTCCATCCGTTTGAGTGTATTCCTCTGTTTCCTGATTAGTTTGCTGTCAGTCTTGTGTATTTAGTCCGCGTCTGAGTTAGTTACCCCAGTTCGGTCATTGTGATGTTTTGTCGCGTTTACCCGTTCGTCTCAGTGAATAAACCCCGTATTTTGGATACTCCTGCCTTTCATCGTCTTTCCTGCCCGACGCCGCCAGCATCAAGGCACGCTCCGACCTGGAACGTGACAATACCATTATTACAACTGATAAAAATTTCAGATATTTTCTTATCATATTTAGCACTCTAAAAATGCCTAATTTGAAAATACTGTTTTATACTGTTACCAAATAAAAGATTTTGTTCAAACTAAGGAATATGTTTCGCATATCGGTGTTTTCAGTGAGGAGGATGGCGAGCAGCGTGATTAAGCATGTGGCAGTAATTAAGACATTAAAACATTAAACAGGCCTAGAACAATAATTAGTACTTTTACATTACTTGCATATTATTAAGCAGTACTGTGGGCTAGAGTACTGTACTCTCCAGCATGAAATGGATACCGATGTTTTAGACTAATTCGCAAGAGACAATAGGGCAATGAAAAAAGTCCATGTACGTATCAAGGGATGACGGAACATTGAAAATTATGTTTTTTAAACCCCTCAAATGACAAAGGAACAATGAAAAAAACATACTGTTACACATTTTACATTATTTTTTCAGACTGTGATAAACCGAAATTACCAGAAACTGTTGTTACTGAAACCGTGCAGGTGGCAACCCCCGACCCCCCCCCCGACCCTCGTGCCCACCATAAATACGTATTCTACTTGATTCTGAAATAAATATACTACTGTTATTATTATAATTTAGAGTTATATATGCGGACTAAAATTGTGTGCGCTGGGAACAGGCGAAACAGACTTAAGCATATTTTCTTGACGGACTCTTAATGCGGGTGCGCCCCGGTACGAGTCGCTTCAGTTGGGTAAATCCGTTCCCCCTGCTTCAATCAGAAAGACAGTGTTCCTAAAGGATATTGCTGATTGTGTTTACTCTGCTACAGGTACATATGTCTTTCAGTAACTTTCAGTCACCCCTTACACCATGCATTGAGAAAATCCCCCACCCCTTATTGGCTATGGAAATATAAGGGGCGACAGGAAGTCATTCGGCGACATGATTACATGTATATAAACTACTGTTATCGATGCTGGGTACAGAGTTGCCGTATGTCTGTTCTAGCAGATGCAACTAAGCATCCTCGATTTCAGGAAATAAAGTTTCCCTCGCATATTTGGGCAAAGACGTATGTGAGATGACTGAAAGTCATTCAGGTACACAACTACATGTGCCTAAACCAATATTATTAGTAATGAGGTACAGACTTGCTGTGTCTGTTTTATCATAGCAACCGTATATTCTACCCTTAAGGTAATAAGGTTCCCCCTTGGTATCCTGCAGTTTCTGTATCTGTGTGTTAACATAGGAAATCATGCATCACGGTATTTTAATAAAGCTGGATTATGTTTTAACGGGTACAAAGACATCGCTGTCCGCAGTAGTTAAATGCAGATAAATGTAATAAGTAGGATGCCTACAATAAAGTCAGAATAAACATTACATCGATCGATCATCACACATACTATACGTCATGCCCTTCAAACAATACTAGTTTTCTTTATTTTACCAGCAAAAACCAATTACCAGCGATTTAAATTGTTTTTCTTTAAATAATACACAAATATCGGAAAGATCGGTGATATTTTTGCATAAATGTTTGTTTCTTTCAGCACATAAAAGACACTGAGAAAGACATTAACGCGACTATAATCAAATAACACGACTTCAAATTAGTGCGCAACAGCGGGAACATGACCTCCCTCTGGCGCGCAGATGTGGATGTCATCCTTTACCTACAGTGGCCTGGTACATCATGATTCACATCAGCGACAAGAGGAACATGGGGAACTGAACATTAGAAGAACTGGCAAATCGCACACGGTCTGTCTCAATCTTCCGTCTGTCTTTGGGCAGACCAGTAGGAGAGTACTGTATAAATTACACAAAAAGATAGAAATAGTGAATTTCTGAAAAATTAAAGCTTATTAATTGTTGTTGTCACGACTGACACGCAGGGTTCCACAGATACACCAGGATCCAGGTATGCGGGTGCAAAAGTGAGCTTTAATACTCTCGGTACAGGGCAGGGGAAGCAAGGATGCTCAGGAAAGCAGGGGTGTGGGTTCTCCGAGAAGGGAGATCGAGGCGTCGGTGTTGAGAGGGGCAGGCATGGGTCCAAGTCGTAATCCATTCCAAAGGTCAAAGCCAGGTGAGTCAGTCCGACGATGAGACGCGACCACACAGGGGAAAGGGAGATGAACACGGCCGGGGGAGGCTGGCAGGGAAGATCAGGGTCGGGCTCTGGGCTGGGAAGGAAAGGGAGAGAGTTAAGGAATACACACCAGGTTCACAGACAGGGCATGGGCAAGCGGGACGATGATGGACAGAGAAATGCTTAGTAATGGCTGCAAACATTAGTGCAATACTTCGCGGGGTGCTGTTCTGGAAGTGGGGTTTATATCGGCCGGCTGATTAGCGATTGTCACACAGCACCTGCTAGGTCCTGCCCCCGAGGGCATGACAGAACCCCCCCCCGGCCGCCTCCTGGAGGCCGACGACGTCTCGGAGGGCGCCCCCGAGGACGGGGCACTGGCCGGTCAGGATGAGCCAGATGAAAGGCGGTACGGATCGTCGAGTCAGGCACGGCTGACGCAGGCACCCAGGCCCGCTTGTCGACGTCGGCCCCCTCCCATTCCACCAGGTACTGGAGCGTAGCCCAGCGCCACCGAGAGTCCAGCACTGCGCGCACGCGGGAGGCGGGCTCGTCATCCAGCAGTGGGGTCGGGTCCGGGGAGGCCGAGTCGGACCCCGGGGAGACAGCCCCGGGTCCGGCTGGTTTGAGGAGTGAGACATGGAACGTGGGACATATATGGTAGACCCGGGGCAATTGTAGACAGATGGCTGTGGGCCCGATCCGGCGCAACACCCGGAAGGAGCCGATGTACTTGGCAGTTAATTTCCGGCACCCAGGCAGGAGGAGGTTACGGGTCGACAGCCAGACCCACTGCCCTGGACGGTAGACGACCCCTGGGAGGCGGCACCGATCTTCCTGATGCCTGACTTGCTCCTACCTTGACTGCAGGGCACTGCGGAGCCGTTGCCAGGCCTGCTTACTCTCCCGGTACCATCGTTCCACTGCCGGCACATCTCGGAGTCTCATGGAAACAGGGGTGGTTGGAATCCCAGCACCGCCTGGAAGGGGGTTAGGCCAGTAGTTGGACTCACCCGGGAGTTGATGGAGTATTCTGCCCAGCAAAGGTGTGTCGCCCAACTCGCTTGATCCGTCCGGCACAGCAGACGGAGGGCTTTGGAGACCTCCTAGTTAGTCCTTTCGGCCAGACCGTTTGACTGGGGGTGATATGTGGATGTTAGACTGACTTGGATCCCTAGTTTGGCGCAGAAGGCCTGGAACACCCACAAGGCAAACTGGGGTCCTCGGTCACACTATATCCTCGGGGAAACCGAACCCCCAAAACAGCTCCCGGATGAGGACCTCCCCCAGCTCGGTTGCGGTGGGCAGCTTGGTCAGGGGCACCAACCGGCACATCTTGGAAAAACGGTCCACAATGGTTAATATCACCGTCTTACCCAATGAACGGGGAAGATATGTGATGAAGTCCATTGCTACATGCGACCAGGGACGGACCGGGACCGCCAGGGGTTGAAGCAGACCTGCGGGCCTTTGGTTGCTGATCTTGTACCGTGCGTAGTCCTGGCACCGTGCATAGTCCTGGCACCGTGCGTAGTCCTGGCACCCTGCTACGTACTCCCAGTCCTGTTGTTGCCACCCGGGCCACCAGTAGCGACGGCCGACTAGTCTTTGGGTGGTTGCAACTCCCGGGTGCCCGGTGCCGGGCTGGGCGTGCACCCATTGGATCAGCTGAGCCCGCAGCGGACGTGGTACGTACCTTCATCCTGCCGGGCATCCCAAGGGTACGCCCCTGGCCTCGTTCCATCGCTGGATGCGATCGTCCAGGTCCCATGTGATGGTGGACACGAAGCACCTCGGGGCGAGTACAGGGAACTCCTGGTCGGTGCTCTCAGGAGGGTCGAACTGTCTAGACAGAGCGTCCGCCTTGAGGTTCTTTTTTCCCGGGAGGTAGGCCACCCTGAAATCAAACCTGGCGAATCACTGAGCCCAGCGGGCTTGTCAGGCCGAGAGTCGTTTAGCGGACTGGAGATATTCCAGGTTCTTGTGATCGGTGAACGGGGAGCGGGCGCCCTCCAATCAGTGGTGCCATTCCTCCAATGCCAGTTTAATGGAGAGCAGCTCCCGCTCCCCCACACAGTAATTTCGTTCGGCTGCCGTTAGCTTCCGGGAAAAAAAGGCACATGGTTGATGACGGCCGGTCTCGGGGTCTCGCTGGATCAACACTGCTCCAACTCCGGCCTCCGAGGCGTCCACCTCCACCTCGAAAGGCCGCTTGGGGTGCGGCTGCCACAGGATGGGAGCAGTGCCGAAGGCCGTCTTAAGATGGCGGAAGGCTCCCTCTGCCCCCGGGGTCCAAGTGAGCCGGGAGGCTTTCCCCCGGGTGAGGGAGGTGAGCGGCGCTGCCACCTGACTAAAGCTGCGAATAAACTTCCGGTAGAAGTTAGCGAAGCCCAAAAAACGTTGCAGTTCCCACACCGTACGAGGCCATGACCAGTTGCGGATGGCTGTTACTTTGTTCTCGTCCATGGCGACCTCGCCTGGTCAGATAACGTACCCCAGGAACCTAACTTCTTCTTGGTGGAACTCGCACTTCTCTCCTTTGACATACAGCTGGTGTTCCCGATGTCGTTGCAGGACCTGCCTCACATGGTGGACGTGGGCCCTTTTAGAGGGGGAGTAAATCAAGATATCGTCTATGTACACAACCACGAACTGGTTTAGCATGTCCTGGAAGACATGGTTCATGTATGCCTGGAAGATGGACAGGCTGTTTGCCAGCCCATACGGCATGACTCGGTATTCATACTGCCCCCTGCTGGTGATGAAGGAGGTCTTCCATTCATTGCCCGCCCTGACCCTCACCAGGTTATAGGCGCTTCGGAGGTCGAGCTTGGTGAAAACCTTCGTGTTACGCAGCTGTTCCAATGCGGATGGGATCAACGGCAGGGGCTCCCGCCGCTTAAATATCACCACGTTGAGGGCTCTGTAGTCCACTACCGGCCAGAGGCTGCCATTCTTCTTCTTCACAAAGAAGAAGCCAGAGGCCACAGGGGAGGTGGACGGCTGGATAATTCCCTGTCATAGCCCCTATCTGATATATGTCTCCAGGGACTCCTCTTGCTGGGAGAGGGAGTAAAACCCACCCCTGGGGTAGGTAGTGCCCTCCAGCAGGTTGATGGCACAATCGCAGTGGCGATGGGGGGGGGGGGGGAAGGCGGAAGGCGTTCTCCTTGCTGAACACATCCTGGTAGTCTCAGTATTCGATGGGGAGCCTTGAGAGGTCCTCAGGTTCCGGACTCTCCACTAGTGTAGCCCTACACGGGAGGGAGAGACACTCGCGCATACACCGCTTAGACTAAGTACAAACGTCTCCCGTTCTCCAGTCCAGGTGGGGGTTGTGATAACGCAACCATGGCAACCCCAGGATAAGTGAGTCATTCGCCCGTGGCAGTACCAGCAACTCCAGCCTTTCAAAGTGCAAGGCCCCCACCTGTAGGGTACAGGGCTGAGTACGGTACTTAATAGTCCCGTCTGGAATGCGACGCCCCGTTACCCCATGAACCGGTACAGGACATGCTAGCCATTGCAAGGAGAGACCCAGGCGGCACGCTAGCCCTGCCTCAATGAAATTGCCTGCTGCACCACTGTCCAACGGCGCCTCCACGACGAGCCGCTTGTCACCCTCTCCCACTATCACCGTGATCGTAAACTGCATGAGTATCGACGGCGGGGCGAGAGTGACACCTACTGGCAAGGACGCCCCCTTCTGTTGCGGCCGAACGGGGCATCGGGCGATGACGTGGCCCGCCTCTCCGCAGTACAAGCAAAGTCCCGTTTGCATTCGCCGCTGACGTTCCTCCGTGGTGAGGGGCGTCCGTCCAAGTTGCATTGGCTCGGTGTGTTCGGCTCCCGTGCTGGTGCTGCCGCGGGGCGTCTCCGTAGGTGGGCAGTGATGCCGCCAATCTCTTACGGTGTTGTCGAGCTGGACCCCCAGGCAGACGTATTCTTCAAACGTAGCGGTGTCCTCCTTTGTGGCCAGCTCGTCGCGCAGTTCGGGATTCAGTGTCCAGCGGAAGATGGTCCGCAGACAATCATCCGGCCATCGGAGGCTGGCTGCGATGGTCCGGAATTCTAATGAAAAGTCTGCTGCCGACCGAGCCCCTTGACGGCACTCCAGGAGCCGATCACCTGGACGTCTGCCCACCGCCGGATGGTCGAATACTTCCATCAGGGCGCGGTGGAAGGTCCTGGCGGAATGCAGCAACGGACTGTCCTCCGCCCACAAGGCGGTCGCCCACTCCCGGGCATGCCCGGTCAGTAAGGACAGGGTGAATCTCACCTCAGCCCCTGGGTGGGAAAATATCTCAGGATGCTCCTCGGCGAAGATCCCGACCTGCATTAAAAAACCCCTGCACTGATCCCGATTGCCATCGTAGTGCTCCGGGTGGGCCACGGGGGGAGATGCAGATCGACGAGGCGGAGAGGGAGGAAGTGGAACCCGGGACGCCTGAGCTGCCACCAGCTGCTCCAAAGCGGCCATCCGGGACTCCAGGCTACCCGCTGGATCCATGTTGGAGGCGAAGTATTCTGTCACGACTGACACGCAGGGTTCCACAGATACACCAGGATCCAGGTATGTGGGTGCAAAAGTGAGCTTTAATACTCTTGGTACAGGGCAGGGGAAGCAAGGATGCTCAGGGAAGCAGGGGTGTGGATTCCAGTCCCCTGGAGGGGATGGGTTCTCCGAGAAGGGAGATCGAGGCGCCGGTGTTGAGAGGGGCAGGCATGGGTCCAAGTCGTAATCCGTTCCGAAGGTCAAATCTAGGTGAGTCAGTCCGATGATGAGACACAAGACATGACCACACAAGGGAAAGGGAGACGAACAAGGCCGGGGCAGGCTGGGAGGGAAGATCAGGGTCGCTCTGGGCTGGAAAGGAAAGGGAGAGAGTTAAGGAATACACACCAGCTTCACAGACAGGGCACAGGCAAGCGGGACGACGATGGACAGAGAAATGATTAGTATTGGCTGCAAACATCAGCGCAATACTTCGCGGGGTGCTGTTCTGGAAGTGGGGTTTATATCGGCCGGCTGGTTAGTGATTGTCACGCAGCACCTGCTAGGTCCAGCCCCCGAGGGCGTGACAGTTGTGGGTAGTGAAAGCGAGCCATGCAGAGGTTGGTAGAACGGTGCAGTGGCATGGAATCCTGAATAACAAGGAAAGTGGTTGACCATTATGGGGCACCGAGTGTCAAGCACTCATTTTTATGTACAAAATACCTTCAGTGCCACAAAAGGCATTGTTTAATGATGAAATCGAGTAATATCTTGCTGCATTCTGTCCACAAAAGCAAAACGACTTCACTTTCTTTCGTGCACAGAAATCAAAAGGTATATTTCATTTTGTGCACAGGAATAATATCAGCATTTTGCATTTCGTGGACAAACGAAAGTCATTCTGTAGTAGAAATGCATTTTGTAAATAATACCCAATTATTTCATGAACAAAATGCATTTCATGAATTAAATAGTCATTTTGTGGACAAAATGCATTTTGTGAATGACACACCATCATTGTTGTGGATGAAATTGATTCTGTGGAATCACGAAATGCATTTCGTCTTTGGCCAAGTCATGAAAGGTACCACGAAATGCATTTCATCTTTTGCTGAGTCACAAAATGCCATACGTCTTTGGCTGAGCGACCCGCACCTGTGGGGGGAGGGAGTAGTACCTTGCAATGACCAGAAGATGGAAGCTGGCTTTGATTTTGCAGACTCATGTAATTACCTTTAATTTGCATTTAAATGTAATAAAAATACAGTCATTACTCCTGGGTTCATAGTTTTACTGTTATATATACTCATTAGTGTCACTTTTTTCATTACATTTCTTATATTTTTAAGTCGAGCCAATGAAAGATCTCCACCGATTCTCTCTTGTATGCTATGTTACCATGCCAATTTCCCCTGCGTGACACTGTCCCTGATAGTTCAGATCAGACATACTGGGTAGCCTGCGAGTAATATGCAACAATAAAATGGCAGATATGAATGGATTAACACCAGTCACAGAATCTCTGCAGATCTTCATAGAATCGCTGGTGTCGCGAACTGCTGATGGAGCTACAGTTACTTGACCCGGTCCACACAGTGTTTAGGGGAACAGCCAGGACAGGGCAGTCACTGGTCAGCTGCCTGTTGTAAGAAGGGTCCTTGTTATGCTCCAGATTAGTTAGTCATTACTCTTTTTGACATTTAAACAGAGTTGTCAACTTGTGTCAGTTGGCTAGCATGAGATTTTCAGTTTGAGACAAGTCTGCACATACATGCACATGCATTTAAATGTATGTAACATTTTTATTACCTTGAAAATAGTCTGCATGGTTTGCAAACTACCCCAACATTTTTGATGTAGCCAATTTTAGGTTTTTAATGGAATAATATAGATTTGTAATATAAATACATTAGATTCCTTGCATGAGCATGAGAGTCTGAAAGAGTGAGTGTTACACCAGATGCTTGAGAGTTGGCATCCCTGCAACGCATCTGTTTGCGGCTAGCTACCTGAGGCTAATGCTGTGTGCACAGAAAACATGATAAGGAAAAGAAAATCATTTTCTCTCAATGACAAATATAGACTAATCAAAGTCTATGTTAAACTGCCAAAAAAATGAACCACGGAGATGCAGCAGTGAAACTACAAGCACATTGAGATAATGTAACGTTGTGAAAATGTACTGTGTAAATAAAAAGGAATTGAATATTTATTCAGCCTTTATATAGTATTATGACACATTGCTACATCATTAGAGAGAGTAATACAGAAAATGGAATGAAAGAAATTAAATAAAGAAAACCAGATGACAACAGAGGAGAGGAACCAAAAACTCCCAATTAATGAGAAATAACTCTAGAGGTCCAGGGTCAACTGGTTGCCCAACCCCCCTAGGGATACTAACTTTACTGAACACAGGAAAGAGTGGAATTGCTTGCTAAAAGCAGGGTGTAAACTGTGATTAAGGATCATGGCCCGGTTTCTCGAAAGCTTCTTATCACTAAGTAGTTCTTAAGTTTACCTTAACTTCACTCTTAACGTTAAGGAACGTTTCTCGAAACGTTCGTACGCTAAGTA
>JAODUD010000001.1:7857541-7869007 GCA_026784285.1 Stomatorhinus walkeri | reverse complement strand
AACAGACAAATACTACTGTTAGTGTCTATAATAATATTGTATATATAGGCCTACTATTTCACATGCAATGAAGGTAACACAACAAAGGTTATTAAATATTATTAAATAAATGCGTAAATAAATACAGTTCTGGAAATACAGAGTTTAACTATATGATTCTCCATCTGGATCAGTACTTGTTCTGCTCTGCATCAGCAAATGATTGGTGTGTTTGTTTGTCTCTTTAGTCACCTATCTGTTTGTTTGTTTATTAACACACATGGCTTAGACATTTATACAGCTTACGTGCACGTTCAACCTGTTTTTCTCTGAAGCAAAGGGCGTGAGTACATAGGTGTATGTGTCTGTAGGGCAGGTCGGTTTCTGCGTTAATGACATCGGTAAACTGAGATCACAATTTGTGCACGTCCAAGTAGTCAGGCTGAGTAAAAATCGTATTTTATTGAGGAATAATGCAATAATCCACATGAACATGTGCAGGGAGATTTCAGTGACACTGCTTGTGTCAAAAACAGGCAATATAAACTGAACGAAAACGTATACCTAAACTAAATCTTATTTATAATACAACAATAAAAATAGACCCCGAGACAATCGTAATAAATATTCGAAATTGAAATAAAACAGGCAGCTTACTGTATGTATTTTTTGCTGTTCAAAGCAAGAAATATAATTATGTAAAGTAATTGCCAGATTTGTTCTTTGCCAAATTGTATTCTTGAAAGGACGGCTGCGTAGCCGTGCTGAAGCGATAACAGGCGCGCAACGGGCCCCTCACTTAATAGGAAAAGCATTGTCTTAGGATGTGAAACGAAAACAAACCGCAGAAAGACATTATGGTGCGATTGCTGATGAGCCCGGGATAGAACACGCCGTGCAGGATCTATTTGTGAGTCACTGTTTCCAATTAGTACAGAAGTGCTTTAATCAAAAGGGAGGGAGTGGGAGTGATCCTTAATTATTAGCTGGGTTAGAGAAAATAGATAATATCTGTGTATTTACTGCCTGAAAGAAAAGCTGTGGAGTTTTATAAGCTGAATGTGTGGACTGAAATTCCATAGTGTGTGTACATTCCAAAGACAATTACCACCAAGGATAAGCCTATATTATATCTGTGTGGCGTGCTATATGAGCTAAAAAAATCACGACAAATGTAAATATGAATATATAGAGCATTGACTGGAAAATTGGTCTTTAATTTGCCAAGGGACTGAAATTCTAATGAATTTCTTTGGCCGGTGTTCCAAGCAAATGTGGCTTTTACACCTCTGCAGACAGTCTCACACATATATTAATTGTAAATAATGCTGACCAAAATTGTGAAGACCGAGGTGATCCAGAGCCTATTAGCATGTGGTGGATGGAGCATGGACAAAGCCTGTCTACCAAATTCCACTCACATGAGACAGCGGTGCTCAGTTCACATTCCTGGGCTCAGTGCTGGTCAGCTCCACAGGTGATACAGGCCACCATCTTCTCAGGGGGCCCTGACTTAGTGAGCCAGTTTCACTTCGTCTCAGATGGGAGTGCCACATGGGCTTCGACCAGCACTGTCTGGGCTGAGAGAAACCTGGATGCTCTGGAGGACATTGAGGGAAAAATGAGGACGGCATGGAGCTCCACACAGTCCACACATGGAGTTCTACCCAGTCCACACATGGAGCATCACACAGTCCACGCATGGATCTCCACACAGTCCACGCATGGAGCGTCACACAGTCCACGCATGGAGCGTCACACAGTCCACGTATGGAGCATCACACAGTCCACACATGGAGAATCATACAGTCCACGCATGGATCTCCACACAGTCCACGCATGGAGCATCACACAGTCCACACATGGAGCATCACACAGTCCACGCATGGATCTCCACACAGTCCACGCATGGAGCATCACACAGTCCTCGCATGAAGCTCCACACAGTCCACGCACAGAGCTCCACATAGTCCAAGCATGGCGCGTCACACAGTCCACGCACGGAGTGTCACACAGTCCACGCACAGAGCTCCACATAGTCCAAGCATGGCGCGTCACACAGTCCACGCACGGAGTGTCATACAGTCCACGCACGGAGCTCCACACAGTCCACACATGGAGCATGACACAGTCCACGCACGGAGCTTCACACAGTCCATGCACGGAGCATCATACAGTCCACGCATGGAGCATCACACAGTACACACATGGAGCTCCACAGAGTCCACACACGGAGCGTTATACAGTCCATGCATGGAGCTCCACACAGTCCATGCACGGAGCATCATACAGTCCACGCATGGAGCTCCACAGAGTCCACGCACGGAGAGTCACACAGTCCACGCACGGAGAGTCATGGAGTCCACGCATGGAGCTCCACACAGTCCATGCATGGAGCATCACACAGTCCACACATGGAGCTCCACAGAGTCCACGCATGGAGCGTCACACAGTCCACGCACGGAGAGTCATGCAATCCACGCATGGAGCTCCACACAATCCACGCATGGAGTCTAGAGACAAGCTACCTTCAACTCCATGATGGTTTTCACTGCGACTTCAAGAAGCATGTTTGTGTGAGATGTCTAGTCTTAAGGCTGCGTTGAATCTACACTGTTGGTAGCTTACGTCTTTGCCTGGAGCCACATTTCTGGGGAAGATGCATCAGGCTATAGGCCGTACTGACAGTGTACATTCTCCGTCGACGTATAGATCAGACTTCAAAATATCTGTGATTTGTTTGCCATCTAATTAAACCTTTAATCACATCCATAAAGGTGACCTTCAACAGCTGTTCTTTGGGGTCATTTCGTGACTATTTCCACATCTTCGCTCAAGATGAGAAAACCATACAGGTGTATGAAAAGCCAGTCTTGGTCTCATTCCACTCAGTGTGAATATTTAGATGTTTGTTAGAGAACTGCAATAATAATTCATATTGATAAGGATACAGATTTCAAGAATGTTGAAATGGCTTCTTAAATGACCATACAGAGAGCAGAGTCAGTCCAGGTTCAAAGAAGGTTGGCCATCCCTAGTCGACATGTGGGGAAATTGAAATTGGTCTTTGAGGCCATCGTCCAACTGCGGCTGTGGAATCCATTTTAAAAGTGTCTCTTGAAAGGCAGATTAGCTCCTGTAAGCACGGGAATGAACATATACAGTGATTGAGGGTGTAATTTGGTCCCGTCTTTACTCACAGCACTGCCTCTGTTGTCATACAGATGAGGAAACAATGGCGGTAAATCAGAGGCACGGCAGGGGCTGCGGATGAGAGGATTTAGCTGTTTTATGAGGCTGGTGTGAAATTTCACTCATCCGCTGCTTGCCAGGGAAGCACACGCCTGGCACTCCTGTCCAGGTGCTGTCTCATCGCTGCCAAAATTTAGTGACATTTAGGCCAAGCTGATCGGATGCATAATACAATTAACCAAATTTACTTGCTAACCAGGTGCTCCTGCTCATCCAAATGAAATTACACAGCATAAAATGCTTTTCACCCCAGACTGAAGTCCGCCAGTGCTACCCAAATTAATTATCTTTCACTAGAGAGGGAGATAGGTTTCCCTTCCAGGAATTTTAACCTCTAAGTTTCCTGAGGTCCACATGTTCAGCCATGGCGCTACAGGAATCTGCTGTTTCACAGACAAAATCCTTCCCTGTTTTCTTCTTTTCATTATTTCTTTGTAAGAACTACTTGGACATCAAAACACTCATATCTGAATTATTTTGAAATGCTCTTGGCTATTTTAAACCCAGGCAAGGAGACGATCGCCTCATCTATTAGAATCGATTATCAGCACGCCTCTCCCTGCAGAGTCAGGTCAGCAAGTGTTTCTAGTATCTCAGGGTTCATCTTCCAGCATGGAAAACCCTAACTGATCCCTGGTTCCATTTGCAAGAACTATGAACTAAAATAGCTTAATGCAAGGCTCTTCAAGACCCAGGGTATTTTTAGCTTATTGCTACAGACCTTCACTATGTTCAGATCTAAGTAGATGATAAAACTGACATGTCAGCTTCAAACAAAACTCCATATTTTTAAAGCAATCTCACAAAATCCGTCTTTCCATTGCAAAAAAATTAACAAGGCACAAATTGTACCTGCCTGGAAGAATAAGTAAAGTATTTTTTGCTTATGATGATATTTTTATTCAATGAACGTGACAACACAATCAACACGAGCATAACAAATATAATTCAACAACCATAAAATATTCTAGTCAAAAAACGATGATGAAATATCTTCAGCTTCATATGTAGACTTTTGTTTCCATGGTAATATGTACAGGTGGATAACTGGAGGATTTCATCATTCTGTCAGTGTTCTGTCAGAAACCTCTGGTTGTTGCTGGCAGCAATTGATTATTACTGCCTTGGTGAAGTGATGTAATTGTTGTTTATTGACTTATATGATTTAATAGTCGGTGTAGTTTTGAATGAGTGCACTGTATGCCACCTGAGAAGATCAGAGCAATGACCTGCAGAACGACATCACAGTTCAAAGAGATGACTGATTTCTGGGACAGATACAGTTATTTTTACAAAGCTTAACTGGGTTTGCAGAGAATTCTATGACCCAAAAACATTTAAATTGCTTTATACACACACGCACACACACACACGTACACTCACAGACACATGCACGCACACACAGTTTCAGGTCACGTTTTTTTCCTTCTTTTCTGTCATCTGATTTTTCATAATTGATTGGTGACGCAAATGAAACGCTAGCAGGTATACAGAAAGTCATTTTCTTGCAGTTATTTGCAGTTACAATCATGTAATTGTTGTATGATACAATGCAAATACTGTCACACCAAACAACAATTAGTCATTGTGTCTATGATTATGTGCATGATTTTATTAAAAAGAAACAATGCAGGTGATACAAAGCATGTGAAAGTGAAAGATGCACATGGCAGTTAGTTTCCATTGGCGCCGAGTTATGCTTCCCGCTGCGGCTGCGTGCCGCGTTGCAACTGCTTGGCTCAGACCCAAACCGCGATGGGTAAAACTCACACTCGGCTACTGACAAGCCCCAGTGGATCACACACAACAGCCAGCTCTGTCTATGTGTTTGTGCGCTAGTCTATGGTCGGATCATTGTAGCAGAAATTGTTCAATTTACTGACATATTACTTGTTAATTAAAATACTTCTATTGTTTAAGTTCCCTTCTTTCTCCATCTTGGCTCCTATTTTTCTTGGGTCTGACCCGGATAGCCAGGGCTTTCTGGCAATCCGTCTTTGGCCAAAGCTCAACTGGTGATTCAGTCAATGTTTAATACTGCAATTCCATCACAGAGGTATTTTTTTCAGTACCACACTCTGATCTCTATGACTGACTTCAACAGGTCCTTGCGTGATGGCTATTCCCTAACAGATGGGGTGCGTGTTGGTCTCCTGAGTACTCTTGTCCTTTACAGAGAGGTGGCATTATCCTGCAACAGTCCTCCTGACAGATTGCAGTTTACTCGCAGAATTCATCCCGAGTATAAGGACTGCTAATTCTCCAACAGATTCTTTACAGCTGCTTAATTTTGTTAGTTGTTTTCCCTGTAGAGAGAGGGCATTCCTCATCAAAAGCCTGAAAAGAAAGGCAGTGTTTTTTTTTTTAGCAAATAATTAATCTCTTAGGGAGCCACTTCTGTTTCATATTCACCATTGATACTTAAACGTACATTGCTGCTAAGTAATAAATGTTTTATGGAGGAAACACCATAGTGAACTGTTGTGGAATATTTATTGCATTTTCTTTTGCTCTTTATATTGGGGGAAAATCAAGTGATTTCACATCAGAGTCTGTTTACAAACTGCTTGGCTTCATTTTTCTGGCTATGAGTTGCCATGGTGTTCTTCTGACGGCTCGTTTCGGCACATTCCAGCGGTGCGGTGATGATCACACAGACTTGGGTCTCACACCTAACCTTTCCTGGATGGCTACGGCAGGTGTTTTGCCCTATTTTCATCCACGTCTTTTCTCTGTGTTTCATCCTCTGCATTTCACAGGGCCTACAGCTGAGCTATTTTGTGTTCCATCGCTAACTGAAGGCTGCAGTATCTGCAGGGTCTTTCCCGTGTTCCTTGATGTTTCTGGACGCTTTCTGTAGAATTTGAGGACCGGAGACTCTGGACCCCGCTCCACATTTTCTGTAAATGGATCAAGGAGCCCTGGACCTCCCCAGTACCGACACTTCATTGTGACACTCCAAATAATGAATGCCTTCTCTCATTCATCCTGACAGCTCCAGGGTATTTGGCCAGAAGCCTCCAAGTTTAGCACCATCTAGCATCATGATGCTAAACGTAGCTCCACTCCCAAAATTGAAGACGCCCTTTTTCCTTAAAGAGCTCCTACTGAGTGTCACGACCGGGAGGTAACAGAGAGACGAGGCTCCAGTAATGCGGGGCAAACAGGTATTTTATTAGACCAGCCGGGTTGGTGGCAAAGCCGACGGTCGGGCAGGGAGTTCTAGCACGGGATGTGCGCTGGTCGGGTATGGGGGTACCGAGAAGGATTACCCTCTCGGGGGAAGCAGGAAACCAGAGCTGGAGATCGGCAAGCAGAAGTCGTGGTCGTGGGACAAGAGCGTGGGTCGAAGCCAGGGAAATCTGTCCAACACAAAGGCACGGGAACTGGGCACAGGAGTAGGGGGAGAAGAGGATGGGGGGGAAGGCCGGGAACAGGAGGTCAGGTAAGATGCAGGCTCTGGGAAGGGAAGGAACAAAGGTGAGGCAACAACACAGGTAAGACGGACGGGTCGAGGGCACACGCTAGACGAGAGAAACGCTCGGTAAGGCAAGAAAACATCGGCTCAATACTTCGCATCGATAGTGAGTCGCGGTGGTGCTTATAACTCTGTTAGTCAGTTACTGATCACTGAGAATGCATGACACCTGGGGGGGCTCCTCCCCTTGTGGGCGTGACACTGAGGGTACAACTTCAAGCTCTTAATAAAGAACATTGTCAAACAGACAATCATAATACATACACAACAAACTCACATGGAAACCTACAACGTAACACAAGTTTTGTGCAGTTGTGTTTCTTCTCCTTTATTTTGTTCTAGCTTTCATTCATTTTTACTACATTTAGCCTCAACTGTTGCATGTCAGTTACTGATACTGTTGTTTACGTTGAACTTTATTGATAACAATGCACAACAATGCCAAAGTCCATTGCACTACTTTCAAATAAAAGGGCTGTAGGTGCCTATCTGTCAAGGGGAAGGGTTATTTGTCATGTGATATGTACATAGATATCAAAAAACTGTTACACAAATAATTATGCTAATCTGTGTTTATTTGGGGGTGCCATGGTGGTGCGGTTGTTAACACTGTTGCACCACCTCTGGGCCTAGGGCTTGAGTCTCTGCCATGGCTCCGTGTGTGGAGTTTGCATGTTCTCCCGGTGTTGTTGTGGGGTTTCCTTCAGGTATTCCATCCCCCCCCCCACCCCCACAATCCAAAAACAGGTTGAGGTTAAGTAAGTGTAAGTGAATGAAGTGAATGGTATGTGAGTGTACCCTGCAGTGGGTTCCTGCCTTGTGCCCATAGCCTCCAGGATAGCGCAGCCTACTACCCTGAAATGAACAAACGGTTACCGAAAATGGATGGATGCTTTTATTTGTCCGAAACTACGGTTGACTGAATGAAAAACGCAGCAAAGGAGAATTATTCTGGTGTAGAAGATGGCAGAAGCCAGTTAAAGCTGAGTAGTGTGACTTCAGGAAACCCACTGCATAGTCAGGGTCCCTTCAGGAATGTCGACCAGCTAGCGTGGGAAAAAGAAGATGGTGGACAAAAGGGGCAGACGAGAGTGAAAGAGGATGTGAGGCAAACTGAGAGGCACCCAGCGGGGGAGTAAGTGGAAACCAAAGCAGGATGTTGGAAATCACTGGCTAAATCCCCAGCTTATTCCACTCATTCCAGTGAAGTGCGGATTGAAGTTAAGGCCTGAGTCCAGCATGTTGCTCCATCACCAAAGTGCCCCCTCCTAATATGGCGCCTTGACATCTCTTGCTGCTCCTCTCAGAGGCATAGGGCCCCCTCCGAGCCCAGCAAGAGCCCCTGCTGTACAAAGCTGAGAGCTGGTTCCCAGGCTAAAGGTCTTGTGGAATGACAGTGTAAAGCCACGCAGATCAAAGCGGAATCAGAGCCTCCGCACTGTCAGCTACACTCCATGTGCAATGGTGACTGATATCGAGAGCAGAAGCTTGTGTGAACACCGACAGTACAGTGCTAGTGTCAGACTTCCACATTCTTTACCCAGACTGGCAGGAGGCGGAGTTTGCAAAATGACAGACGGGGGGAAGGATGTGTCAGTTTAGAGCCAGTAGAGGCAGAGAGACACAGCAGGATTATGGGTAGCCAGCTTCGCTGGCTTTAGTCCTGATCACAGTGCTATCTGTAATACTATACTGAACAGCTGTCATTAGTAACTGAGATAACTAATCTGCAGAGTGACATTGGAGCAGAATCATACCTTGCTTTATGCTTATTATTTTATCACGAGCTTGTTTAACAATGCCTTGTAGTCAAAGGAATATTTTCAGGTTCGGTGGAAGGATTACAAAGGCAATGGGTTTTGTAATGAATAATGATGTTGGACAGACAATAATACTAAAATTGAGACCACAGCACAATTTTTTGTTTCACTTATTTCTCAATTTATGGGTGTGTGTCTGTGAATGTTTTTTTTCCATCCTGGTTCTTCCCTGCTTCTCATTAATGAAGGGCTTCTTCCTGGCTTTATGGGACTTCAGTCCTGCTTCTAGGAGCCTGACATGAACTGACCTATCAGTGCACTTCACACCTGCACTTAATGTTTCCTATTCCATATGAAAGTCACTTGGTGTCATCCTCCGATTCAGGAGAAACTGTCGGAAATGTTAGCGCTCATCTCTGAAAGTCACTTCCGCCCTTTACCTGGCTAGTTTTTGGTTGTTCCCAGTGTCTCCTGCTTCACTTTATTCTTGTTTACTGCTGTCCTAGAAATTTTGAACCAAGAAGTAACCTGCTGCTCAGCGTAGCCTTCTGCTAGCAGAACAACACTGCAAAAAATGACAATCTAAGCATGTATAATTTTCCTAATTTTACACAAAATTCTAATTTCATTATTAGACTGACTAACAACACAGCTTATAAATAAGACTGATTTACTTGCATTTAGGGATATTGTCTTATTTTAGGAAATCTTACAAAGTACAATTTTCTTACTACACTGGCAGATAATTCTGCTAGTTTTACACCGTCTTGTCACAAAACAGAACCAGTTTATCTTAAATTTGAAAGGCCATTTTCTTGCAGTGAATGATTATACCAGGATTTAAAAATTATTATAATTTTTTTTTTAATAAAGAGCTGTCTCTTAATTTTTTTCCACAGTTGTACATTTTGGTACAGAGAAATGGAACAGTTGAAAGTAGATTGAGGTCACCAACGCACTGCTGTAGTAACGCAAATAATGCAGAACCAATTGTGACCACGCTTTTGGCGAGATCTTTCTGCAGCAGAGTAACGATATTCTTCCTCAGCAAGCATCCAGGGAGGGGATGGGCGGCAGCAAAAACGTGGAGTGTCGGGGGGGGGGGTCCCCGAGAACTAGGTTGATAAACACTGAATTAAGGTATAGGTGCAGCATAGTATAACATCAGAGTGCCCAATTAAGAGCATAATTAACACTGACAATTAACACTTCCAGTGTTCCCAGAGTAACAGATGGCTCATAATTACAACGTGAATCGCATACTCACTGGCACTTGCTTGACGCACAATCTTCTTTCCACTTTATCTCTCCATCTACCATCATCATCACCAGCATCAGCTAACGGCATTCAGTCCTTGTTTGCTTCCGACTTCTTCAGAGACACCGCTGGCAATATGCAGTTGCAAAATATACATGATAATCATCCTGTGGCGCAGTGCTGTATCCCAAGTATGGAAGGGAAATGTTAAATGCGACATCGTTAGCCTTTCCCAATACTCCTCTCTCTGAGCTGAAAGTGGAACAAGACATAAGCAGATGGCAAGGCGCTCTCGCCATGGGCCCATGGATGATTAGTGAATATCGAAAAACAAAACGGTTGTTTCTTCAGCAGACAGGCAAAGGGGGCGGGCATTCATGTGTCTGGGTTTATTGGTGGAGACCAAGCCTCGATTAGCTCTAGATAAATCAGTGCTTAGATTGGCCATAGCCAGTCACTTTGCTAAGTTGCATAACTTAATCTCCACTGGCAGGAGTCCAAGTGACCTTATCACATATTCACTGCCTGGCAGATGCTAAAATGCAGTAGCTCCTAGACAAAGCTGCCTATCTTTACAAAGCCGCACCATGTTTCTTTCATGCGTCTTGCAACAAGAACTTGGGCTTATTGTCTTTAAATGTGTCCTTATCAGTAAGACTCAGTGTTCAAACATCAGATACCTTTGGCCAGTTCTTTGTTACTCCAGGTGCGAGGTCATGGCTCGGTCCATTAGGAATCCCCAGCCAGGCAAGACGGTACCTTAGATGAACACACATCTAAAGACTGTTGCATGTCATACTTAGGGTAGGCTTCAAAAAGTAGATTTACGTTTTTCTACTCTGCCAACTAGTCCCATGACCCACTTTAAGGCCTCTGTGAAAATGCAGTAGTGTGCCATAGCAACCACGTGGTTAACCACGTCTAGATGTCAGTTTCTCAATAAACCTGAGGCTCATTTCAGAGCAGCCTTGTCTGTCTGACAGTCAACCCCTCCTACACCCTAAGCAGAGCAAACCACCTTTGTACAATGGTCCCCTGCGGACCAACTTTCTAAGACTATTTTTGTTTAGCCAGCCTCTTGATTTCAACACAAAATGTCACACCTGACATTTTGGACTGCCTTGTGGGAGATATTTGGAGGTATGTTTGTAATAGTGAAAAGAACATGGCGTCAGGAACCAGACTTGGAAGCCTGTGCCTCATAACTTAACTCAGTCAAGTGTTCAATATGAGAACTGGACATAAATAAGACCATCATACGTACAAGTCGATGTCTATAAGGGAGGCATGGAATGGAGCTAAGTGATTTGAGAACACAGCTAATGTTGGGGAATACCCTGCAGAAACCCCAGCACCAGCAAGAAGGGACTCGGCGTCACAATGATGTCATCACTCCATGCTGTTTGACAGGCCGCCTAGGCAAAATCAGCCATTAGTAGGGATCTGGGTTTGTTTGATAATTCACATAATAATGCTGACTGTGAGAGTACATAAGAACATAGGAAATTTACAAACGAAAGGAGGCCATTCGGCCCATCAAGCTCGTTTGGGGAGAACTTAACTAGTAGCTCAGAGTTGTTGAAATCTTATCTAGCCCTGATTTAAAGGACCCCAAGGTTTTAGCTTCCGCTACACTAGCAGGAAGACTATTCCATACTCTACCTACACGCTGTGTAAAGAAGTGCTTCCTCAAATTCATTTTAAAATGTTCTCCCACTAATTTCCACTTATGGCCACAA
>JAODUD010000001.1:7837123-7857441 GCA_026784285.1 Stomatorhinus walkeri | reverse complement strand
AGCAATGTCCTTTTTAAGGTATGGTGACCAAACCTGCACACAATATTCTAGGTGGGGTCTTATCAAGGAATGATATCCTCCCGAGACCCCACCCATTTATTTATATCCATTATAGTGGGCACTTTGTTTTTGCATTTATCTTTTCACTGATGTTAGGAAACATATTAATTGCTGTTGTACACTAAAGAGAACATGGTGTGAAATTAAAAATAAAAATAAATTTGAAAAAAATCTAAATTGTAAGATGTCTTATTTCCCCCAAAGACAAATAACCTGAAATTGAAGGACACTTTTTTCCTTGAGTGTCAGGAGGATATAATCTTAACATCACCTCCCTTGACTTAAACTCCACACACCTAGAGATGTAACCCAACATCCTATTGGGCTTTTTAATTGCTTTCCCACACTGGAGAGACTGAGACATGGAAGCGTCAACATACACACCGAGATCTTTCTCATAATCAGGTACCTTTATTTCAGTGGAACCTATAAAATACCTGTACTTTATATTTCTGCTCCCTGCATGGTTTACCTTACATTTATCAATGTTAAATTTCATCTGCCAGGTATCAGCTCAATCGCTAATTAAATCCAGATCCCATTGTAGCCTCTCTGCTGCTAGATCAAGCTAGCATGCCTTTGTTAGAGTATACTTTTGTTAGACTGTACCATTGTTAGGTGGTGCTGTTAGACCGTGTCATTCTTAGGCTGTTAGACTATACCACTGTTAGACTGCTCCATTGTTAGACTATGCCACTGTTAGACTGTTCCATTAGTAGACAGTATCATTATTAAACTAGGCTGCAATTAAACTGTTCCATTGATGGATTGTACCATTGTTAACCTGAACCCATCTGTCTGCTCATGGGACTGTCTCATTCAACTCAGCAAACAAATTCCCCTGACCACTGAGGACTGTGTGTGCGTTTTATAGGCCAAATGCAGCTCAAAAATTTTCTTTTGCAACCTTGTACAGACTCCAGCTCCTACTCCACTGGTCATGGCTGCTTTTTCATTCCTCAGAACGTCATGTGACACACCGTTCAAACCAAACTGTCCTACACCTTCTGCAACATTCAAAGAGCCCACTGATATGTTAATTAATTATGGTGATGCACAAAGCTGCTTGAAGGAAGTCTAGTCTGTCATAAAAACAAGTTAATTATATTAATATGTCAGCCAGTTCCAAAGAGCAACTGACTCAATATATATAAAACACAATCAAATTCTCATTAGGGTGTCTATAATCACTGATTAACACTCATGATACCCCTGCAAAAAGGACTCATGCAATTTAAAAAATAGAGGGAAGTACTTGATTAATAAAATACCATGTTATTTCTAATTCCACTCTAGTACATCAAGCTAATTTTAAATAATGACGTCAATATGCACTCAGAGTCACAACAACAGCCTGTAACAATAATGAATTTACTGCCAGTATTGTGTTAACGCTTTCAGACGGTGTGCTTCGCGTTTCATAATAATATTTCCAAACTTGTTAATAGTCTTGCAACCAAACCTGTCCGGTTCTCTGATCGGAACAGCTGGGTAGCGGACGTTGGAGATCGCGTTGCCTGGCAACACCGAGTGTTGGCAGCTGACCAAACTGCTTTTTCAGAATGACTCAATAGATGTTGGAGAGTTAGTGGGCGCAGCACTAAAATAACCTAATAACAAGCTGCTCTGTCAGTCGTGAACCAGCTTTCTTGTTTAAGGTCACCATAATGCAGCGGCCTATAATCGTTCCTGACCCATGGGAACAGCTTTCACCAGGAGAGGATTCAAAATGTGCGAAATGCAATCAGCAAGGAGCGCACATGATGAGTTGGCAGGTAGGGGGGCAAAAAACTGATGTGAATCAAGCGAGCGCTGGCGCTCTCAGCGGGTGGGGGTAATGTAATTTTGCCTTTCCATTACAGTTTTGTTTATTCGCCCATTTCTAATCCCAAAACACACACACACAAAGTAAAGCTGTTAAGCAAACAAGCAAATATTGGCTTTGCATTGTTTTATTTCCTGTGCCACTGGATTCAAATGAGTACAAACATGTTTTCACATTCAGAGTACGCTTGACATAGACACCTGAAGGAGTCTGTCTGCTGACAGACCTGTTCCTTGCGCAGGACGGCCCAAACACAGTGGGACAAAAACTACTCAATTGTGAGAAGTCATCCCACCTGTTAGCACAGTCTGGTTCAGGGCTCATGACCCGTCTGTGTGCAACGGTGTCTGCGCTTTCAGCCCCAGGATGCGAGATGATCAGCAAATGGCTTCTTAAATGCTTCGATAAACAGGCAAAGCACAAACGGGATGTGGAGATGATGTGCAGCGAATGAACAAAGCTGTTAGCCCCAATGTACATGATGGTCCTAAGGTCCCCAGGACACTTCAAAATGTTCTCCTAGGTGCGGGGGGTGTGGACCACCAGCATGTGCCCCCCCGTTTTTCTGGGAACAGAGTCTGTTTATTCATAAAGTCTGGGGATGTAGGAGTATCCAATGCAGTCAGAGATAAAACTGTAAATGCAAGTGGCTGAAAATTGCTCCATGACGGCTTAAAAATCGAACGACTTCACCATCGACGTGAGCCGCATGTTTCATGTGCTACAAATACAGATTAAAAAGCCACTTGCAAGGGACTCAGGCTGAGTTTTTTGTTTTTGTTTTATCTCAACTTTTTTTTTTTTTTTTTAGGAAAAAGCAATACAAAATGGACTTTGTTTCAGTCAACGCTTCATGAGATAAATTCGCTCCAAGTTTTGCATAGATGGATAAGAAGAGACGCTTACAGACCAATGCTTATTCGGTGATGGAGAAGTAAGTTTACACAGAAAGCAAAGCAGAAACGGGCAGCGCCCTTAAAATCAGGGCACTGGCAAAATAATAATAATAATAATAATAATAATAATAAAAAAAAAATCCAATGTATCCGTGCAGTTCGGGATTAAGAAGAACTCCTCTCACTGTGTCACCCCCCAATAGCCACGGGACAATAAATTACAACTGATATTAAATTAAATATTACCCCCAAAAAATTCTGCATAAATATGTTGCCTCTTTAAATAGCTAACATAAATATCGCATAGAACACAATGGCTTTTAAGACCTCACAGTATTGTTACATTTACAGCTGTTATGAGGATGTAAATAAATACAGATTTGTGCCAAGCGGATGGCTCCGTACATCAGAGGGCGCAGTCCGCCATGCTGGCTGCTAGCATGCCATGCAGGGTCAGGCCTGGCTCCTGTCCACTTGTTTCTCCCTCATTACTCCGTGTGTGCCGAGCTGTTTTCAGCTCCGCATAACTGAAGTGGTTGGGGAGGCAGAGAGCACCTCCGACAGGACCTTAGCTGATGTGCAGAGTGCGGCCCGTTAAAACACCCCTGTCAGTGTTTTTCGCAGAACTCTTCAACCGATTGTTATTTTTTTACGGCATAAGTAATATGATTCTTAGAGAACATTCTGGAATGGCCATAACGACGTCCCTGGACCAGAGATGAAGTCCAAGTGTTGGAAAGATGGGTAAACTCAACAAAATCTCTTCTTAAAAAAAGTTCTGCGAACTTTCAGGATAGTTGCTTCTTATTTAAACACTTTACACAATTTAAACATTTTATACAAAAAAATAAGCCCGACAGGCTAGTTTTTTTAGACTAATACTTCTAATTAATCTGTGATATTGAACTGTATTATGCTGACGCTGAATACGGCTGTTTATCTGACAGCATCTGCATGATATGTTGCAAGAATCAAGAATTCAGCTGAGATTCAGGTTATTTCTTCCCTGATTGATCGTGTTCGCAGTTACAAAGTGAGGTTCTAATGCATTAATTTACTACTAATGTACTATGTTCTAATATTTGTCTTACACATAACGTCCCGGTTCTGGGTCCATGGCTGCAGAATTGAGCAGGGTTTCCTGACCCGCTAATAAGCCTGAATGGACTGCCTCATTAAACCTTGGCTCGCTAGTGAAGATCCGGCGTGGCGGTACTTGGCACAGAAGTCTTCCTAAAGTGCCCTTTTTGCCGAGGAACCAGATGACAGCATTATCTCCCCAGTCATCAAAAAACAATACTGGTTTCATGCACCCTGTTGGTTGGTCCTGGTTTTGATTCTATGTACACTGTAAACACACAACCAGGATTAAGTGTCTGGTTCACAGTTTGCAGGAATTCCTCCTCAAGACGTTTCTGAGTAGACCTGAAGCCAGTAAACCACAAATTCTCAACCAAAAAGTAAAGTAACACAGATGGTGAATAATTCAAGGAAATCCCTCAAATTAATAAGGCTAAATGAACCACCACCAAAATATATCAACATGCCATTATTCTTTTTGACAAAGGTATTATCTTACAAAGAACTGCTTTACGTCCATGTGAGGAATCAGTTTTAAGGAGTTCAGCAGGAATGTAAGGAGATTAAACAAACCGACATGGAAACGTAGGCCAGGGTGACAGTCACTGTACAGACACACAGAAATCGGACAGTATCCATGCTGGTTTTCCACTTAAATAGATCTCCAGAACAATGAGCACAAGGTAGACAATGGAGGGATGGTCACTTCCCTCTGCTGCTATCTTCATCCACAAGAACTTGTGACTTTGCTGGGCGGCTCGGTCAGAAGCAGAGCCTGCGATATGATTGGTACAGAGCGCAACCTGAAGACGGTAAAGGGCGGCGGCTTCCTGAGTCGCCAAACCGCCCCGGCATGCCGTGTGGTTTGGTGTTTGGCTCACTGTCAGCCTATCGCTAACCAGCGATTTTCCTGTCGATATTGTTAAGAGAGCATGCGGACTGCAAGATCAGCATGTCCGACACCACGCCCCCCCCCCGCAGCCGGGGCCAGGTCGGTCAGGATGCAAACAGAAAGCCCAGGACTCCCACTCGCTTATCCGCCTGCACCCGCAGTCAGAAACGGGACATCTATCTGGGAACAGTCCCGTTAATGACCCGACGGTGATTCCCCACAGACCCTGGAATCTGAAATCAGTCACAGAACATTTTACTGCGACCCGGCCTCCTTAACAGAAAAACTAAAAAAAATAAAATAAAATCCAATGCATGTTCCAGTTCTTCTGCTGTGCAGCTCCGCCCCCCCCCCCCCAAAAAAAAACACTCCCATGCATGGTCACTTGGCGTATTGAGCATAGAAGGCCACTTTGACTCTCTCAATTTGATGGCACAGTTTAATGGCGGGGCCCAGCTTGAGGTCCATGCATTCCTGGACCGTGGGTAGGGTGACGAGCAGCAGAGCCTGGCCGTCAATGTCCTGTGGAGGAGAGACCTGATGACAGACTCACAGACACTGCTTCTGATTCTACAATTTTTTGAGGTAGGGGAGGCAACCTTATATCTATCCAATGATATGTTTTAAATTGGTGAGTGACAGGGGAGGGAGCCAATGTGGAGCCGTGTGGCCCCGCCCCCTGCACACACCGCTACCCTAATAACAGCCTCAACTGAAATCAAATCCTACAAAGTCCAAGGGGTTAAACAAGCAGCGAGCCCTTGTACCTGTTCCTGGAATATCTTGGCAAGTGGTGCACAGTCGGTGGAGCGAATGAACTGGACCACATCGGCCACCGTCCACTCCAGGGGGTTGCTGTCCAGAATCAGCTTCTCCTCCTCCTCGTTCTCCACCTGCGACACCACAGGAGGTCAAGGCTCACCCCCAAAGAGCCCCATGGGCTAGCCGGACCACTCTCCTCACCTTGGTCACCTGACGCTTGGCCGGGTGGTACTTCGTGGTGTCACTGTAGGACAGGGAACGGGTGGTGCGTTTGCGGCGGGCGCGGTCCGAGCCTGCGGGGGTTCCTGGGTCGGTGCTGCGACGCAGCGTGACGGCGCGACGCGGACGCTGGCTCACTGACGCCTCCACTGACGACGTGTCAGTCAGGTCCCCACGTGGCTCAGAGCTGGTGCCCTCCTCACTGCCTGACTGGTCTTCGCCATCCTCATCTTCCTCACTGTCCTATAAGGGGGCGGGTGGCACATTAAGTGATAAGATCCCCCTCATGAAAAACAAGAGACACCCCCCCCCCCTCAATTCCTCCAAAAGAGCAGCCGACCTGAGGTGACCCCGCTGGAGTGTAATCCACTGCTGATGATCTACGCTTCTTCTGGACGAAGATGGATTTCCTCTTTTTCCTGCGTCTGGCCGGCTTGGAGATGCCGCCCTCCGGAGAGGCCTCCCCCACTGACGTCTTACGTTTCTTCCCATAGTAATAAGCTGTTAACCCCAAAGAAGCCAGTTTTCAGCAATGCCGTCCATGCAGGCATTGACACGGAGGGGGCGTGTCACACTCGCTGTGCTACTCTCATAACATTTATAACACACATCATTAAAAACAGACAAATGAATCCCCTGGAGGCCTAGTCTGAGTGACAAGCTGAACAAGCAACGCCACGTAATGGGCAGAAATGCAGTTCAGCAAGCTACTTATGATAAAATGTACCCCCCAAGCACGTCAGAAGCGGTTTCGTATCAGCAGGACGTGCTGTGAGTGTGCATGTGCGTGTGTGAATTGGCCATGATGATTGTTTATGTGCATTTGCGTGGGTGCAGGAAATCACACCCTGAACAGGCTAGCCACGTCTTCAGAAAAAAGCGACTCCTTTTTCGGCGAGCGTAGGCTAGCTGCTGCGTGTTTAAGCACCTGCCGGGACACAGGTGTGCAGCGTGATCTTTCCGGATGGTCACGGCATGGGAATATTACTGCTGGGTGATCGGCACGCTCACACTGCATACTGTCTGCAGCATGATCCTACAACAGAAAAAGTTACTAGTGTTTATCTCCCTAAAGCAACATCCAGCTCCAGACTATCTGGCCAAAAGCCCTTTAAAACTGCCTGGGCCAGACAGAAATGCCCCGTGATAAAGCGTAACCCTAAATTCAACCCAGCATGCACCTGGACATGCCCCAGGCCCATAGTGACAGAAGCCGCTCTTTTCTGATCCCTCTTTCAGATGAGTATGATCTCCCAGTAATGAGGTTTCTATAATTCACGTTTTTCCTGTTCTTTACATTCCTGCAGTATTCTGCTTTTAGTCTCTGTACTTAATTCTGTATATGTACTGTATTTGGTCTTTGTATGTCTACATATTCAGTGCATTCATCTATTTACATACTGAATTTGGTCTGTATTTGCACACTCACTGTATTTGGCGTCTGTGTATTTGCTCATTCGCTGTACTTGATCTCTGTGTAATTGCACACTCACTGTATTTGGACTCTTGTATTTACACACTCACTGTATTTGGACTCTGTATTTACACACTCACTGTATTTGGACTCTGTTTTTATACACTCACTGTATTTGGTCTTTGAATATTTGCACACACTGAATTTGGACTCTGTATTCACACACTCGCTGTATTTGGTCTCTGAGTATTTGCACACTCGCTGTATTTGGTCTCTGAGTATTTGCACACTCACTGTATTTGGTTTTTGTCTGCACAGAGCAGTTCTCAGGGCACTTGTCGGTGACCAGCGTGGGGCTGAACAGATTGGGACAGCACTGCAGCTTCAGGCAGACCTTGCGGCAGAAGTCAGACACCTGGTCTGACCTGCGCACGATCCTGATGGTCGACCTGTACGTCTTGCCCTTGTACCTGCAAGATACAGCAGTCACTTGCATGACACCAGAGGCTCTCCTGCACTCTAACCCGAACCCAACGCCTGGGAACACAGATCACTAGATTATACATGTATGAAAAGCACGTGAGCTGTGTGCTAACTACATTAACTCCATTTGTTGCCCGGACCAAGGTCACACTAGAGCTCTCAGGTCTGTAGCCTTGCGATAGCACAGCTTCCCCCAGGCTCCTCAGGAAGATGAAGCCTGTTCTTCTGTACCGCTGCTCTCCCCTGCAGGACGGGGGTGAGGGGGCTTACTTGGCTTTCAGCGTTTCCTCTTGGAAGTTCCACTGGGGGTCCTCCACGAGCTGCAGCTCCCTGAGCACACGGCCTGGCTTGTATGCTGCGTTGATCAGCATGCTGAGCACCTGCGGGAACCAGGACGTGGGCTTCAATGCTCCGTGTGCTGGGTGCAGGCATCCCAAACCCGAAGACTGGGAAAATGGTAACAGAAGGTTCCAGCACCCTCTTCCTCTCTCACCTCCTTGAGCACCAGGGTGCATTTGCCTGGTCCCACGGCCTGGGGCAGCTCTGCGATGCGGCCCTTATTCAGGTACGGCCCGGAGAAGCACCGATGGTTGACGAATATCTGGGAGCAACAGTACTTCCCATTGGTGGAGCCTGTGGAGTTTCAAACTCGAGTTTAGGTTAGGGAAGATTACATCAATTCCACAAGTTTTCAGATTGGAAATCTATAGGTTATTCCATCTGATAAATCCAGCGAAACTCCTCTTTGGTCTGAGAGAGATTTTACAGCAGATGAGATGAGGGGTGTCAGTCAGGACAATGTGCAGTCAACACAGGGATGGAGTGAGGCCTGCATTGCAGATGACCAATAGGACTGTACGGAGGTGGGATTTATGTCGCAGTTAGCCATTAGGACCGTACAGTGGTGAGGCCTGTATTGTAGATGGCCAATAGGACTGTAGAGGGGTGAGGCCTATGTCACAGTCAGCCAATAGGACTGTGCAGGGATGAAGCCTGCATTGAGGTTGGCAAATAGGATCTGCTCACCTGTCTCCTGGACCTGCGTAGGACACAGGACTGGCTGGCTGCTCTCCATGATCTGGGGGGGAACCAGCCTGCAGGAGGGAGCAAAAAAGAGGCATTTAACAATGAAAAAAATCACACAACATTTTTAACCTATGACTGAAAATTATTTTAGTCCATTGATAGTAGCGAAAACCCAGTCAGTCGCCCATTATAGGGCACTAAGAGCAGAGATTTAGTGTGATCTGGATCACAAAGCCTCCCACGTCTGGGAGACACCCTAGGGTTAAACACTGAGCCTCAAAGCAGTCAGATTACCGTTATTAATAACATAATGTAATATAATATGTAAACTTCAGATGAGAAGTTGTAACAGTTGTTTCAGAGACACACAGACTCCATATGTCGTGAAATGGGCTGTTGGTCTCCGGTAAAACAAGCCATTTATCATCAAGGAAGGAATCCATTTTTCAGTGAATGTAATTCTGAGGTAAACACACAATCTCTGTGCTTGAGATTGTACTGGGGGGGGGGGGGGTAAACTAGGTCAATTCCCTGGGGAGCAGAGAGAGAAACGCAATCATCAGGCCTGGAGTACAGGGCAAATGGAGTACATTGCAACTTCTCCAGAAGAGACCCCTCCCTGGGCACTGGCAAGTCTGCGGCGGGTCACACTGCCCTGGATGCCCTTGCAGACACAGACATGCCCCCCCCCGTCAATCCCACACTTACTGTTTCTCAGGCTGCACCACAGCAATCTTCCTCTGCTTCTGACCTGAAACAGAGCAGGAGTAAGTCAGTCATTACCCTGGCTTCTTTGACTCGCGGGATCCCTCATGCATGCATCTTCAGCCCGTTTACGTTTATTTAGCTGGTGTTTCAGTCCAAAGCATCATCCAGCAAGCAAGGAGAGCTTGGTGTTCTGGGGACAGCTGCGATTAAGAGCCTTGCTCAAGGGCCCAATGGTGATGCAATTACTCTTTGGGATTCAAACCCATGACCTATAATTCTTTGGGATTCAAACCCATGACCTATTACTATTTGGGATTCAAACTTATCACCTTCCGGATACAGGCACAGGTCTCTGAATCCCTGAGCTACATGTCACCCAGCAGGGTTTCCTGATCATCTTAAAAAAAAATCAGCAATCCAGTCATCTGCCAGGCGGCTTTCCCAGCCCCCATAGATGTAGATTGCATTTAGATTTACATATGATTACACAAGATGACAGCCATTGTGACAAAACACCGTGTAATGCTTGTAATAATGCTTGTTTGTATGACTGTGTGCTTAATCGCATTAGTGCACCGGGATGCCAACAGGGTATGTGGGTAGGGAGGCAGAGTCAGTGGAGCCGCATGGGCGGGGGGTACGTACAGACGGGCTTGTGTGGGGGGGTCAGCTGGTAACCATTGGTCTCACACCAGCCCAAGGGGAAGATAGCCATGGACTCCACATCCACAATGCAGTCTGGGAGCGACGGCGAAAGTCCTGAAGGACACAGGGGACACGGGGTCACGACTGGGCCGGCGAGACCCTGCGGTGCACCCCCATTGCTCTCTTTCGTGGAAGCACACCCCAGCGATGTCTTTGCTGCTGCATATTGAGGCCTGTGTCACTGAACGAGTCAACTATGAGACAAAACCGACTGTTATGTACACTGATGGTTACTGATTCTGAGGTGGTATTTAATGAATGGGCCACCAAACAGGTGGCGGCTGCGTTTATTCTAGTGGCTGCCTGCACAGACTGATTGCTTCTCCCTCTGCGATGAGCCCTGGCTGATAAAATCAGCTCATGCAAAAACAAAACGGAATTAAGTCAAGAAAAAAAAATGAACTCTGGGACTGATTCTGCAATGACGCACTCAGTGAGATTTCAGTCCAAAAGATATTATCCAAAAATTCCCCGTGGAGATTAATTAAAAAGGCGAAAAGTAAAATTGTTATAATCGTATGATTGCTCAACAGCTATCATGCCATCATTATGCATTTAATGTTGTTTTTTTTGTCAAGCATAACTTTAGACACATGAATACACCTCCATTGGTGAGAGAATGTTTGAAGCCCTCATTAATGTCTGTGTTATTGCATTTTTTTTTTTTACCTAAAACATGATTTGATTTCATAAATTATGAATTAATTAAATGCATAGAACACAAATTGCAGGCATTTAAAAGTGTTAATTTGTTGGTATAAAGGACGTGAACAAGCAGGATAATCAGTTCTAGTAAGGGGGTAATTCAAATCAGGTGTTCCAGTCCATTAGATGGCGATCAGGTGCGAGTGTGATTAGCCCTTTGTTATAAAGGGTACAAACAGTGACTATGAAGCAGTTCTGCCTGCTCTCTAAATACAGCTTGGAAGTCACTTCTGGCCCTCAAAGTGGTTTTGATGATAACACTGGAAACATCTACAAAACCATTTCTATGATCATCATAACTGCACAGATAGCTTAGAAGTGATAAAATGGCTTGCACATAACGAGTGAACAATATTTCTGGATGATATTAGGAACTTCTACTGAAAAATCTCAGTGTGTCCACCATTAGAATGATTTTTAACTTTAATGAATTAGATTACATTGTGTGTCGGGCTCTGCTGCGTCTTCTGCTCTCACTGACAGGGCGGAGATTCGGTGGATTCTGCCAGGGAAGCAGGGTTCCTGCCTTGTGGAAGCAGGGATGGGGTGTCGGACATAGGGAGGTCGACCCACACCCCCATACGATCCAGTCCAGCTACATCACAGAGCTGCACTGATTCTGTGCTCAGCCCTAACCTCGTTGAAATCTCTCAGCCAGCAGTTAAAAAAAAGACACATGGGCATGATATCACTGCTTTGTTGCTCATCCTGTAAGGCACACCGAGCTGTGGCAGGACAGAGTTTAATCTCTATTGGACAATCCATCCAGTCAAAACTCCTAATGCTTGTTAGCATTAGGGAATAGTGGTGATTTTCATGTGATTATTACACATCATGAAAGTTTTACAGAGGGGTTGCCAGTTGTCACGTATCTGGTGTGACACACGCTTTCAGACTCCCCGCTCATGCAAGAAATCTTACGGCAAATCTACAGTACTCAATTACAAACCTAAAATTAGCTACATCAAAAGTGTTGGGGTAGTTTAAAAACCCTACAGACTATTTGCAATTTAATAAAACTCTTAGATACACGCAAATGAGTGTGCATTCGTGCATTCTTGAATAAAAAAATCCCACCCCAACCAGCTGACTAAAGTAGGCAACCCTGTTTACAGTCTTTACCTTTATTCTAAACAAAGGCTTTAGGGAAGGTCTTTACTTGTTTCCAGTCTGTAATACGATTTTGTTCTTTGGTAGTGCTCACTTAACTTGTCTTTTTGACATTGAACAGAATCTCTCCTCTTTGAAAATGCCTTCCATTCTCAGACCATCGTCTCCCCTGATTTTGCTCCTACATCTGGTTTGCTCGTTCTCAGAGCGCTGTGAATTCCAGACTTGGCCCCTGTCCAGGCATATCTTGCACCTTACTATGAGTGAGCAGGTCATGGAAGACAGCCTAAAATATCAATGAGCTGAAGTAGTGCTATTTGTGCCAAAACACCCCCAGGCTCATAAATGGGATTAATGAACAGGTATAGGAAGACGCTGATGTTATATGTGTTATGTGATCAGTCATTAACTGGTGCCAGGTTGGGTGGCCAGTTACCTCATAAAATGTTTTGAATGTTTAATTAATTATTAGGGCTTAGATGAGAGGCCAATTTAGGTCAAAACAAGGCAGGAAAAAGAACAGAAAGGGGTTTTGTTCTCTTGCACTTCAGTGAGATGGATAGATGGATGGATGGATGGATGGACTTCAGTGTAATACATAACGCAGAAACTTAGGTAACCAGGATAAGTGATACTAAAAAGTTTAAGTAGTCAGAGAATGGATGGATGAGTGGATGGATGAATGGATGGAAATGTAGTTAATGTATCATTTTTTAGTTTTGTGGTTAAAAGCCAGAGATTCGATATATACACAAACCATGAAATCAAACTGTATTTTCATGGACCAATGTGTAAAAGTAGGCTGCACAGATGCGGTGTTTGTATTACGTATGCAATATTTACTGGTGTGGATTGTGTTTTCTAGGGAGACAATTTGTCATTTATGTATAAGGCTTTCCAATCACACCAACAAATTACAATTTAAGCGTGTAAATATTCTTTGGTGAGATCTTACACTAGCTAATGATCTCCCTAGGGGTTTGCACCGTGGAAACGCCGTTAAGGACTGAATCGGTTTGAATTGTACGTATTCGTAATAATAAGATGCCAGCTAACGAGAGGCTGTAGTATTATGGGGTGTCCTAATGCAGCTATCCCTCAGCAGTGTTAGTGCCATATATACACGTAATGAAACTTCATAAACCAGTCTCTTCCCCTTATAAAATGCATCATCACCTGCAAAAATAAAAACGAACAAGGAGAAGACTTCAGATGCTTTAGCAGGCGATTAAATCGCTCCTGTGAGCACCGAGCCCATTACACGGAAAGGCGCTGCTCTGTCAGCATAGCCCCACTCTGCAGGTCCAGTGGCAGGTACAGCTTGCCAATTCCTACTTGTCCAATGACACACAAAATGAATTCCGATATTAATTTCTTCTTTTTTTGCACCGGGAAACCCTATCCAATGCTGCTCGAATGAGAACTGTGCAATATTAGGAGGAAATTTCAAAGCTCCTTTTCTAGAGCCCTCTGGAAGTTCTACCATCAGACACTACGAGTCGCCAGGAACCCAACCCAGAATGACAGGGGTTCTGTGGCACGGAAATGTTGTGGTGTCCGTGCTTCCTGGCGGACTGCATCCACGACCATCAGACGGCCGCCAAGCCAGACACCACACCCTCCCCCCCCCAACTTCCTACTGAACCCTTTATTCTCACAGCTGAGGTTACGCTCATCCTCTATAAACATCCTCCTTTAGCATGATTTGCAAAAAGCCGAACCTCCAAACTGCGGCTTTTATTTTGAAATGGAGCACACCAAACAGCCTTTGGTGCTTTTAATTTGTTCTCATTGCATCGAGGGGGTGTTTGTAAGTGGGGCAGCCAGGATCCTGTGAGGTGAGACCCATCACTTTTCTGTGGATCAGCTCTGAAAGTGATGACAGTAAAACTCATTCTGAGACCAGAACTGAAACCAGTGATTTCCCTCCCCCCTCCCCCCATGGAAAACCTGGTTTTCTACATTCCTTCTGCTCAGAACAAACAGAAAATCACGTCTTTCATCTGGCACATATCTTTCTGAAGCAATTGTATTTTTTACCGAAAAGCCACTTTTTTACACTAATTATAAACCAGAACAGATGCCTACAATTCCATTTGGATTCAATGGCCATGTATTACATTCACGTCTCCTTCACTTCCTGTAGTCTAAAAATATTTTTTCCTTTCAAAATTCAGCAGTAGCACATCTTCAGAAAAAAAAATCCTGACAGTGTATATAAATCCACAATAATCTGGGTTTATTTATGAAACGGTAACGTTTCCCAGCAGAGTCTGTTTTGAAACAGATTTTTTCAAGTTAGAAAAATGAGTCTAACCACCTAAGGAAATAATGGCCAGTTTGGGAAGTTTGAGGAGTTTCAACACATTTTTGTTTCGTGCTGGCAGGTGCAGACCAGTAGAAATTGAAGAAAGGCAATTTTATAAAGAACGTGGTGCATCATCTACTCTAAAATGTACTTTCTGGATAAGGAGTCACAGAGGAGTCAGAGTGACCCAGATGGTGTGGTCTCAGACGGGACCAACGCATGCAGCCAATAGGGAAAACATGGTCCACATCTGGTCCATGGTCACTAAGTGAGAGGCGTAACCACGGCAGTCGATGATGTCACAAGACGCCAGACTCACCCTCGAAGCGAAGCCACAGCAGCCGGCCAGTCACGCGGGTGATGGAGGCCACGCAGATCTGAGAAGGCTTCAGGGGGTTCACGGCCTCCAGCCACATGCCCTTAGAGAAGCCTCTGGGCCTAGCCTGATGTGGAGATACAGCCATTATGTCGAGGACAGCAGGTCACATGCTACTCAACAAATACCAGGGCTCTGGAACCATCTGTACTGGGTCTGTTACTTTCCTAACCAGTGTTTCCAAACCCAGTCCTCGGGAACCCTCAGATAGTCTGTTTTTGCTCTCGGGAGCTAGAAGGAAGCAAAAATGTGGACCGTGGGCAGAACACTGCCTTAAACAAGTGGCATAAGTTGCCATAAACTATAAAACTGCAAGCTGCACACTGGAAATTCTCAACTGACATAATAATCCGCTCCACCAACCCAGAAGGAAAGTCAAATTTAAGGCACCTTATAACAAAAACCACACAAGCCAAAAAAACTAATGATATGTACTAAAGAATACATGAAAAAATAATTACTGTATTTTCAGTATAGATTTACGACAGACATGTCCCCTCACTGAATAAGCGCTTCCAAAACTTTGCGTATCTCTGCATATCTTGGACATTTTTTGCGTAAATCTGGGTTTATGTAATAGGATTTTATGTTAGCTCGAACGTTGCCTGTACATTGTCTTGGTTCAAACCAGCGTCCCTGGCAATAGCAGACCGTTTAACAATGACCGATGCACCTTTACTACCAGGCCGAACGCAAATAAATTCTGGGAACATTCACACAATGCCGAGAGGTTGTGTGAATGGGACATGGGGGCTCTTACTTCAGGAAAACAGGAGTCGGGGGCGGCCTCGGTGCCACTCTGTTTCAGGTAGTCGGCCCAGTCGAAATCCTGCCCGGGGTAGCCTGGGGACGAGCGATGCAATCACAGAAACAGGCATGAAAGAGACACCTATCAGTCAAGGTATCCACGGAAGCATGCAGACACGGAGCACTTCATTTATATACGACACGGTCTATACCACCTGCTGGATCACAGATCTAGCATATCCAGTGCTGACCGCAAAAAACCCAGAGCACCCTACAGAATTCTCCTAATTAATCTCAGTCTTAATTAGCTCGCACTTATTCAGCTGAAAGATGCTGTCAAAAGAATCCCCGATTCTGACAGAAAGATCTCTGCAAAAGCACCAGGTGGTTTTTGGAAGTACCTCATGAAAAATGGATAAATGTACCTCAGAAAACCAATGCAGAGTAGAAAAAAACACCCCACCCTCAGTGGAAAAAAGATTTCAAAGACAATTTCACACTTGTTTTGATGAGTGCTTAACGTTATTTGCAGCTGATCTGATACTTCCTGCGAAATAATCACTGGTAAGCTGGAAGTGGCTGGAAACGCACCTCTGGGCTTTTCCAGCGATACCCCATTCTTAAGGCACCACTGTGTGGGCAGGATTCCTGGAGACTGGGCGTGGCATACCACAGAGAGGGGCGTGGACTCGGCAGTGAGGTCATCCTGCGTCACCTTGAAGTAGCACTCATTGTATACCTGCATGTGGGCGAAACACAGACACACAGTCAAGATGCTGTTCACACAACGGACGTGAGGAATGATGCTGAGAGATAAAACCAGACCACTTATGCACCCAGTTTAAGTCTCTAGCATGTTGCAATCATTTGGCAATAACAATGAATTCATATTTATGAATGCGATTTCCATGAATACTTGTATTCTCTTAGGGTTTCTAGTATGAAAGTCTGCCGGTGACCTATACATGCAGAGAGGGCACTGAGGTCTACAGAAAAGGGTGGGGTGAGGAAGGACTCCATCTAGACATGGATAGTGGAAGCCTGGGGTGAATCGTTAATAGCTGCATGAGAAGGAACCCAAAGCCAGACAAAATTTCGAAGAAATCAGGGCAATGGAGAGACAGACTACTCGCAGTAATGTGGGACAACATTGACCGAGGACGCAAGCGGTCACCGTATTGTCATAAGCAGTGGCATGATAGGGGCAATGTCTGTCACACCACAACAAATAAAGCAGGAAATTGGAAAGACGTGCAGACCGAAGCAGCCAGGAACATGTGGAATCCAACAGTGAGGAAATAGAGGCAAGAAGATCCGGCAGGGTCCAGCTTCAGCCTCCCTCCAGAGCACCAGGAACCTCTTGACGGCTTGGATGTGGCTCTCAGATTCACACCACTGACGCCCTACCTGCCTCTACCACTACCTCCATGGCGCCACACAGGAGAGCTGAACCACACAGCCATCGACCGGCAGTCCACAGGCCTCTGACAGGTCCAGGATGCTGCTCTACACCATGGACAAATTCCAGTGCCCGTTTTACAAACTTTACACCGCTCGCCGGCATGCCGACATTTTCAGTGCTGTTGCTTTGCTACAGACTGCCGTAAATAGCAAATGGTGCGACCTAGATGCACACCCCCTGGCATACGACAGAGCCTGACCCGCTGGCTCAGTTAGGCGCTGGAGAGATTTCCTCAGCTGCAGGAGTGAGACCCTGCGCCCAACGCTGTCAGTATGGGCTGCCTCTCCTCCTCAGTTGTGAAATCTTCCTCAAATATTGCATCCGCGAAGCCTCCCATCCATCCATAACAGAATGTTCTGCAAGGTCTGAACCGGCTCCACCATACTCTGAAACTGCTTCTTCTGCAAGGTTGTCAGGACCCTTTGCACCTTGCTACCACCTCCCCTCCCACCCAAGCCCTAAGAGGAACTGCACCCCCCACTCCCACTGCCAGTCTCCTTACTGCACCCAGTTGCTGCAGGGCTGCTATAAGCAGCTTTATTTACTTGCTCATTCAGCATTTGATTGTTACTACTCTGCATTTCCTTTGGTCTGTTGTTTGTATTTAAAAATCCTAGCAAAGATATTACTGCTGCATTATACCCTATGTTCCTTACACTACAAATAATCTGCAGTCTTATGTTCCAGCTCATGTTTTGGGCTTGAGTCACGAGTCACAAAATTAGAGTCCAAATCAAGCCTCAAATCTCTGACTTGGAGTCCGAATCAAGTCTCAAGTCTAGACCGTGGTTCCAGTTTGACATTACTATTTATCAAAGACTTAACTGCCTAACTGATTTTCTCTATTAGTACCTGATGCGACTAAATGGAAATCTCCTCTTGAACAGTTCAAAAACATGACTCAAAGTTCCTGAGGCTTATGTACTTTTTCAAAGAAATTCCTGTTTCAAATGGCTTTCAAGCAATATGTTTTTTGTAAGAACTATGTACTTTTCTCATGTAGATTTTAAAAGTAATACTTTCTCAAAAATAACATTATGATGAAGATATCCCTTGCAGGAAATTTTGGCAGAAATTCCTTAGTTGGACCATACATGTACGCATAAATTACTGTGCTGAAAGCACGTCAGACTGACCCTGCTCTGGAGCCAGACCATACCATGCCAAACTCCACCCGCAACCACATTAAAGTGATATGATAGGCTAGTAAATGAGTATAACCCAGATCCCACTTGTCATGCTGCTAAAGTAAATGCATGTTAAAGTAAACTGTAACTGTAGCAAAAACTACAGTTAATGAATAAAGTCGATTTGTCTCTCAGCTAGTATGTGCAATTAAATAAATGATTAAGCAAGTAACAATGTGGACTACATGTTAAAAAGCTAAAGTAATATGTGCAGTCATGCTGCTCTATTAGTTACGAGAGAATGGTCAGGGATACTACTGTTCAATCAAATTGTTTGTTAGAATTATGTTTTTACTTTATTAAAAACCATTAAATTTGAATGCGTGACAGAAGTCAGAATAATTTAAGACAACATTGCACCCCGGGGCACAATGCGGGGCACAATGAAGAGTTGTAAGAAAATACGGCTTGACTTGGAAGGCTATGTCAGAAATGGAAAGGTGTTTTTGGGACATATCTGATAAATTATCAGATTTATTGCAATTAAGGCTGAATGATTTGGGGTAAATATCTAGTTTTTCAACAAGTTTAACAAACTTTAGCTGAGCGTTTCGTTGTAACTGTTGACAAGACTTGTATACATGTATATTGTGCGTAGATTGTAAAACAAGAGTTAACTGTAAGGTTGCCATACATTCAGGATTCCATGTATACAAATACCCATTTAACAGGGTGGTTAGCGGAACTCATAAATATTAATAAGAGCAGCGCTACCTGATTGGTTGGTGAACATGAGAACTCATTCATATTCTGATCCTGGATTTTTTTTTTGTCTCACCAAATATGGTAACCCTGTGCTTGGCACCATGTGTAAATCCATGTACATAAACCTCCTTTTCATCTCTATGTCTGCTCTGGGGGGGCATTATTTCACAATGCTGTATAGCTCTGTTTAGGCTCTTTCCACACAGCGCATAGACCAACTCAGGCACAGAAACTCTGTCCTTTCCGCACTTCTCCAGGAAGAGCTTAAACAATAATAGGTACAGTGCAGTTTTGAAGAAAAACACTTGATGAGAAAAACAACCTTTTCACAGTGGCAATTAACGAACGGGGACAAGGAACAGTCAAGTTGAGCCTTTCGGAAGACAGACTCTTAAAAAAATAAACATAATTGGCGATATACCTATAGAAGGAACTCTGTCTTCCATTAAAGCACTTTAACTAATTAAGGATCCGTTAGTTTTAACTCTTAGGAAACGAGTCTTCATGTTTCCGTCGTGTGTATCAGAGCATACTGAGATGGGCTCGATTCTCATAGTTACCGTTAAAGGTTCTGTGAAGGTGCTGCTCCAGTTCCAAGACTAGAACCCGGAGCAGGAACGGCCTTTAACCAGGCAGCTGCACCCCATGAAAGACAGAGCAGATCCTGGCGGAGGAGCATCCTGTCACCATTTGGACAGTTTCATCCTCCTGAACGTGGCTTCGTTCAGTAGATATCTGACAGCGCCATGTCAGGACCAGAAGTCCCACCTTCAGCAGAAATGTGTCCCGCAGCATCACAGCTGTCACTCTGAAATGCCTTCAGTTCACAGCACTTTATTTTCCATTTTCACATGGGTGTGGGTTTACCATTAAAAATAATAATGTGTTTCAAGTGAGATCAGCTACAGCTTGATCATTAGTTATAACAGTGATCATTTTTTAAGATAAATTATTTCTTTTTTAACTGGTTTGGACATTTTGTGGTAAGGCTAATCAAACATTTCAGCTAAGCTTTCACTAATTTGTTAATGTATAACATTGCAACTAGGATTTCACAAATTCTTTAACGTATTTAGTGAGATTGAGTAAATCATTCATTAGAAATAAGAAGTCAATTTGTGTTGCTTTTCAGCTCTTTTTATTCTATTAAATTTCAATTAAATAATGTTTCTATTCCTGTTTCAGACACGTATGGTAACCCCTTCAAGTTCGCGAATCTGACATTTGTGGTTTTGGTTATTCACAAGTTGCCTGTTAATGATTAAATGAGAATATTTCTGAAGTTTGCCAAAAGATCGCAGAGACTCACCGATGATGCGTAAACCAAAAACAATAATGAAACTGATTCATATCACATAAATTCACATAATGTATAAATATTAGTGATACATAATATTTGTTAGTGCAAGTGCATATTATAGCGTTATTATGAAAAGTCTTGGCCTGGGCCGCCATTATTATCTTAGCAACCAACTCTACGCTGACATTAGTTGTTTTTGTAACTATAGAATCTTGCATATCACACAGTAACTTTTACATTTATCAGTGCCGTTAATTTTGCATTTTTAATAATGGGTCCTGCCCTGCGATGGGTTGGCGGCCCATCCTGGGTTGTTCCCCGCCTTGCCCCTCGACCCCGAACAGGACA
>JAODUD010000001.1:7825438-7835814 GCA_026784285.1 Stomatorhinus walkeri | reverse complement strand
CTCTGTCCTGTGACTGTCCTCTCCCCTGCTATGTGACTGTCCTCTGTCCCGTGACTGTCCTCTCCCCTGCTATGTAATTGTCCTCTGTCCTGTGACTGTCCTCTCCCCTGCTATGTAACTGTCCTCTGTCCCGTGACTGTCCTCTCCCCTGCTATGTAACTGTCCTCTGTCCTGTGACTGTCCTCTGACTGTCCTCTGTCCCGTGACTGTCCTCTGTCCTCTGACTGTCCTCTGACTGTCCTCTGTCCCGTGACTGTCCTCTCCCCTGCTATGTAACTGTCCTCTGTCCTCTAATTGTCCTCTGTCCGTCCTCTGTCCCGTGACTGTCCTCTCCCCTGCTATGTGACTGTCCTCTCCCCTGCTATCTGACTGTCCTCTCCCCTGCTATGTAACTGTCCTCTGTCCCGTGACTGTCCTCTCCCCTGCTATGTAACTGTCCTCTGTCCTGTGACTGTCCTCTGACTGTCCTCTGTCCCGTGACTGTCCTCTGTCCTCTGACTGTCCTCTGACTGTCCTCTGTCCCGTGACTGTCCTCTCCCCTGCTATGTAACTGTCCTCTGTCCTCTGATTGTCCTCTGTCCGTCCTCTGTCCCGTGACTGTCCTCTCCCCTGCTATATGACTGTCCTCTCCCCTGCTATGTGACTGTCCTCTCCCCTGCTATGTAACTGTCCTCTGTCCCGTGACTGTCCTCTCCCCTGCTATGTAACTGTCCTGTCCTGTGACTGTCCTCTGTCCTGTGACTGTCCTCTCCCCTGCTATGTGACTGTGTTCTGTCCCGTGACTGTCTTCACCCCTGCTATGTATGATAGCAAATGTAACTACGGCTGCCACTAACAACTATTTTTCTATGGATTAATCTATCAACTATTTTACCGATTGGTTGATTAATCTAAATGATTAATTTTCCTCCAGAAGATCAAACAGACCGTTTAATTTAAGGTATTTTTTTAAATACAACACAGTGTGTTATTGCAGGGTTTTCCATAACGGACACAGGCTTTTCAGCACTATACAGATATTATTTTCACCCACAATTCAATAACCAAATTGGTAGTAAGCTTAAAATATTAATGAGATGCATATTGTCACATCCAGAAGTTAGTAATCTGTATAAATTTGGCATATCCTTATGCTTATTAAACTTGTTTAGTGGAGCAGGCCACATGGTACTTGTTTGGTAAAAATGGAAGCGATAAGCACTGAAGTGGCACTGAAGAAAGGGACAGATCAGCAGCCATAACACAACAAGAGGAGAAATTGTGGAAGGTAAAAACATGTTGGTGGTGTGGTGTTAGTCCAACATTTTCATTTTTATTTCAGTACATTATTTTCTATTATTTAGTGTTCATTTTTGTTCCAGTTTTACTTTATGATAATAACACATGTTCAAACTTCCAACAAGCCCAGTGCGCAAAAACACACAGTGGCACTGTCAATCTATGTAGAATAAGCCCAGATTTTAGCCTAAACATTTTCTCAAATACGTATTCAATGGAGATTCTAAGGTAGCAGGCAGATGACTTTATGGCTTTAGTAATGAGTATATTTAGCAGCTACGATGATATTAAAAGCTCTCCATACTAATGGTAATTTAATAAACATAAACAGACAAAACTTATGGTTGTTTTCCCTGCTTTGGTGGTCCATCAAGCAGAATCTGCCAAGGAGTTTCCCAGTGCTGCTGTGGGATACCATAGAACTTTGCACAGTGTAAAATCACCTTTTTATTTTGTGATAATTTGAACTACTTCCATAATTATGTAGATATTAAAGGGAGGGATACATTTGTTGTAACGAACTGAAGTGTTTTAGAACTCATAATGGTAATTTCATTAAAATAATAAAAAAAAAAACAATGTATCGATTTAAATTATTGACGTCGACGTATTTTCTGCATCAATGTCTTCGACTATGTCGACTAATCGCGGCAGCCCTAAATGTAACCCACTAAACCACTCCCGGACCTGGGCACACTACATCATCAATGTGATACCAGAACTATGAAACGCTGCTGCCACTGAGGCCAAATTCAGGTCCACCAGAGCACGTCTTGGGACTAACCCTAGCAGCAACCCTAACCCTAAGGAAAGGGACTCTCCCAATCGACTGCGGGATCCTGCAAGCTCCACCATGGGATGACCCCACACGAAGGCCACCGAGGGGACCTGAGCAGCCGCTGAGATGAGCTTCCGTTTCAGTTTCATCCCATGAGCGTGAGGCCAGCATTCAGTTCTGTTCCTGGAGCTCATCGTTTATGCAGCGTGGGCTTTAACCATCATGGGTCATTTCACCAGGCGGCACTGACCGGTAAAGCGGAACACTGCAGAACGCATGGAGCATTGTACCTGCTACTCAGGGACGGGTTTTGGTCACATGACACTTCCTTCCTGCCAGATCTGGCTGTCCAATCTCTGTCCTTTCTGAGTGAGTTCAGCTCACCTGGGTTACAGACACGGGGCAGATGTGGAAGGGCTTCCCCGGAGACACCATCTCCAGCTTCATCCCCATCCTGAAGGCGTGCTTTCTCACTTCGACGTGGTCCTGGAGCACAGGGCAGGGCAGGGTTTTAGCAGAAGCGCACACATTTCACGTTTCCAGAGTAGACGCTCTTCAAGCTAATTGCTGCACTTCAGTCGCTACAACATGATTTTCCCACAAGGTCTGTGGCCAAAGCATTACTGTGATACCATTCAGGACAGCTGCTTGAGGTACCACAGCATGGGAGAGAATAAGAGATGGGCAAAGCCAGAATGATGTGTCTGTCTGTGGGTGTTTGTGTGTATATGCATGCGTATACCTGTGTGTGTCTGTGTGTACCTGTGTCTGCCTGTGTATACCTGTGTCTGCCTGAGTGTGCCTGTGTGTACCTGTGTATACCTGTGTCTGCCTGAGTGTGCCTGTGTGTACCTGTGTCTGCCTGTGTATACCTGTGTCTGCCCGAGTGTGCCTGTGTACCTGTGTCTGCCTGAGTGTGCCTGTGTCTGCCTGAGTGTGCCTGTGTCTGCCTGAGTGTGCCTGTGTGGGGGGGGAATGCATGCATTACATTGTAAAGGACCAGAAGCTGTGGGGACCATCTATTCAGTCCCCACAATGGGAAGTTCAAGTTTATAAAAATCTGTGACTAAAAGTGTTGTATTTTATTTGGTTACTTATGGTTAAGGTTAATGGCTCCATGCTGGGATTAGAGTTTTCCCCATAGAAATGAATGGACGGTCCTCACAAAGATATGTGTACAGGTCTTTGTGTTTTTATGTGTGTGTGTGTCTGTAAGAAACTCTAGACTCACACAGTGTCTGACACTGAATATTCTGCCACTGTTTACCCATTTCCTGTCAAATGCGGAAAGCAGAGAAATGAGGCGGCAGACTGAGCTATTGTGACCATGCACATGTGTGTTTGTGTGTGTGTGTGTGTGTGTGTGTGAAGCTCTCAGAGGGCTGATGGACACGAGTGACAATCACAATCGGCAATCGCCCTGCAGTCTCATTCTCAAACACAGAACCTACTGAAATGACAGGCATCCTGCAAAAACAACCATGCATATTTGTTTACTCTTCATTCGGTCAGCAGGTGGCAAACCGGTTAAAGACAGACTCCAAAGGTTTACCGGGTCAATTTCCTATCCTATCAGAGACAGCTACCTGGAATTGCTTCAATTATTTCCCCACAGTAAACATATGGTTAAAACGTAAAAATCTTAGTTTCACAATATTCACTAGATAAATCACAAAATAATTTATATTTATCTATATGTGTAAAGGAATTAATACTTTAGTTTACAGTTTGCAATTTGTATTTCCTAGTGAAGATTATTTAGACTATTTTTGCCAAGCCTGAAATCAGCACAGACACACCCAGCCCGCTGTTCCCTTGTCCCGGGCGTAAATTATGGGCTGGGGGTGTCTAATTGGACAACAAGCCCACAGACTGTGCCCTGCTTCCTTGAAGGTGACACTCTGTGTTCCTTGCCGGCCCACCTGACTTGCCATCATTATTTCCACACAAATGGATTCACAGTGTGAATACATTATTCATTCCGGGCCTGAAACATCCAGCTTTCATTCAGCCTCTGTAAAAATAGACCTTTTTTTCACTGCTCCTGCTTCTACTTGGCTGTACGTCACGTTTCCGCGGCTCGGCTCCAAAAACGATGCGCTCGCTTTAATAACAAACTGTATTGGCTCTCCGGGAGACTGCATGCTGATTTCATTGACTCCCCACTGAACACCAACTCAGAGCGAAAACACCACTGCAATTAGAAAATGGATTCCTGTGACCGGACAGGACAAATTCCTGTCTGCAATTCCTGGGTCAAGGGCAGTCAGCAAATCAGGACCAATTAGGCTCCGAGTGTCCATCGTCGCTGTCCAATCACACGGCTGGCGCGTGCTCGTGCTCCGTCCCAGCGGCCCCTGACCTTAAACACTTCCAAAGGTAGTGGGTTCTGCTCCGCCTCTGCACGCGCCTGCACCAAGGCCTCCTGCCACTCGGGGGTGCTCTTCAGACTCCGTAACTCTGTGGGGAGACAAGAGAGGGATGACAGCAGAATGGACTCCATTGACACCCTCAGCTGCTATGCATCTGCACCAAAAAAATAGATACGTCAGAAGTTTCTTCAGTAACAGAAAATATTATTCTTTTCATTGGACCCTCAGAACCTGTATAGCCCATGGTGTGTGTTCCATATGCGTTTTGGTTAGGCAACTTTTACAAAATCTTAGGTTTATGTATACCCCTTCTCTTTCAGGGCCTTTGAAGGCTATGACATCGTCCTGCACGCATCATCACTCCATCGTCCCACTGATAAACATCTGTTTTTTTTTTTTGTTTTTTTTTCTTCTTCCTGATGACTTTCAAGATAACGATGACGGAGAATCCATCTGATGCAGGAATGAGGAACGACACAACGCGGCTCGCGTGAGTCACGGTGGTCCGTGAATCCCCGGCCGGCAGCCAAAGAGACCTGCAGAATTCCACAGTATTTCCCAGAAATCGCCAAGCTGCTGAGATCAGACGACAGACACGCCTTGTGGACGAAAGCGGTTTCCTCTGCACATCAGAAAGCTTCCCATGGCCGATTAAAATTCTGTGTCACCAACACCAGGGTCAGACTGCTCTATAATTAGCAGTGACCACAGGGTTTGTGTCATAGCAATTGGGACATTCCTGCCCAGGTCACCAGGGACTAAGACACTTTTGGTGACGTAAGAGTCACCCCCCCCCGCCCCTAACAAGGAAACAAAAACACTGCCACTTAAGTAAGCCCAGCATAAACAATCCTCCCAGTGTCTATGTTGGCCCCCACAGCCGCACTGCAAAATGACTGGCTCTGAGCAACAAAATTGCATCTTCTGCAGGAATACCATCAGCGTTACATCACCCCGTCCCCTACAAGGGTGTCACCTGCTTCTCATGGGGGGGGGGGGCAGTGCGTGGCTCAGCAGGTGTGGTTTAATCAGGTAACGTGCTCATGCAAAATAGTCACATGTCCAGTAGGCCCCTGAGCAAAGTCTCCAATTCCCCCGAAAATCTCCAAGGCTACCAGAAAAAAGGCTGACCCTACCCTTGTAGCAGACTTCACTGACTCCTGTATGTGTCTGTGTACCTCAAAGGAGAGCTCCATGGAATATGTGAAAACTTAATGAATTCCAGTACAAATGGAAAATAAAAGCATCATTTAATTTTTGCAGCAACACAACATGAAGCGTCCAAAAGCTGGGTCTATGAGGCTTCAGGTGGCACGCTCCATGCCTGTGAAGCAGGCCTCCGCAGGCCTGCACACCGGCCCTGGGTTCGGGTACTCCCTTACCAGCGGGCGGCTCCATGGTGTAGTGATTCTCATGGCACCAACCCACGGGCCGGAGCCGCACATCCAGGTAGAAGAGCCAGGTGTCGTGAGTGTCATCCTCCAGGCCCACGTGGCGCAGGTGTAGCCGGCCGCCTGTGTTCTCCAGCACCTGCGCCGTCCAGTACAGGAAGGGCTCTCGCATGTCCTGGAGCTCCACCACAGAGCCTGCTGTGATCAGGTCCACTGTATTCTTCCCACGCATGGGCTACAGGGGCAGATGACCATGCTAGTCAGGGGCTTTTGTTTATTGACCTCCGGTTCCTTTGACCCAGAAACCCTGGATGGGGCCTCTAGAAGCCTCTAGAAGGGCTTGAGCGGGGAACTGAAACTGTATTTTAAGTGTAATGAATTGCATTTCAGCTTTAAATACAGTCCAGTCTGTCTGGGTCTGCACCTTCAGAAGCCTGCTTAGGAGCCATCAAGTGCTTCCTGGTATGAATGGTCAGAGGTCACACACAAGCTGCTCCACTCCTCCTGGAAGAGCTCTGAGGATGATCATGGAGACCGTGAAGCTATTTGTGGTCTATATGCAGGGATTCTTCTGGCCGACACATGTGAAAGGGACATAGCCCAGTCAAGTTCAAAGGCCATAGATCTAGCAGACACTCTGCCGATATTAATGTTTAACTGTACAGGTGCATGTGCTGGTCCCATCTAAGGAACAGCCCTGGTTGACAGGGTCACTATAGTGGGAACTCACCATTTTCTGATATATGACCCTCCCATGTATGAACAAAAATATCTAAGGGAGCCAACTCTACCTCAACTGTAGTGATAATCTTTAAACATCTACTCACATGGCTCCATGACCAGCACTGCAAGTGCTGTGACAATTGTTGTACGGTGAGATGTGTGTCGTGTAAGAATACAGCAAGCTAGCGGGATACTCACCCCTTCCAGCAGGTTGGCAGGGGCAGTCCTAGCACCGGTCAACTCCTGGATCAGAAATTCGGTCCAGTCGCTGTAGAGTTCCTTAATGGCTTCAAAAAGAGGGGGTGGCATCGTCAGAGAACACTAGTTTATGTATGCAGCCCACCACGATTTTCCAGATAGTTTTTTTAAGGTGCACAAATACACAATGAAATATACATTAGTACAAGCAGACGCGTGAGATCCGTCAGCTATTCGGCCAAGGGCGATGAGTGAGGTGTTCAGCAGAAAGTATACATTAACGGACACGGTGCCCTTGTTAGCGTGAGAGGGGGCTTGACGAGGGCCCAGGATGGGGGGGGGTCAAGGCTCCCATCCACCACACCCTCACAGGAAATACAGTGGGCAGTGGTGGCCCAATGGTTAGTGAGGTGCATTCATAATCAAAAGACTGCTGATACGAATCCCTGACCAGCAAAGTGCCACTGAAGTAACCTGAGCAAGGTACTTCTCCCTGGGAAATGAATTAGCTGCCCCCTGCTATGTCACCATGTCACATATGGGTTAAGTGCAGAGGACACATTTTGTTGTTGTGCACTGTGTGCTGTGGTGTGTCAACAATGAATTCAAATCACAAAAAAAAAAGACATAAACACAGTTGGTGTGTGTCCCACCCCCACAGAGTCACCTACCAGGCCAGGGATCCTTGTATGAATTAAACAGCTCATCCTCCAGTAACCTTAGCAATGTCCTGATGTATAATTCATGGACGCTGTGGGGCTATGATTGAGTTTTAACTTGCTGGGAACATGGGGGTCCAGTCCAATGGCAGAGGGCACTGCTAAATCCCTGCCCCATAAAATGCCACCCCTCCTCTGAACTACCCTGTATTTCACGCCAAACTCGGTCTGAGATCCTGGAGTTTGATTTGTCCTTTTTATCCAAAGAAGAAGAAGAATGCCAGACCATGAAATAAGGAAGCTCCACATCCACTGATTGTAGGAGACCAAAGGCTAAAGTTGCAGCCAGGGGTTGTTGAGGGGGGATTAACCAGAGTATAGTTAAGGCAGAAACTTAGTGGAGGACCAGGTCCGCTGTCAACCGGCCAGAACCAAAACTCACTCCACAAAGTCCGCTTTGAGAAGGTTCTTGTGTTTCCTCTTTCGCCTTTTATCTCTCACTCATTTCCACAGCTGCATTGGTTTGTCAAAGAACAGATTAAGTATTTAAAGTTCCCATTTCAGATTAGTCAACCAGCCATTCTCAAAGCAACAAGCAGCAGGTGAACAAACAGGGAACTGCTGTGGGATCTTGCACCCTTGGCCAATGGTTCTTCTGTAGTGGTTCACCTGAGTGGACCTCAGCTCCCAACACCGCAGTGCTTCATCTCCCCAAACATCAGAAGGTCCAGTGAAAGATGTTCAATGCCTGGGCTACGCCAAATAATACTTCACTCCGGAAGTCTTCTAAACCCTCAGCTCCAGTTGATTCCTACACTGAGAATTCAAGATCAGCATTACATTCTGTAATTCCAAAGCAAACCTGCATGTTGCAGGAGCAGTTTGTAAAGGTTAAAGGTGGCCTTTATATTTCACTGTGCTGTGATTTTGCATCTGTGAGGCAATAGCTACCAGTAAGTTACCCTGGATAAAGGCAACAGCAAATAAAATAAATAACCATATCAGTCATCCACTCAATCCTCTACAGTCGGAATATGACAAGAGCACACACCAAGAACGTAAGGATTGTAGGTGTGGTCTTGGCAAGACCAGACTTGCTAACTTGTCTCTCAAGAAAGGAGTTGGGGTGCAGTGGATCATAGGACTGGTCTTGTTAGGCAAGGATGCAGACGATGCATCCTTGATATTTGGTGAGAGGCAAGAACAACATCCGAGGATTTTTACCATCCTCTGTACTTCTGTTCTTTCACAATGGAAGATGACGTGAAGTGTGGTAATGTTTCCTATCCTGACCTTACTGGTGACTTTGGTCACTGAGCATCATGGGAACCACTAACTGATCCACAGCTCCTCTGCAGCCTTCATTTTACAGTTGTATGGAAGCAATACTTTCTGCAGAATAGAATGAGAGCCCTTGATAAACTTGATAATAATCCATCCAGCTACCTATCTACTCATTCTCTGCTCTGCTTATCCAGCTGAGAACTGCCGTACAAAGACTAAGATCAAAGCAAGCAACAGTTTAAGCTCAAATCAAATGATCCTGCATAGAAAGAAACTTACACACAGAAACAACTAAAACAGAAAATTACACACAGAACAAATTGAAGCAAAACAGCCAAAACTGACTATACTAAAATTATAAATGACAACAGTATCTGACATAAGGCCCAGTGTAAATATGTACTGGGTGCACACAGCATGAACATGTACAGTGTCGTGGAAACTGCGGCTTCACACGGTCTCTGCTGCTCTGACTAAGGGCTCTTAAAGGGGCCCCTCCGTTGCAGAGAATTCTCCTGTTTATCTCTCTCTCTCTCTCTAGTTCCCGTCTTCAAATCGGTTCAAGTGCTGTATTGTCATGCTAAATTCACATCCACATAATCAAGGAGAGCGCAACAGCGTCAATGGCGCCCATAACGGCAACGCAAAAAAAAAAAACGTAGCTAATGGCGCATCGCGCTCAAAGAAAGTGCTTCTTCATTAAAACCCCCTTCCTACACTTCTCCCTCATCTTCATTCTCTCTCTCCTGCCCGCTCCGCTGAAAATCCCACCGTGTATGCCGTGCGTTCAGCTGATAGAATGTAAATCAGAGCCCAACCTTGGGGGGGGGGGGGTTATGGTCTTCCTCAGTGGACTCTGACGAAACTATAACTGCATCGTTTACACTCGTGGAAATGCCATTGGTTCAGATGGTGTCTCTCTGCTGAGCGGCACGGAAAGCAAACATCTATTATGCAAATATCTTATGGAAATCTTTCATGCAAACGAGCCAGGACTGATTTCAAGGATTTATTTTTAAAGTAATCAGAGGCATTAAGGGCAGAGCTGGAAGAAACAAAAACATGTCAGAAATGTTCTGTTTATTCTGATGCAACATCACCACTTTAATTACTTCACAGGCAGCCAAAGTAATTAAAAAACAAAAAAACGAGAAACCATTAGTGATTTTATAAATAAGAGACGTTCCCTCAGACATTAATACGCATTAATATTAATAACGCTGACTGCAGCAGCAAACAGTCTCATGAAATGTAATATTTGGGGGGGGGGGCACCTGTTTATTCCAGCTGAAAAAAAACCTGGTAACCTTACCACCCTCCACATACCCACGCATGGGTACATCCTAATTTCACAGGAGGCCGGAAAAAGCCTTCAGTGCTGCCATAGTCTGAGCCTGTCACGGTCACCGAGGCCTTCTGAAGTCCCGCGAGACATCACCGTTTCTCGTGAAAAAACGCGGCTCGTCCCTCCCGATCAGACAGGCGTGAGTTCGGCCGGAAGCAGCAGCTTCGGCGTGACGCCTGATGAAGTGTCGTTGTGTCTGCAGAAAAGGCTAGAGATGCCCTCCAGTTTGACGGAGGGAGGCGTGCTATTTCATACAGCAGTGCGTGGTTCTGACACACACACACACACACACATGTAGGGTAAACATATCCTTATGGGGACCGCTCATTCATTTCTATAGGGAAAATG
>JAODUD010000001.1:7795228-7824686 GCA_026784285.1 Stomatorhinus walkeri | reverse complement strand
CACGAGGCAACCACACAACACTCGGAAGCAGACTTTAACCCAATTGCACCAGTACCCAACTGCAAGGATCGGAACTGGAAACGGTAAAGGGATAACATCACTGTGAGGACCAATGCTACAGGCAGAAAGTGGATCACTTTACTGTAAGGATCAGCACCGCAAACAGGAAGTGGATCACCTGGCTGTACGGATCAGCACTGCAAACAGGAAGTGGATCACCTGGCTGTACGGATCAGCACCGCAAACAGGAAGTGGATTACCTCGGCTAGAAGTGTCTCCATTCAGCTAAAGAGACACAGAAAAAATAACGAATCTTTTCAAAATGCGGCAGTCTACGCCAAGAGAGGAGCTGCTCTTGTTCTGGAGATTCGTTCGTACTGTTGAATTCAGTCTCTGCTTCCCTGCACTGGAGCCTGGGAGATTCCAGCGACGTCAGACTGAGCCCACACGTACACAAACGCATGGCACATTGACACAGAATTAAGATAGAGGCACAATTGCTGGATACTTCACACTTCTTGTTTTTTCACAGGCTAATCTATTCATTTGCCGAAGAGGAAATGTGCTTTGTGTCATTTCATCGTGTGAAAGTTACCTCTGGTTTGGCACTATGATGGGCTCACGCAAACACACACACACACATTTCTGACTGGAAGAGCTGGGGATCTGGCTGCCAGGTACAAAATGAATCAGAAAATATAAAATAATGAACAATGCTCACTAAACAGTCACAGCAGGCCTACTGGCTCCACCATTTCCAACTTACTTAATTTATTTCACAGTATATAAATATATTCGGAGGATGCAAATTCCCAAGCACTTCATTTTGTGCAGAATCATGAACGTCAGTCTTAACGAATCGTTGCTTCCTTATCTGCTGTAAGCCGATTACTTCACATTCATTTATGAATTCTTAAAGAGAAAAATTTCTCAAATGGCGACGTTTACAAGGTCTATGCTGAGAAGATAGAAGAGATTTTTCATCCAAAGTCATGAGATTCAAAGAGAAAACACCCTAGTGTTTTGCTGCTTGTACTATAAGAAGCATAAATATCCTTAAACAGACCATGACATCATCATGAAAAGGGGGTGTGGAATGGTGTCTGTAAGGGAGTGTCAGGTGACTAGGGTGGGCATGCTGATTGGTTGTACCTGTCCTCCACGCAGAAATTCAGTCCATGCAGGTGGGTCTGCAGGCCAGAGAGGCTTACAGTGATCCTGCAGGACCCACTGTCCAACAGCAGGGTCTTGTGCTCATTCAGCAGTCAGTCGGATTTCCATGGGAGCGTACAGTGAATGCTGGGAGGGCCAGGGGGAGGGACTTTTTCTGCTCAAGATGTTTTCCTCACTCGTTAATGCTAGTAACATTAGCCATTTCTAGTGAGTCAGGGCACAAACTCTCCACCCATCTATGACAGAACCAGCAGGTGTCATTTAGCTAAACCTCAGACTAACCGTCACCTCACAAGGACAGGTATTAAAATAAATTAGCATGAACAACCACATGCCCACCTCCCCGCACAGGGCACACTGTGCCCTGATCGTGCCCCTGACACCTTAAACTCACTCTCACACATCACAAGAAAGACTCAGCGAGTCTCAGTGGAACAGAATCGGCTTAAAGAACACCTACTCAACACAAAAAAATGACAACAAAAAGCTATGATCTGCTCCTGACCGGTAAGAGCTGACGGGAACTGGTTAACCACAGTGCTAACAGTGACGCTCATGTACGGACTCTTATCAGCAACGGCAAGCATGACGGCTCCGTGTCCACAAGACCAAAAAACAAAAGATCACACAAAGAGACAGCTAGACACAGGAGAGACATGCAACACGGGGATGAATTGGGTGCACAGGGGAGCACAGAGCCCAAGGTAAGTCACCAAGCATGCACTGTGTGGTGACAGCAGGCAGTGGAAGCAGCGGCAGCAGGCAGAGCTAGAGGCCACAGAGAGCCCTGCTTACCTTTTCTTAGGTAAATGTTATCTGAGAAAGAGAGAGAAATAGAGACAAAATGTAACACAACCAGCAGGGATGGTTACCGCCATGAGGATGGTGTCTGCTGCAGTGAGATAGTGTTCCTGCCGCACTGTCAGGATGTGAGACAAACTCCCCCTGTCCCCTCTACGCTCGTAAAGGGGGCAGCAAGGAATTAGCAGGATTCAGTACTGAAAATGTCCCGATTCGCAAACCACGTCACACCACGTGATGCCGGAATGGTCGGGAGGTGAAATTGAAATTATATCACGAAAGTGAAAGTGAAATTAATCTTTTAACCTACTTATATAAATATAAAATCTCTGCTGGCATCCGTTCAGCCGGCCAGCTGCCGTACGCACATGGCATCAAGCAACATCTGGCTAATGCTAAGCTTAATGCAGGCAGAACGAGGACACTCGGGCCTCTACAGGGACGCGAGCACAACTCCAATTATCACCCATCACGCACAAGTGTAGCCTTATTAGTGATTTTGTTTTGGCTTGAAAATAAGTGCTGTGAGCAAAATCTGAAAAATCTGAATAGAGCTAACATGACTGTTGGTGCGAATCGCTCACATGTGCTCCTTGCTGCATCTCTGGTGGTCCTCACCTCCAGGTGCATATGCAGGGGTGGGGTCACAGGGGAGGGGTCACGGGGGGAGGGGGGGGGCACAGGTGCACTGCCTAATCACTCACTGATTCAAATCGTATCATTGGCTATTGATATGGTTGGCCCCTCTGTATGAATTTTGGCCCCTTTTATGCCCACCCCTCTGAAAAATCCTAGAATCACCCCTGTTGTGACAAGCAGATGCTGGACAAGGAATGTGATGCCATCATCCCTCTGTCCCCTGGCAACCCGGCCTGTACATCTATATATCTCCCGAATCAATACAGAGAATCATTCTTCAACCAGGATCGGGTTACTTAAGAAGCTCAGATTGGCGTCAGTCACAACTGCAGCCTTTGACAGTTATTTTTAATTTCCGCCAACGATCGACTGAACTTCCTTAAACTAAAATTAGAGGTAGGGCTTCCTTCCCCTTACCCTGGGGAGGGTGGCGTGGTGAGGAAGACCATGGTGGGGGGCATACACTCACCTTCCGGGGGCATCAGCACCTTGTTGTTCTGGGTGCACCAGCCCACAGGGTGCAGGTCAGCTGTCATGACGTCGCACCAGAAGTCAGCCTTGCGCTCGTCGCCGTAGCCGCAGAAACGCAGCAGCAGCAGCTGGCCGCACGTGGTGATGATGGTCGCCACCCAGTAAGTGTCCGTATTGCCCTTATTGGCCACCTCCAGCTTCATCCCAGGCTGGAAACTACTCTGCAGGCTGATCTCCACCTGCGGGGTCCAATCAGAGAACAGCATGTCACAGAGAGGGAGACACCCTACTGGCTGTCACCAGTGCGACACCAACAAGGTTCAAATTAGAGCGAAGATGACACCTTGACAACAGCCAAAACACTGAAAAGTCCACTTCACAGCTTCATAAATAGGTATGCACCTGAACAGGTGGGTGTCGGGCACCCAGGCTAGCGAGGTCATCAAACTTCCAGGTGGGGGTTCTGATTCATTTGCTTACTATTTAAAGACCTTCTGTTTTACCAAGACCAGCAGGAAAGGGCACGTGTGAGAGCACCTATCAGGGGGGTGAAGGTACAAAGGTCACCTTGGTTACAGGGATTTATAGTATGGACACCTAACAGTAGGTACTACTAGTCATTGGAACACCTGGACAGATTGCAGGTGACCAACACAGCGGCCAAGGAGAGTCTGACCCATCGCACATGCGTGTACTCTGAAGCTGCCACTGAGAAGACTGGTGTGGGCCCCACAGCTTCAACCAAGCAGTCACAAATCACAAAACCTGGCCGTGACTGTTGTTTTACAACTGTACCGCAACCAAAAAGTAACCAAATCCAAGGGCACTTTTCAGGTGCCGTACTATTGGTACTTCAAGGCGTCAGATTTCCACTGGTGTAAAAACTGGTACCGGCACTGAATGACATCACAACGCATGGTAGTGGGCAGGTATTTTGTACTGAATTTGAAAAATAGCTGCAGTATATTATAGAGCTCGGTGCAATATTAATACCAACATTGCATGTTACGCACGTAAAATTCTTACATCGCTAATAAGCTAGATTAAAATCAGGCTTCTTCTTACCTTCATACAGTATGGACATTGAAATGCAGGGAGTTTAAGATTCACTAACATGTTTATACTCTGTCACAGGGAAGAAACTTAGCTAGCTTTGCAATTTTAATAATTTTTGCTTTTTAAAATTATCTAGTGAATGATTAAAAAATCAGTCTGAAGTTTACCTCCGTTGCTTTTACTTTAAGTGCTGCATGCGTTCTCTGAGACTCACAATCATTTTCATCCTTGCTGTTTAAATCCCCCTAGATGGGTTTGTGAGAAACTTTTTTGCTTTAAAAATATCCCAATATTTATCAAAGTGAAATTACATCACTAAACTTGGAAATGTTCCAATGCCATGCAGTCCTAGTATATTACATAAAAAACCTTTAAAATTGGTCTTGTTCTATCTGTTCTTACCAACCAGATCGCAATTAATCTTTTTTTAACTTTGCAAATTGTTAGTTTCTGAGTTTGCGACGTTTTTCAAGACAGCGGTTGCATTGTGTTGAGGCAGAATATTGGCACAACTAATCAACAAAAAGAGCATTGGCAATCTTACCCCAAAGTACCAAAAAAGTACCCCTGCTGGTTTGGTACTTTGGGTACTGGAACTTTTGCTACTGCTACTGGACCGGAAGTCAACGGAAAAGGGAAAGTACTGAAAATAGTGGTCCAAACATATGGTACCTGGTGTGATGAAAAGGCTCCCCAATTGGATTTAAGGTAGCGAATTTTTGTAGCGTTTTCAAAGAAGACCGTTGGGATTTTTTTCCCTCAAGCCATGAAAAAGCCAACTGAACATTCCCAGAATCCCTGACACATCACCGTAAGACGGAGTGTCATGAATACCTTATGATTCCCAACATATTAAATCAATCACATAAAACAGGTATGAAGGCCATTGTACAAAAGCACCACGCGCTTTAAGCCATACCCACTTGGACCCAAGGGATCTCACCCTTACAGCCAGGATCATCAAACTCTGCTCATCATTTGCTCTTAAAGGTGATTTTCCTACTGTGATGGACCTCACCCTTAGGAAAGCGGGCTGACTAAACCCCGATCATGGTTCACACTTAAAGGTGCATAACCCTGTCACTCACCAGCTTTCTCTCAAATGATGCCCGTTTAGCACATTCGTGTTCTCCTGTTTATCCTCAGTCAGTCAGTGTGTCAGCGTGTAGAGAGCTGACATTAAGGGCTCAGCATACCGACTGGCCTTAACACTAAAGGTATCCAGTGCAGCAGTGCCTTAACACTAAATCCCCCGATTACGGTAGCCTTGGCGTTGCTCTCCGCGCAGGAGCTGAAGGAACTTCAAGGAGCTGTACCGCACTAAGTATGCATGTTTTTAGATCAAAAGGATAATTGCAGCCCTGCTGGCTCAACTGCAGTAAAACTATGCTAATATATGTCTCCTTACATAACAATGCTCCTAAAGGTGTAAGAAGCTTTGGCTACATTAGAAATTATACATAGCTATAATGTGAGCTTAAGATCCTATCCACCATTCTAGAGGAGCATCTGGCCTATACTAATATTCTCAGAATTTTTCTGGAGTCTTCCAGGATGGTGATTGTGCCTTAAGAGGAGCTGCTGCTCTGCACAGATTCAGGGCCACAGCAGATGTAGGAAGGTCAAGGACCTGAAGACCACTGTGGCCTCAGTGTCTACCTCTGTGGTCACATTTCTACAGGGCGGGACGTCACAGACACACTGGACGAGGGTCTGAGGGCGCCTGCCTGCAGCTTTCCATTAAGATGTGTGAGTAACACTTCCTGCCCTGATATGACTTATTTTGGATTTAGAATCACTGGAGTAAAAGTACAAAATGAAGAAAACAGAACTGCAACCCGTGAAATCAAAATTTACAGATTGTTTTCAAGATTTACAATGTTTGTAGTACAAACTGGCAATAAAGCACATTCTAAAACCATAAACCAACTTAACCAATCAAACCAAGAGCAGTGAACCCAACACTAAACTCTTATAAAGTGTGAAGTGTAAATTCAAGTAAACCACCACAAACAAAAATGCCTAATGTGAAACCCTACAGTAAAACTGACATTAAACAGCACAAAACCCTTAAGTAAACCCGACAGCAAACATTCTACTAAACCCAATAAAAGCAACATTAAACAAAGCACACAGCCCTCAAGTAAACCATACAGCAAACATTGTGTTAAGCCATACAGTACAGCCAGCATTAAACCCAGCACTAAACCCATCACTAAACTAAGCACTAACAGCAACTGGAAACAAGTCCACCCAGAGTAGGGCAAGTGTGTTCGTTTCATAAGGGAGAGGCTTTTCAGCATTTTTCCCATCCTTAACTTTATCAGGCAAAGTGAGTTTGCCTTTAACTCTCGCGTTGCCTTTTATTCCCCACATTTGTCGTCACTGACAGGATAAAGGCGGACTGAGGGATAACTCACGTGTTTGAAGGCGGTGTGGGGGGCAGCCACTGCCCCGTTCTCCTCCAGGTACTCCTCCCAGCTGAAGTCCACCTCCTCCGTGGAGTCTCCATCTAGCACAGATCACGACATTCACAAAGAAGGCGGCAATAACGCAATAAAATTGGAGGCTGGCGCGAGGATCGATTCAGTGGCGTGTGACAGAGTCTCCATCACAGAACGCTGCATAAAGTCGGCGGACAAACACCAGGGCTGCCTTTGTCAGCGACATGGCCGTAAAGGAGGAGTATTTCCCACTGATGGCTAAACAGGTACCCAGGCAAGACACAGAGAAGCCACCCCCCCCCCCCTGCAATTTAACAAATACAGGAAACACAAATGCAAAAGCAGCAGTGATAAAAGACACAATATCACAGGAATGTAACACTTTACGTGTGACTGCCTCGGCCATCACACGCGGAGGCAGACGAGCTTGGAGACCCTGATCGCCGGCTCACGCCACATCACTTCATTCTGTACATTTGGCTGCTTTCTAAAGCTTTTCAGGTGTGAAGGAACAGCCAGTTTTCTGAGTCAACCTGCGGGCCTCTTATTCCACAGAGCCATTAAAAGTGCCTTTTAAAGGTGCCTTTTGTGTGACTCACACTTCTCAATAGATGCACGTTTGCCAGCTCGAGTCCCCGCAGCACGGCCATCGAATGGAATGTTTTAGTGCAGGGTGAATATGTTGATACAATCCCATATCTGCCAAGGGTGTTTTGCCAGCGTGCTGGAGGACTGGCAGCATTGTGCTGCAGAATTGGTTGTTTGAGGGGCGCTGCCATGTTGTAGCTGCTGAAATTTACAAATATTTTCTATTTCTGAAGAGTTTTCTTTCAAACTGGTTGATTTCAGGCCATTTTTCAACCGATTAAATGCCTGAAGACAAAAAATACATCATTCTTAAGCATAAACCGATTTTTTTTCTTTTAATTAGTCAGCACAAAACTCATCAAAATGTTTAACATTTGCATGTAATAATTGTATGCTGTTGTTTACAAACTTGCTTTTGATTAAAAGAGTGCCTTTCAGAATTCTGTTCAGGCACAATTTGGCCCTTTAAACAAGAAAATAATAATTACCACAACACTTCTACAAACACTACAAAGGAAGGTTATCGATTAATCAACCAAGCATGGTCTTATATTCAACAGCAAACAGCCATGACTGGCCAGAAGGAATTAGACGGGAGAAATGTTTTAAAGTTTAAATTGTAGAAGACTCTATCTGTGCCATGTAGTTGTGGTAGAGAAATGCAACACAACGCAAAATGTAATGTTGTTAGAGCAAAATGTATGCAATAGCAAATGAAGGTCTTGCGTGAGTGCGGGGGAATCATTCCAAATCATCCCAAATCATTCCAAATCATTCCAAAATGCGTGAGATTCCTGCAAAATGCATGACCCTTGGTAGATTTGCAATCCCATTTCATTTTCTGTGGAAAATGTTCCTTTCCAGTGAGAGTCTGACATACAAAGTTTCCCATTTTATGAGACCCAGCCAACGTTGCACCACTATCCCAGCCAGAGCTGTCACGATTATTCGATTAAACTCCATTATTCAATTATTAAAAGGCATCGATTAAAAATTTCCTAATTACTAGGCACTGTATTGCGGAATGAAGAGGACGCATCAGAACGGAGAGCTTCATGTACAGAAAGTACAAACCCAGACCACAATTTTGTTCCAACCAACCAGCTGAGTCCTCTGCGACTACTTATGCTCAACTGGTTGGTTGAAACAAAATCTTGGTCTGGATTTGTTCTTTCTGAACCTGAACTTTCCACATCTGTGGTGCATAGAGGATGAAGGTCCAAATAAAGAGCAAAACCACCATTTGTGTGGAAGCATTTCACATTAAAACAACGAAAATGCAGCCGTCAGAATTATAAAGCTGAACTTAAATATCACTCAGTACGACTGAAATGAAAGATATTCAGGCTTGACAGATTCACCCAATAATCTGAAGTTAGCCATAGATAAGCCCAATTTAGCCTTTTGCAGTAACTTACCCTATATGTCATCACTTTGACTTAAATTACTTTGCTTAATTTACTTGATCAATTTCCTGTAAGTCAAAACAATCACTGAAAAAGAAGGTTATCCCCATCGCTTAACCATAACATTTATACAATACGGTACATATAACCAATTAGCATGAATTATGTATTGTGAATATATTGTGTGTTAGGGCTGAACATTGTGTTTCTGGAAGTTTATGTAATATTTAGCATTTGAAAATTAATTATACAGTACGCCCAATTAGAACGTATTATCCATTGGTGTCTTGCTGGTGCTGTTAGTTCTGCCAGAGTAGACAAAGCAGAGCCGACATATCGCTTCTGCTCAGTATCGTCTCTCTGGAATACAAAATACATAATCAGCGAAAGACGAATGCCTTTTCCTGACCAGTTTTTGTTTGCTCTTCCCCTCTTCATTTATTTTCGGTTTAATTTCTCACAAACGCCCCATCAGGTCGACGAGTGAGTCCAACAGCAAGGATGAGAATGATGATGATTGTTTCGGAGACAGCATGCAAAGCTCATGCAAAAGCAGTACTGGTAAACTTCAGACTCAATTTTTTTTATCATACATTAGGTAATGTTGAAAAGGAATGATCGTTAAAACTGCAAAGATTGCCAAGTCAAAATATTTTAGCACAACTTACTGACAGTTCGAACGCAGCAGACTATTGCATCCTTGCGATGCGACAATTGCATATGCATGAAATGACATGTTGATTTTAAAATTACACATCAGGGTTGCACGGTCTCACAATGTATACTATATTACACTAATTTTATCTTATACCTTATACAATTTATTATAAACGATTACTAGATAAACTGTCAAATCGATCAGTAAATTACACAATTATTCATGTAATCGATAGTGATATCCTTAATTCTAACCTCCCGATGGTCCCAGCCAATGATGTTGAAGAACTGTTACTACTAACAGATCCCAGCCAATGGAAAATCACTGCTGTTTGTAAATCAGAAGTTTAGACCTCTCCTGTTTCCAAGACCAATTCTACATGGTAACTGAATAGCTGCGACCCCAGCAGTTTTGTCTCTTCAATCGATTGGCAGCCTGAGCTGGGCAACAGCGGGAATCTGGCTTGAACTGACTAAAATAAAAGACGCAAATGCTGTACAAGGCACAGGAGGTGCCAGAGTGGCCCAGCAGAACATTAGCGCTTACTCATTATTGTTGACTCACATGCCACTTCATCCTCAGCCCCCCGCCCAGAGTTCAAAGCAGAATTTGCAGAGTTTCAGGTCCTTGCTACAGGGCTCTAAGCTCACATCCCAGTCCAAGTCCCAATTAACGGGCAACACATTCCTCCATAGCTGGACAGTGACGTGATCAGGCACCTCCTCCCCAGGGGGTGCTGTTGCAAGTTGCCAAACCCAAAGTCGGCCACAACAGTAGGCGTATCATGACCGGCAACACCGCCCCCTGGAGGATGAGGCGGGAGCACTGCACTAGCGAAGCACAAAGGCAGGCTCCTGCAGGACAGTGCTCCAGGCGTTCCAGGCGCTGCTTAACTGCGGGAATTTGGAGTCTCATCTTATGTGAATCAAGTTAATTAAATGAATAAAGAGAATTTATTTATGGACTTCTTGGTAAAAAGTAACATACAGTAAGTGTTTCGTTCCCTGTTTCGCTATGAGTTTTACGCTAGTGTAATTTCCCCTACTCTGTGCCAATATCTGACTTTTGGCTGTTGTGCGCCTTGTGTGTATGTGTGTGTGCGCATGTGCAGTTGAGATGAAACAAAAAATCTTTTTCTATAAATGCATGCAAACTTCAGTCCCTTTCCACAAAGACGTGCACACACAAATGCCACGGTAACACAGTCCCACCTCACCTGAATGGAGCTGTTCTCCCTTCCCATTGGCCGAGCTCTGCGACTTCCCCGGCAATACCAGCGGCGCCGATTCCTGGACATCTGCCACAAAGGATGACATCCTGCCCACTCTCTGCCGTCTGTCCGCGCTTCAGAGCATGGCCTCCTATCCTCTTACCTAAAAACAGATAATTTCCACTTTCATTTAATTCTTTGCATGTTTGCTTTTGGCTTTTTCCAACCAAAAAAAAATGTGATTTCATAATCAAAGGCAGGTCTAGGTTATTTTTTTCAACGAGCAGAACTTCCTTTGTCATCATTGACCCAGGACCTTACACACTTTCAGAAACATTGACCCGAATGTCATGTCCAGGAAGCAGACTCAAAAGGCTTCAAGCTTCCATGATTATGAAGACATTTTTTTTTATAAGAATTATGCCGTCTGTACAGGGTTATGTAAATTTGGCACTATATTAAATAAAACAGAACATTACACAATGGACAAACAGAAGTTTTATTGATATATTCTGGGAGAGGTTCTTTTTAAGAGGCAAAACATTCAGACTGTTGACCAAAAACCTCAAAAATTTGTCAACAGCGTATCTGTGTTTTTTTAGACAAGTTCTGTTCTGTGTGTCATCGGTCATTGATATGAAATTAATGTTTAAACTACCGAAAATTAGAAAGTGCCAGAATAAGCCGAAATAAATTACTTTAATCAGGACATATTTAATACAAAATGTAATTGGTTTCATCAGCCATCACTTGCTGCCGCCCAAAGACAGCTGCTCGCCAATTATCAGAAACTGTAAGGATTCCCAGAAGGAACTACTGTCTAAAGTGCAGAGTTACATGGAGGAAGAGTGTGTTGTTTTAATCAGTCCACAACAGGTTGATATGGGCAACACTAAATACCAGCAATAAATACCAAGCAGAATAAGCACAAAATAACAAATCATTCCAGACTGACTGATACAGTCACATACAATAATGCAACTTGTCATTCAAGTTGGAAACGGTATAAAGAGTGAGGCAGTTTAAATGCACAGATCTTCACTGGACACACCCAGTAAGTAAACAATGCTTGTAGAGAAGACTCCCTTTTCCCCAGAAGTCAAACACACATACTTCATTCCAAGCAGCCTTTATTGCATCATTATAGTCCGATATGAGCACCAGTGAGTACATCCTCATTTGCTCATTATCTGATATCAGGGTCTCTGTCCTTCTTCCCCTCATTGATTCCGGCATGGGAATAATTCCTGGTGTTCGCTCTTCAGCCACACGCTTCCCGATCTGTCCTCTCATACGCTTCGGCTCATCTGAGCTTTGCGGGGAATTAAGAGATTAATATCATTCTTATTTCAGTTCTTCCGTCAAACTTTCGCCAGGCGTCAGTGCTTCTCACACCCTGCCCTGCGCTGCCGTGTTCTGGGTCCAGCGCCAGCTTTCTCTTCAAACCTTTTTGCTTCAGATTCTTCAGACACACCAAAGTGGATTAATTACTTCCTTCCCAAAATACCCTAAATCCCTGTCCTTCCTACGAGACAGCTAGGTGCAGTGATCCACAGCCCAGCACCAGTGCCGTTGATGATTGCATCTGAACAGATGTTGACTGACCCATTGCAGTGATAGCCCTTTTTAATGAACAGCGAACAGTGCAGCTTGGTCCGATTCAACATCCCTGAAATAGCCCCATCTGGGAGCAGCCGGGAGAGTTCTCAGCCTCCTGTTAGAATCATTCTGACCCTCGAGCTCCTCCGCCTTGGATCCGGAGCAGTTTAAAAGTCAGTATCCCAGCACTGTTCTGGTATAGTGGGATCTGGGGGCTTGAGCTGCCCAGGGGGTTGCCCATCCTCCATGTGACACCAGCCCGGTCCCTGAGCCAGGACGAGAGGCCGACAACCCCCACACTCCACGGCTATGTTGAGCAGTTAGCTTATAAAGCACAGCGCAGTGGCCCTGCATGCCCACATTCTCTGCAGGGGACACAGGCCACAATAAATAAGAGACGGTGTTCAAAAAATCTGCATGGGGGGTTGGGGTGTAGTCTTAGTCACTCTTACTACATGACAGATATCAGATCACCATTTACATTTTCCACACTCTTCATTTGCAGCTCTCGATGCATTTACTCAGTTTGTTTTTACTGTGCTGAGTGATAATACCTTCAGGCCTTCTCCATATTTATTGCCATTACTTGCAGTTTGGCATGAACATAGTTCAGGAGAGCAAGCGGCAACTTCATTAGACAATTTCAAATCAAATGTCAAGAATTAAAACTAATTCGTAATTGTTATATCATGTTGCCCCTCCCACCGGGAGAGAATCAGAATTTACGCGGAATTTGCTAAAATGGCTCCAAAGATACAGTGCTGTCTTTGCGTTACATAAAAGTTTATGTAATAACACTCATCTGCGGTTTTAATTACATAAATGTATTTCGTTACAGCAATTAATCATGCTTTGTTCCACCTGTGGGCCCAATTTAAAAAAAAAAAAAAACACCCGCATTTCGACTGGTCCGCATACAGCATGTTTTTGTATCTACCGAAGCAGAAATATCCCTCGGGATCATTTGCTTCGTTTCAAATTGTCTGAAAGGGTCATAACAATGAAAAGGTTAAAGTCGATTGTAATTTTGGACGGTGAGTTGAGTGAAACGTGGACGTTTCTCTGACATAAAAGCACATTATAGCCTCCCCGTATGTAACAGACATTTTACTACAGGCCAGTTACAATGCGCGCTGTCGGGCGTCGCCCTGCCGCTTCTCACTTTATCACCTTATCTCTCGATCGCCAGTTGCCAATGTTGAGAAATCAAATGTCTGTTGCTTTCTTGCATGTCCGACTTCTAAGCTTATCCGGTAATGACTGTTAAAACATTAAAAAGATCCTTATTTTAATAGCACATAATCGCAACTTAAATTAGTGTAATAGCTGCGCATTTATGCAGTATGAATTACCGGTATAGAGAGGCCTAACTTTCGGCATATGCTATATATAAGCTATTAATATCTGGGTCTCTGCCTCGGCGCAGTTTGAGCCACTCAAGAAAGTTTCAAGGAGATACTCCACGGATAATGTGAATAAATTGCACCCAAAACTTCCATACCGGATACAGGTGGCATCAATGTCTAGTTGCCCATATAAAGTTATACTGTCATATACGCCCTGAGATCAGAGGTCTTCCGTGAACACAACCCGTAGCCAGGCGTAGTCAAACGTGTCAGCCCTTCCTATGTGCCCCGTAATGGATCGCGTGTATTGGAGCTGCAGAGAAAATACTGAGGACTTGACCTGGGTGTCCTCAATGGTGGGTAATAAGTTAACATATCAGGTCCTCCATGCAAACACTGTACCGTCACTTCAAGTCTCCATATATATTTAATTGTCGGAGTTTCCCCGCTCCCTTCGATGTTGCTCTTTTAATTAGGCAGTGCCAAGTCGATAATGAATCGACGCTCAGGTATTATTAATATGCAAGCTATGCACGTTTTGTTATTAATCTGTCCCATCAGTTCTCTGGCATACACGCAAAGGCAAACAACACCCGAGCAAGTCGCGATGCTTTTCAGCTAAGCTTAGAAAACAGTTAAGCTTAGTCACTTCAGCAGGCCACCATGGACAGATACAGACTCGTTTTAAGATTAAGATTTAAGCCAGTCTTAAAACGGTTTACTAGGGTAGCGCGCAACTGATAACGGAATGGCCTAGAAGGTCTAGTACAACATAACTTACATTATTTGCCATCTCACAAGTTGTTTTGCATTAGGGCGACAATAAGAAGATTAAGACTTCCACAAATGTCTTAGCATATGGACTATGACCTAAATGGTTTCGTGTTTTACAGCGACGTGGTGTATCTCAGCTGAACGACTATTTTAATTCCACCGATTACTATTCTGGAGTAATTCACAGATAAAATTCAGATTTGCATACCATCCAGAAACAGGAAATTCAATTAACTTAATTATCTAAATAAACCCGAAAGTCTTGCATAATAAATTAATCACCTCTTTAACAAAAAATAAAAAAATAAGATCGCCGAATGAATAAGATCGAAGGCATGAATAGTAAACTGGGCAATATGCGTGCATGGTGTCCGGACCGGCTTGGGCTCCTCTTCGCAGGCACGGGCAGCCAAGCTTGAAGCATGCGGCACTCCGTTGATGTACTTTGCACAGTATTAAAGTATTGCAGCGGAAAAAATGGCCAAGACATCACAGCGCATTCACTTTCTATTTAATTCAATAGAGTACCACCAGGTACAGTAAAAGAAACTTGAACCGAACCGGTAACCCTCTTGAGTTAATTTTTTCCCTATTCAAAGAATTTATTTTCAGTTTTTGCACACCTAAGCCCGCCATGTTGAAAGAGGCTTGACATTATAGACTCACAGGGTGTTCACTGGCGCTTTTGCGCACTTAACCACTAATGCGGGGAGAGGGAAAATGTCACACCCATGTAGTATTAATTGAAAATTTGCGGGCGCAATTAAAATCGAATTCACTGTAGTCAACTTGGGCTAGCTGTCTATAAGACGCAGAAGATGGTCATTCGCGCAGAAATCGAAAGAGGTTATGTAAGTCATAGACCAAACAGAAAAACAGGATATTCTTTCCAGGTCACAGACCTGATATTAAACACGTTATTATTTAATCAATTAATTTCCGCGTTATATGTTTTTTAGAGAACTGTGGAAATACATACAGTGGCGCAAAACGGCCAAATCGAAAGTTAAAAGCACCGTCACACGATTTGCGTCGCCATAAGCAAAAGCAGTAATTATACACTGGAAAACACTTTGTACAACTTGCCTGCTGTTCGCTACAGTATATTGCTGCTTCTAGAAAAACACCCTCGGAGCCGCTTTATGTTTTAACCAGGAAAAACCTTCGTGGGTGGATGAAATGCTGAGAAAACGACGGACATAGATAGACGGGACAGTCAGCTACCTAAAGAAATAATCACTAGACACCTGTCTTACCGTAATGAAGTTTTTCCGCCGTTTTAATCCACGACCCCGTTTAGAGCTCGGCTGAAGACGGGGAGCGGCGTCTTTTTCAGCTGCCCAGCCGAAACCTTCTTCCAATATGGCATCCCATAACTGCGCATGTCTAAAATCTGCAGATTATTTTCCAGCCAACTCCTTCATTGACCTTTACAGCAGTTGCTAATTTTTTTTCGTAGCCAGTTATAAATTGAACGCGAAAACCTCCCACCCCCTTTTTTTCTTTCCTTCCCTCTACCAATATGATTTCAGAGAAAATGCTGTTTCGACACCAAGTTAATCGATCCACCGAAGACAGGCCTCTTGTATAGTTTAACTATTAACAAGCACGTCAATTTTTGTTTACCGTCTAGTTTTAATGAACTTGTAGTGCATGTGGTAAAGTGTTTCTGACATCGCGATGCGTATCATCGGCATCGTGGATATGAAGAGTTAAATGAAAAAACTGAATTTGAGATTATTAAAAAAATAATAAAAATTAACTGTCCTTATTTTAACATTACATAAATAGTTGCATCGTCTGTTTTTTTAATCTGTGGATGAATTTCTTCAATCAATCTCCGCTTATTCATTCTGGAATGCGAAACCATTTAAAAATGTTTTTGTTTTGCAGCAGAATTCCGAGTTTAATATGGAAAACAACTTTTTATTTGTATAAAATGAAACGTTTGTTTATTTAATGTACATTTGTGTGAGCTATATAATTTCCAAACGTCAAAACGACTGTAGGGTTATGTTAATTTTGTTTATTGTGGCATACGTTAAATTACAATATTAGGCTATATAAACTGCCGGCAAGGAATCAGCACTAGAATAGACAAGAGTTGCTTTTTAATAGACGTTACATTACACAGTTAGTTGCACGGTATGTTCCAAAGTCCAAAATGGCAGATTGCTCATCTCCATATTTGTGGAACAACTGGGTTCCGTTCAAGCTTTTTAATGTTTAAATACAATCGGGATAATGTATTTGAACAATTAATTTCCGTACTGATGTTTAGCAGGGGTCAAAAATCCGGTCCATGTATATGCGCATGTTCCTACACTTTGAAAGAATTGAGAATGAATGCTAAATTAAACACTTAGGTAACATGAATACCTGCATATAAAACAGCCATTTATGACTAGGACAGGAGACCCCTGGCGTAAGCTCGAGCACTAAAGTAAACCAACGAATTGCACGTGGGCGGTTATTAACCAAATACACACAATGCAAAAAATTATTATTTCTGGTCATTTTTAAACCACTTTTTCGGCGAATACAGGGTTTATATATACTATGTGCATGTTTGGTCAGTTACTGTGAGCTTGTTATTTTTATGTCTTTTAAAAATAAAACGTTTGGAAACCTTATCCAGTTCGTAATTCAACACTGACCTCTAGCGGTCATGTGCCCGAGTCAACAAACCAGCGAAGCACATTTTCTGTGGGTTAAAAAAGATGACTGTTTCCGAGTTAGTTCCCGTTATAGCGTATTTTTTTAGCCACGGCCTAAACAAAACAACGTTAGAATGGACAAATAGATGGAGGCGTAGGTCGTTTTTCAGTTATTCGTCTGAAATGTCACTAAATGGTATATTGCCGTTTTATAGCCTGCGTACCGGCGCGCGGAACTGTTTGTGGTTATATCAATTAACGCTTTCGCTGCAGAATAATCCTCAGGTACCATTATTAGCATTTCATCTAACTGAGGAATATAGCACTCCATGTATTTTAATATGTTCATCCAGATTTCTCATCTCAAATCTTCGAATCCGGGAAGAGTCGTTATGATGAGTAACTTTTTTGACCCTATTTATTCTTCCTTCCTTTCGATACATATTTTTTACAATTTTAAACCGGGTGGAGAGTTTCAGAGGTGTGCAAAACACAACATAGGCCTATTTACCAAGAGAGAGATTCTGAAGACAATGCTACTCTTGGTAAATATTTACGCTGTGGTTTACATAACTTAAAAACACCATTTGGATCATTTAAGCAGGATGCTCGTGGTGTATTTACCTATTTCTTCAGAGTTTTGATGCCAGATAACGCGTTTCATGTGCGTGCATGTTGCACGAATTTCTCGTGGGAACATAGCGCGTCACTCACTGCTTGATTTAGGCTACTGAAATAAAGTAGGACGGTACAAAACATTTCTTTGACCCTTATGAGTTACTGCATCGTTTTAAGTGATTGCCTCCTTTAAAATGACTTTGCAGCTTTTTAACGGGCGGATAACAGATGGTTTGAAGCTTGCTGGTTGTCTGCGAAGTGGGCCTCGACCAACAACAGGGAGGGATTACCTTCGTGTGATTAAGCGGCATCTGGTGCCCGCGGCCGACATTCGGCCGCATGATTTCAAACTAAAGCTTCGCTAATCGGTGGCAGCCGCCCGCTGCACACTAGTCCGCGAGGAAAATGTCGCAGTTTGGCTTATGCCAAGTCACATTTAAACATACCTTATCGTGTTTTATGGGCCACGTTATTATTATTATTATTAGTATAAATTGTAAATAGTTAAAACCGCTCTGTGCAGACGACCAGAATGTTCTGAATTACTCTATATTACCAATATAGCTACTGACTTTAGTATAGCCTAAAATGGGCGTTGCTGTACCCTTTTTACTGGGGCACCCCAGGTAGCACGCATATGTTGAAATAACGTAGATTCCATATCAGAAAAAGGTTGAAACAACGGTGATCTTCAATGTTTCACTTTATATCATCATTGAATCGAGGTTTCGATACCATCAACTTTTCAGTATTGAAAATCTGACCAAAAATCAATTCAGTTTCAACGTTTATTAACTGTATACTTATCGTAGTTCAACGTATTTAACTATGATTCAACGTTGAAACAATTACGTGCCCAGTATTTATGTGCTGTGCCCCAAGAAAATCTCATGTAACGGGGGGGTGTGCCCCAGTAGAGCTTAATATCTTACCAACCTGTACACTCAGAAAAAAGGGTAAAAAAGTATCTTTGCTTGTCACTGGGGCTGTACCCTTGTAATTGCACATTTTAAGGTACAGAAATTGACTCTGAGGAACACCCCGAAGGTACAAACAACAATAATGTTGCATCAATGGTACAGAAATGTTCCTGAGTCCATTTCTGCACCTTAAAGGGTACAATTACCAACAGCTAAGGGTACAATTGGCAGACCTTCGAGGGTACAGCCCCAGTGACAAGCAAAGGTGCACATTTTTATCCTTTTTCTGAGAGTGTAGTTTCAAATCCGCTCTTGAAAAACGCGGGCCAAAATCTAAAAACTGAACTCACACTACAATCAGCGTCCCCAACACGGATAAGACGTTACAGGCTGCCGCGTGTAAATGGAAATATGTGAAATGTGAACAGTGCATGTCAAAAGCATCAAAGGACATGGAAGCATTAAAACATTAATTCATTGTGCTTGCTGTCTTCTAACTGCGTATATAGTACGGATTCGCCAAGAAACAAAACTATTCTGGACTAATGATTAGAAAATGTACATTTAGCATACAATATAATATATATAGGCCTACTGTACGGTATTCACTTCATTTAAAATGATGCTTTGTAAAATTAGTGTAGAGTTAGATTGATTGCTAATACAAAAAGATGAAGAATGTTTTTCAAGAGGATTTATCGGAACAAAGACTGTTTATGGAAGAAACTTCGAAGAAAGCAGTCTTCTGTTTACTTTCCGGGCGCTTGCCAAGACGCCTGCCCGCTACGATGGGTCCAGCACAGTGATTTAGGATTTGCATTTGGCACCATCAAATCAAAGCAAACGCTTCCTGTCGCCGATCTGAACTCCTTCCAAAGCAATTCGATACTGTGGATTCAATATTATCCGAGCTGCCAAGCGACAGATTCAAGGCATGGTCGATTATGTGTTATACGATTTATAAAAGTAGTTTTATCGTTTTAAAATTAAATATTTATTTGTGCATAAATGTTGTCCAAATCTGTACTAATATTGATAACTGTATTATTATGTTAGTGTGTGATTATGTTATCAATGGCAGGATTCGCGATAGTGCAAATCAGGTAACGGCACCCCTGGTGAAAGAAAGCCTTCTATAATTAGATCTGACTTGCCCGCGCGTCGGCAGGGTTGGTTCTAACGCCGATGCATGCACAATTATACAAAAAAAGGTTTTGCGCATATATTACACACTGATTGCTCAGCCGTAGTACGGTTGTGCAAACAGGAAACTGCGCGAAGAGGCGCTTAGTTAAGTTTGCAGGGACGTGTATTCCAGCACCAACCGCATCAAGGCTCCGCTGATCAGAGCAGATCTTTTCCTGTTGTTACTGGGTCACAGGACATTTACAAAAGCCTGTAGTAGCTGTCATCATTTACCACGTGAGGAACTCAGTGTCGTTGCAGCTAGATTTCTAATGTAATCGTACCTTCATGGTTTTGTACATTTGTACAAAAAATATTAATGATTATAAATAAGATTAGGAACTCAGGCACAGACTGTGTTTTGGGAAACGGCTCAAAAACACAACATTTTCTATTATAGACCTTTATTTCCGATATTTCGGAATACTATAAAATTTTCAAAAAGTGTATTGTTATTTAATAATAATGTGGTCTTTAAAATGAGTACATTGTGTCATTGAATCGCAGTCTGCTGTTTCATGCTGTTTTTAATGCAGCTCCGATAACAAAGGCAGCGTTATGATTTTTCTTTGTGCAGATATTTCACAGACTTGTTTATTTCTTATAGGAAGATTAATAAATGGTAATGCAGTGTTGTGCATTTTTTACAGTATAGGTATAATACACCGTGTGAAATTCAATTAGGCAACACCTGAATGTATTCTGGATCTTATTAAGGAAGTGATTTAGATGGGGATCCACGTAAAAGCTCAGATCGATCATCTGAGCCAGTCCAGCTCCTCTCACGTGTGTGGAAAGAAGGATAACAAAGGAGGGGGGAGCCGCCCCTTGGATGCACGTGAGAAAACCAGCAGCAGCAGGAGGTGACGTCAGGCTCCAGCTTTCCAGCATGTTTGTTAAAAACACGGGGATTTGGGGCATGTAGGAGGGTTTTTCCCCCGGCTTCCAGTTAATTTCCCTGTGAATTTATTTATTTTGCTTACTTATTAATTTAACGGAACTTTAGCAAGAACGGGAGAAGAACTTCGGGTCCTTGGGTTCTATTGGGGTTTTCTCACTGGGAATCCGGGCTGGATGCATCGCGGAACACTCGAGGAAGTCCACTTCTTTTGTTTGCATTGACTGTTGTTTGCTGATGTATCAGTGTTTCCTGACAATCCATACACAACCGACGGCTACAAGAGCATATTCCCGGCCGAAAGAGCGCGTTTGATGGGAGGATGGTGGTGTCGGCAAACACGACCGATGTTACACGTGGCCATGGGTGCGATAACGGGGCGCTCATGGACAATTTCGGGGTCTTGATCCAGGCGCTGCTGGCGATTGTGGCTTTCAGTACTTTGATGTGTGAGTACAATGTAAAATAAAACAAAAGCTTATTGGCGATGTTGTCCTCATAAACAGTTTTTATTGACCATTATCGAATGATGTAACCCTGTTTGTTCTGAAAACAAAAACCCCACGGTTTTAATTGGTTTACACTCCTGATGCCTGGCAGACCTTGCAGTTTCCTGTAACATGAAAACTTTGACTAGGTGTCATTGTGATCTGTTGCGTAGGCTGTCGACCTGTTTTAAACTTATTCCCCTGACGGACACGCTGAGCCTCCCTAATCCTTACAGGTTGCTGTGCCGCTTAAGGTTTTCGAATTACTCATTTTCTGCGTAGTTTGCCGTGTTCTAAATAAATCAGGGTAAAAGGGTCAAAGTCCTTAGTTTGTGTACTTTATCATTAGTTGTCGTAAGGCATGCCTGCAGGACTGGCAAAAAGAACTAATTCTAGCGTAATCCGCAAGTTTTTCCTGAAAAAAGAGTAGTGCCTGATAATAGTTTCATTGCACTGAAGTAATTACTGCTCACAGGCTATATAGTGTACTAATGCATTACTGTAGGATAGTAATGTGTGAGTACTTTGAGAAAGTATTCTTGGATTAAAACGCTTCTTGATTCACTGCAAAGACTGGTGAAGTGACATTGGTTTAAGCTGGTCTGTTATAGGCTGAATTTATATTCTCCTTAGGGGAAACCCTCACTTTTCTGAATCTAAGAAGCTTAGTGCAGGCATGCTCTTTGAACTTCTTCATTAAGAGCCCAGTGTAATTGTGGGTCCAAGCGCCAGCAGTGATGGATCCCAATTGTTTTTCTGTTTGTGTTCGCTCAAATGATCCTGTCTGCAGTGCTGTGACTATAAAGCACTTCCTTTTTGTCTGTACACTATGATTAAATGGCCCCATTGCTTTTGGTCTGTTTACAAAGTGAATGTCTTAACCTCAACATAGCAATGGTGTTGTAGTTGTTGATGTATCTCAGTGTGCCGGTCTGATGTTGCACTGGCTTACAGTAAACATCCAGCCTGAGGAAGGTCTGCTGTCCCGCAGCTTTCTTGTGGAAGACTTTTTTTTTTTTTTTTTTTTTTAACTGCAGCTCTGCTGGCAGCTTTTGTAGTTTTCAGAAGATGAATAATTGACCACAGATTATGAAGGTTCATCTTATTAACCAGACTCTGCTTCTGTCTGTTTTAATGGCAGTAAAAAGGTTCCGTGAACCAGCTGGAATAAGGCGACCATGGAGAATCTGGTAAGATTCCCTTTGGCCCTATAACTTTCTGAGAATTTTCCTGTCGTATTCATTTGACCTTTTGTGATATTCCATATATAATGAATTGTTTTTTTGCATCTCAGTCTGTGTTAAGAAACGTATGGGATCGATCAGTACCTGAATCTGAGAGGCATTGATCTGTCTAGTCATGCTAATGTTTAAACCTGTGTTTGTTATACATTGTTCAGACATTGCAGTTTTTTCCTTTAAACGTGTATTTTTTGTTCTTTTAAAGAGTTTGCCGGGTGTGCTAGGTGTGTATTTTGATTCTCCCAGGTTTTATGACACCTCGAAGCAGGCGATTGGCGCACTCTTCATTCACTTTGCCAACATCTTCCTCTCAACACTCACCATAGAAGACCCCTGCTCTTTGTAAGAGGTTCATTTAGCACTTGATATATTCAGTACAAACAAAATTCCCGATCCCGGTCCCTTGTAATAAAAACACCCGACTGATTCTTCTGCCTAGTTGTGGTGTAAAACCCCAATTCCTGCTGTCTTTTCCAGATATCTGATGAATTTCCTTCTGGATGCGACATTGGGCATGCTCGTAATCTGGGTGGGGGTGAAGGCCGTCTCCAAGGCCGTCGAGTACAAGAAAGTCACCCTGCTCACCTTTGGAGAGTATGGTGAGGAGTCAGAGTATATTTGTGTTGAATGCGCATCGCCATGTTTCCGTTTTGCGGTGTACTTTGGTTAATTTTTGCTACCACTAGGGGGCATTGTAGCATAAGTACTGGAACAGCATTCCTAAAAAACGCTCGTAAGCCGGAATGTCGGAAAGCGAAGTAGCAATCACCATTAACACAGGAACAACAAAACGAAAAAATAACCTACCAAATCATACCAAATAACAGATAAAACCTAAAAACACTAACGTAATAAAAGCATGAATGATACACAGCCTCTGCGAAGTAGAAATGTATGTACAGTGAGGTTTTACTTAATATAATGAGTACGGTCATGCATCACTTAACAAGGAAACGTTCAGAAATATGCATCTTTAGGCTATCATGCAGTTGGGAGAACATCGTAGTTTATTTACACAAACCTAGATGGAAGAGTCTACTGCACCCCTAGGCTTACAGCGCAAATAGTAAAAAGTACAGCATAGTAAATGTATAAACCAGTGACCAGTGTTGGGCATTTCAGGTCCAGAAGCTACAAATCCAGACCATGGTTTTGTTTCTACCAACCAGCTGAGTGAAGAGCCACAGTCGCAGAGTACTCAGCTGGTTGGGAGAAACAAAACCATGGTCTGGATTTGTAGCTTCTGGACCTGAAATGCCCAACACTGCGCCTAGCAATGAGCCGGGTTTGCGGTTTCGTGACAAGGTTCCATTTACAATGATTGTAATGTTTTTATGGATACCTCTATCTGCCTTTGAAGACCCTGTGAAGCTGTCCTGGTCAGTTAGGTAGACCCCCCCCCACCCCGAATCGTGGCCTTTGTTAAATTACGTTTCCATGTTCTCACTTCCACTCTCACCTTGACGACCCGAATGCAGCATCGATGCACAGAGGCTCCGTCTTTATTCTCCTTTTGCGGTTGTTATTAAGGTCAGGAATATCAAAAGCGTTACACCTTGGACGTCGCTTACATTATGTTACACTGCAAAATAATTGAAGATGTGAGCACAGTTCTATAGCTGTTTCCTGCTTAAAGAAGTGGCAAAGTGGTAAAAATACCGAGGTAAATTGGCATCGATAATTTGTCGTTTGTGAGTGTGTGCCCTACAATAAACTGGAACGTGCACTCTGTGTCCTGGCATAAACTCCAGACTCACTTCCACCCACTACTGGATTAATATTATAGAAAAGGGACTAGGAATTATTGCACTTGCATCATTAAAAAATAGTAATGTACCATTTGTTTCATCTGACTGATTATCAGAAAACATTACCCGAAGTGTACCAGCTGCCAGGACTGAAACAGAAACGTTTACTTTCAAAATCTGCACCCAGAAAGTGCAGGTTTTGCTCATTTTCCATGTTTCAAAGTAATTGTGCACCTTGTACAATTCATCAAGCTTTCTACTGACCTTGTCTGTAGAACAGTGGAACCAATGTAATCTAAAACCACTCTACCTTGAAAAAACAAGGTTTCTTCTTTGTGCAGTGGAATGATGTCACCAGTGTTGCCATTAACCAAATTTCTGACCCGTGACTGTTTTGACAGACCTCTCTGGACGGTACCTCTGCCCTGACAATCTGTTCAGCACAGGTACTGCTCCGCTCCAGTATTGTGAGTCACTTTCAGTCTGTTTTACACTATTTCCACCTGAATAGTATTTCCTCCTGGCTTTCTGGTTCTGAATCTGATCTGATGTAGTTTGACTTAATGAGAGCCTCAGTAAAACTCAATTGCAGGCCTCCATATTGGCTCACTGAGTAGCACTATAAGCCTCATAGCTTCAAGGTTGTGGGTTCAGATCCCAATGCAGCGCCATATGTGTAGAGTTTGCATGTTCTCCCTGTGTCACGTGGGGTTCCTCTAGGTGCTCCAGCTGCCTTTGTCCAAAGGCATGCAGTTAAGCTAACTAGTATCTGGAAAATGCCCAGAGAGTGTTAGTATGTGCATGTATTCCCCTTGTGAGGAGCTGGTACTCCATCCAGGGTATACCTCAGTCTAATGCCTGGTCCTCCCTGGGACTGGCTCCAGTTGCCCCCCCTACCCAAACTTATGGGAGTTTTACTTACAACCAACTAGTGGAGGTGTGACCAACCAATCAGATTTCATGGTCCTGCCTTCTGTAGTTGCTTGAACCCGCCTCCTGTAAAATCCGATTGGTTATCTCTCTAAGCTAATCATTTTTCCTTCTGTCCTCAGACCATTTTTGCATAAGTAAAGCTCCCACAAGCCCTCCCCACTACCGATGATGATAAGCGATTTAAAAATGGATGGATGGTTTGTAAAACGAATAGAGCTGTGAAGGTCATTAAGTGTTTATTTCCTTTGTCGCACTTGTTAGCTTATCTGTTAGAGGTCTGTGTAAGGTATGTTTGTTCTTGTAATATCTATTTTTCTATTTATATTGACGAGGCTAAACTTACTGAACCAGGCCGGTGGAACTAATTCTGGTTCTTGTTTGAACAGCAAGTCTGCCTTCCGCCTGATAGTTCCCAGGTAAAAGCTGCACACGTCCAGAAACCTTGTTCAGAAACCTTGACTGCCGGAATTGCGAGGCATTTAAAGCGTGGTTGTATCGGTACGTGGTTCACCTGCAGAAACGTGGCATGTCACATTAATTGTGTATATTCCACTCTGTCTTGCGGCACTAAGCTTTCCGATTATTCTGCTTTATTTGTGTAATCCACTGTACTTTCTCCTCTTAATTACACGATCGATTACTAAAATGAACAAGCATGAAAACTTTAAGACATTTAATATCTCAGCACGGGAATCAATCCGTTTGGTTTTACCTTGATGACACTGTGACATACTGAAGTCTGAAGTGTGTCATTTTCAGTTTGAGTTTAAGGCTCGAGCCAAAACACAGATCTCTGATTTCACAGATGAGACTGGAAGGTTGCATAGTTTTCAAGACTGTTTCCATCTTGTCGCATTACATATTTTATCTTAAACCAATTCCCCAAAACACTCACATTATGTATTATTCATCTGATGGTAAACTGAATATTCTTTCTCAGGCAGCTAATTACGGCTAAAAATCCAGTATGCAGTATTATTGAAGTTTCATATATCCACAAAAATCTTTATTGCTATTGGCTCATGGTCCGTTTATAATTACCAGTGTCTTGCAGTACAATAAGTCTAATGAAATGTTAATGTAATGTCAATTATTTTAAAGAATATCGTTGCATTGCGGTATTACTTGTCTTTCTCTATTTTATTGAAATTAAACTGCCTATATACACTTGGACATACATGAGTCAGATATTCAACAAAAGTAAATTACTGGAAAGAAGGAGCTCTGCTACATTTAGATGTTTTATCCTGGTCAGATGATACCAGGTGCTTGTGCTGGATAGGTGGTTATGGAAATGGGTGGATGGGAAGATGGAGAGAGGCACACGAGCATTAGGCTTCATGGAAGATGCTCACCTCCAGATAGACCACCCAGGGCATAACGAGGGTGGCTACCAGCAGGTCTGCCACGGCCAGGCTGACGATCAGGTAGTTGGTGGTGGTCTGCAGGGCCTTCTCCCTGGACACCGCCATGCACACCAGCACGTTGCCGAAGACGATGACGAAGATGAGGAGTGTGAGCAGCATGGCGTAGTAGTTGTAGGGTTGCTTCCGTTCACAGGCGGTGCTGTTGCCGAGACCCTCGCTGCCGTTGGCGTTGGAGGTTTCATTGTAAGTGTACTCTGTGACAAAATCCATGACAGGTGCAGGGCTGAGGCTTGGGATGGAACCTGCAAACCGTACAACAGAACAGTTAGCTTTGCATCATGGGTTATGCTGTTTTCCTCATACTTTCAGTATTTCAAAGTAAGGGAAATTTCTATATTTTCCCCCTGGGATCAAAAAAAATTATATCATATTGCATCATCTAATGAAATACACGAGGTACGTATTTGTTGTTTCATTGTAACGTTGTAGTCAAGCAATTTGATATTTGATTCTAAACTTTGAAAGTATATTCTAGATCAGGGGTGGGGAACCTGATTCATGGAGGGCCGGTGTGGGTGTAGGGTTTTGGGATGGCCTCTCAATCAGCCAATAGCAGTGGGTCCCCAGGACTGGAGTTGAGAACCCCTGTTTTATTATTGGCTGATTGAGAGGCCATCCCTAAACCTTGCACCCACACCGGCCCTCCATGGAACAGGGTCCTCACCCCTGGACTAGATCATGCGCATCAATTTACACACATGTAAGTGACCTTCTCACCAATATTCTAGTTTACCTTTCATCAGATGTTGACAAGAATTAATCTGTCATATATAAGAATGTGACTCCAACTCTATTTTATTTTAGTGTCTGGATGGGCCATTCCATTAACATATCTGTGTTTTGCACCTTTCACTATCCATAGTCTTTCCCCATTTCCCCAGGCTGCTCCATGGTCATTCTGGGCATTTGTATCCTTGGAATGAATTAAGTTTCTCTGCCTTCAGTGTCTTGGTCCTTAGACAGACCCTGTCTTTACCTAGTTCATATCTGCCTCCTGTTTTTCTTGCATCTTCTAGTATCCGAGTTCCTAGTGCTTGTGTGGTTTAGACCCACACAAGCCCCCGTTTAAATACATTACTTGTTACTTACTTGTTACTTATGCGTGTATATTTTCCTGCTTAGAGTGAATGTGTGTGTGTGTTTGCTGATAGTTTTCCCCACAGCTTAGGTTCTAGCCTGTTAAGTTCTTATTTTATCGGCCTGCTTTTGTTAAATCTTTAATGGTCCCTTTTGTTTATGGCCTTTAATCCTATTTATAATAAAGTTCTCCGTACGTGTAAGCTGCAAGTGGATCGTCATTCCTTCATGGAATGACAATTAGTTTTTGGAAACAGCTTGGATGGATATAAGCAAGCCGCACAATGCTACATACTTTATCAGAAACATAATGGCGCTAGCGGCACCATCTGGGCGTTAACAGACTCAAAGACATAAACCCAGCAGTCTGCTCGCTTTGCTGAAATAACAGATAGCAGCTTCAGCACATTGTGTTCAAAGTCCCACCCTTTCTTGCCATGGGTCGTCATTACTGGCTTCCATCGCTTAAAGTGCATTGAATTCTCTGTCAAACTGGCAGACAGTCTTTGCTGTATTGATTTTGAAATTTGTGGAGCAAACCAGCCCGATTTCTATCATGCAGACGTTACCACTTAGAATGAGAGATGTCAGGCAGTGCAATCATCTTCATTGCCAGATAAAGCTCTCTGGTCAATAGTAAATTTGTTTGAAATATTTGTGAACACATAAAACCTTCGCTAAATGGGTATTGTCCTTCCAAACCTCTAATTGCCCTTTCTACACCAAACTCCCCGTCTGCCATCTAACTGCACAATGAGGATCAGAATTAGGCTCCAAATAATAATCCTAATCATAATCCCTGCATTTTATTTTGATATAATTACCTAATGGCTAATTGTCACAATCACACATTTTATATGGGAAGTTTATTCTTCCATCCATCTATTTTCAAGCCCTTATCAAGTTGAGGTCACAGCAATGCATCCTGGGAAATGCAGGGCATACAGAAACACACACACACACACACACACAGAGCAAGGATATAAATTAGAGAGCATCAGTTCTTTGGACTAAGGACACCTATGCAAAATGGTGCAAATGAATCCGTGCTAGTTAGGGCTCTGCAAATACAGCCTTTACAGTGATTTAAAATGCAACAGGAAATGCAATGCTATAAATATATAATGAACATTTTGCAGCTCAGTAGTTAAGGATAAATATTGGAGAGTTTAAATTGGTCTTAAATTTTTCAAATTATAGGCAAATCCAATTCAGAATCTTTGCATGACACATCTCATTTGTATATTTAATTGCTTTCCTTAAAAGCCACTCCTTACTCATTAATAGATTAAAATTCAGGTGTTAGATGTAGATGATTAATCATTTATGGGTGTAAACCTGGGTGGGTGTGCAAAACTATTGATGTGTAAGTACTAGTGAGGTCACCAGGAGAGTCTCTAGCTATTATTTTACCTGACTTCACTTTCTCTTTTTTTGAAGAAAGACTGGCATCAGGGGTAAAATTCTTAGGGCTATAGCCCCAAGTGATCGGACATAATAATGCCAAGGGGGGGGGGGGAGTCATTAAGCATCACTATGATCCAACGGGGGGCCTTGAAAAGAGGGATGTAAGACTTCGGCCCCGTAAATAAATGTGGCTTCATTTCACTATTGAAAGTAGCAAGATCCAAGCCAGTTACTGAACTCAGAGTCTGGTGATGACATTAAGGGCATTAAATGCTGCTGCATGAGCTTTGACAAGTACAGCAATAGCAACAGAACTATCATCCTTAAAACCAGCCTCTGGTTGGTGTAAATTATCCATCATCAAAAGAATTTGTAGCCACTTAAAATGTTCTGATATTAATGGAGGCTGTGAGTGTCTGGAACACAAAGGTCAATTGGAACACTAATGCTCATCTCAAGATTAATTAATTAAGAAGTTTCGGAGAAACATGATCAGAGATGGTTACTTCTACGGTGCGGTATAAAAACAAGTTATGGAAATGTTTCTGCTCAAGAAGCAGCTAGTTATAGCAGTTTTTCTCAATCTAATCCAGTCCTCAGGGACTCCCAGATGGTCCATGTATTTACTCTCTCCCAATTCCCCAGGAGTGCGGGCGGGGGGGGGGGGGGGGGCAAAAAACCGGGCCAAATTCCA
>JAODUD010000001.1:7767213-7777674 GCA_026784285.1 Stomatorhinus walkeri | reverse complement strand
GTTCTTGAGATTAATTAGGTTGTTCTGGCCCTAAATTTTAGCAAGTTTGGAAATCAATACCCTCACCAGTTACTAACCACCATGGATGGAACCAACCACAATGGGTGAAATTCAGAAGCCAGTTGCATAACTATACTGACAAATATTAATTATTCAATTATAAAATGCAGCTGTTTTATGTAATGGTGAGCATTTGAATGAAATCAGGTGTGCATTACAGGTACGCATACACCTGTAGCCATGCATGCTGTATATCTAAACCTGTAGCTGGATGTGTGTAAGGAAATACCTGAATATCACCAATCACCAGCTCTCTCTCCACATCATATTGTACAACAAAATCTCCCAGGATGCCATTGCTGGCAATCTTGAGCTGCTGAATAATATTGGGATTGAAGGATATTTTGCAGAAGGTGGTATTCTGTTGGATGACTGTAGAGGCTGGGGGTGCAGTTTTACCTAGAACAAATGAGAACATATAATTTGGTTAATGAACGACTATTCAGTTTCTGGTTCTGCACTGATTTAATTGTTTTTTTTTTCTGGGACCAAATTGTAACTGGATTTGAGGCCCCTGAAAACCATTTGAGAGGAAGTAATCGATGTGGACCAAGCTATAAAAGTGAAAGAATGGTTTATCCAAGAAAAAGGCAGTGCTAAACAGTACCTCAGCACATAATCAACCACATCACACTTAACAGATAGAAGCTGAAGAAAGCTCTACCTCCACCCTCAGCATACATGAGTCCATACCTTGGGTGCCAGCTGAGCGGTCATTGGTGGGAGTCCTTTTACGCAATGGCAACACCTCCAGGTGTGTGATCTTAGATTGCTCTACTATAGTGACCTGGACTGACAACTTATTGACCACCTGCAGGGGGCGTATGCTGGTCACATGCTCATACAGGCCCCGCCTCCTCACCAGCAGCTCCTCATAGGTGAGCAAGAATACTGCTCTGTTCTTCCCAGGAATCAGGGCCGACGCTAGGAAAGTTTCCACCTCACCCTCGCTGCGGATGCAATGCAGGTGACATCATCGTGATGACAGTAACTCTCTGGGAGTCAGCCTCAGCCCTTCCTGTGTAAAACACTTATTATGCATTTACACCATGCGTTTCTAATTATTTACAGGAAAAAAAGAGCAGACATTCTCCAAACTCCTCCATTTTGTAAACTCCAAAATTATGTTTTGTTTTGGCTATTTGATGACAGATGTGCGAACAGTGACATTACTTTCCTGCCCCAGGATATTTGTAGTGCAAATGAAATGGATAATTTTAACACTCTGCTGATTGGATTGTATTAAAGGTGGAGGAGGAATAGACATTTAGAACAGACACCCTAAAAGATCCAGGTGGCTGATTATGCTTTTTTTTATTATCCTACAGAATACTGATCCAGAGTCACATGACTTCGATACCCTGCTGCACTTTGTTCCTCTCTCTGTGGCTGGCTGTCCCTCTCTTTGCCCCCCTTAGCCTTCTTCTCTTTGATCTGACTGGGATAGACTCGACCTGCGATGATCCTGCAAGAAAAAGGTGGAATTTGTCTTCACATCAGGTTTTTTCTAAGTCAAGTGCCCTGACTCAAGTCTTACTAGCCTGTCAGTCAAAGGTGGCATGTTCACCCAGTGCTGTTCTTGTCCCAAAATAGCCTCTCCAAAAGTTATTTTTAATAATACTTGAAATTACAGGATCTGAGTCAACCCTGGTATTAACCATGGCTTATATGCTGTTCATATCAAATCAAAAACTGCCCTGCTATAGCAGTATTTACACTGTGGGGTGTGCCCCCTGGCGGCCTGCGAAGGAATTGCAGGGAAGGACATGTGATCGGAAAAATTAAAAAACGACTGAGAATTCTCTCTCTCTCTTTCTCTATGTGTGTGTGTGTGGGGGGCAGATTTCTAAACTGCATCCTTCAGAGAAAAACATAATGTGCTAACGCTATATGCTTACATCTTATGTAATGTTGACAAATCAAAATGATCACATTTATTACATTTTGTTTCATAATTAAAGTTTTTTGGGGTCAGTGTGTGTGCAGGGGATGGGGGTGGATCAGAACCAACATATTAGCCCCTGGGGGACTTTCAGAAAAAGTCTGAATATCACTGATCTTTAGGAAACACCTTCTAAGGACATTTGCATAACATTAAAAAGAATGAAAATAAAACGCGCCGTACTCCAGCAGCGTGTAACATGACCTGACTATCCAGCTTCGCAGTGCACAGAACGAACGCGTGTATCAGAAAAGAGAACAGTGCCGTTTGTCGTAGTGTTTTTCTGATAATACATTTTAGAAAACCGTAACATGTTCAACTTTGTTACATATTTATCTGCTAACAGTGCGGTGGGATTTTGAGTTTATGTCATAGGCTACTTGTTAGGACCCACCTTGTAAAGTTAGAGACGAAGGCGGATGCAGGGAATTCAATCTGGAAGACGCCCTTAATTGCGGCAGAGTATATATTGACCATGGTGCAGGAGACCGCTGTGAAAGCGTAGCGCGAGATGATGGTGGTCTTCACCGACAGCTCCTGAATCAGGGGCTTTTTTTCCTACAGGTCAGACAGGAGAGCATCGATTTTACATAAATATATCTTTCATATTTATGTTTCATTGTTAAGGCTTTAATATAAAACCTTACAATTATGCGCACTGATTAAATTATATTACACATAGGATATCGGGTACAAAAGGCGCATTAAGTTATAATTATACAACTTTTTTATTAAATGATTATTTAAAAAAAATACCTGTCTCTAAGCTTATTCACTGTGTTATAGTTCCTCTGTACATACGTCATTATTTCTGAAAATATTACGCTATAAGAATTATCTTTGTTTTGTTTAAAATGGTTAACGCGTTGGTAGGAGTTAATTAAGTCGCATTGCCGCCCAGCACCGTCACGCCCCAAAGGGAGTTGGGGGAAAACTTGTCATGTTTATTGCGGATGCACTTCGAGAAAATGTAATCATAAATACAAAATATAATCGATGCTGAATGCAGTTCATCGCACATAACATTATCCACGATCTTTGACTTTACGACACTATAATATGACAATTAAAATCACAAATATGTTAAATACCTTAGCCAGAGACAATTTCATCTGCGTCGGTTCTTTGCCTGGAGCCTAGTGTACACAAAATAGTTACTTACACATATTTCTTAAACTACACAATTTAAACAGCCAAAACAAAACACATAACTCACAAAATACAGCAGTCTGCGGGAGGTAACATCATTTCCATCACCAGAGTCACGTTGTTGGCCCCAGACTAAGGGACCAAAACAAATTAGGAGAATAAAGGCGCGCATTTTGGGGTCCCTATGTCTGCAGCGGTAAAGAAGCGGGATCGCGCATATTTCTATGCTGCAGATGGATGCTGGATGTGGGACAAAGTGACCAGCTGCAAATAGGCGTAAGAAGGCACTTCCAGCGGCACGCCCACCCTCAAATGCGAGCTGTCTCGCTCATGAGCGACTTCAGTCGGGTTCAGAGCATTAATCCGGATCTGACAGCCCTTTAATTGTCGTCCTTACTGATTGCGGTGGAAATTTTCAAAATGGTAGGCAAAACATGCATAGAGTTTAAGCTTGCATTAAATAATAGTGACACAGACCTCGTAACAATACATCCTAACAGCATTTATAAGCGAATTTCACGATCAAATATTTGGAAAAGGGATATCTGGTAAATCAGGTAAGTGTTCTGGCGCCGCCTGGCGACTATGATTTGTACTGTCTAAATGAACGATCATAAAACTGGTTTGGAAAAATGTGATTAAGAATAGGTGCCTCAGTTAGATACGATATTATAAAGAAAGGAGCGTACCCGTAAGATGGGTAGGTGGATGGATGGATGGAGGAATGAATGGATGGAAATGAGTTTATATAGACTTCCATCTTCTTTGATAGCTCTGTTTGTAGCAGAGGTCTGTAGTGGAATATGATCAAGCTGACATTCTTAAATTGCCGGGCCAAAGAATTTTAATTTAGGGGGGCAATGTTTGGCTCATTGAGTTAGAAAATCGAACTTTCCTGCTCTAATCGTAGGCTGGGCAGAGTTATTTTACATTTGGCCTTTGACTGCGGCCCCTAACCCCCAAATGCTCCGGGGACAGTCTGATTCAGAAAAATAACCCTTTGAATAAAAATATCTGCTAAATAAATAGAAATTGAAATGTACCTATTGGAGAAGCATAGTGGACCATTTTCAGTGGGAGGTCGAGAACGTGAGCGTCTTTCAGGGAAATGCTGAATTTCAACTGAATAATTTGGATCCAACTCACAAAGAACAAGTGGTAGATAGCATCACAGGTACATCACAGGTACATCACAGACAGCCCCTTCATTTATTCATAGATACATTGCCAGCACAGATTTGTTTCATCCTTGAAAGCTTTTGCTTTTTCAGATTTTTAGACAGCCTGACTGATACCTTCAATCTATCAATGGGTTATGTGTTATAAAATGTCATAAATTAAAGCTAGATGTTATTGTAGTTGCATCATCAAATAAGGCTCTTCTCATTTCTTGGGATGTGTGCATTCTTAGCTGAGTAACGTGAGATCTTCTGACAGGAAGTTAGACGTCCTGTCTGAATTCAATGTTCAAGTCAGTGTATTTGAGGTGAGCAGGTGGTGTGGTGTTTGCACCAGATAGTTAATGCTTAAGATGAGCTCTGTCTTCAGAATAGTTGCATATAAGGGTTTGTGAGGTTTTATTTGCGTGAGTCAGGCTAATTATTCCTCACTTGAAATGTGCAATGACAAGAGCAGTCAGACGTGTTCTTCACATGATTTATCACAGTGAATTTCTCAGAGAATGTTGCAGTTAGTGTCACTCATGTGTTGCTTTTACATTGCCGGTTTCAGGGTGTTATCAGTGATAACGGAGTTAACATAATTGTCGAGAAGTGCTATCTATTAAACTTTCACCTCAGTTATACTTGGGACAGGTCTCCTCATTATTTAAATTTGCAAACGTTTGGTTGCACATGGCAATGTCATTAGCTATTATCATTGTTACAAAGTCTGAGTGATTAACAAAGCGGCCGCACTGTGTCATTATATAACTTGTACTTTAAGGTGGCTTACATTGCCTTAGCATTCAGGTATAATGTATAAGAAGACATTGTAAAATTGCTTTACAGTGACTGTGAACTGAGGTACGGAAGTGAGGTAAAATGAAGACCTACAATCCTGTGCTGGAGAGACTTCTGCATTGTAGACCTCTCCTTTGCTCTGCACCCTTAAGGCACATATGTCCATGTGTTCTTAGACCTCTGTGAGAATAGTGAATCTTTTTGTGCACCCTCTGAAATGTCGCGCTGTTTCTCCTTTCCATCTCTGTCTCCATACTGACAGACTGACAGGAAGTCAACCACCACAAAGTAGAATGGTCATGTGACCTCCCCATGCACAACACCAGCTAGGGCTCCATCTTCCTCTATTGCTACTTTACAGGCAATCTCTGGTTCACACATACAGCGTATGAACTAAAGGCCTGTGCAACACAGTAATGTGAACTTATATGTGATACACAGTATTGTGCATGATATATAATAGTTACTGGTGACCAGCAAATCTATCTTTGTTCAATTTGCTGTTGGTTGCATATACTGTTTGGGTAAGAGTTACCTGCATGTCAAACATGTAATTAATGAGACCTGTAGATCCTGCATACTGTTTTCTTTGTACATAAACCGTTTATTCTGCAACACCAAATGTATCACTGACATGTATCGTTTCTTTTGTTTCTTTACTTCTGGTATTTATAGATACATTAATATCTATCAATATTAATTCCGTCCAGTCCAGCGTGGCACACTGAGAGGATTCAACAGCTCAAATTAGCCCAGATTAGTAAACTCATAAAAGGCGGATTCCGTAAAAATAAAGGTTGTACTTTCTGCCTTGCAGCATAATATAAATCCCATTACCGGATTTACTTAGGTGGGTGTGATACCATTAGTCCTATTCCGTATATATATTTTCGTTGCTGATCCATGTGACTCACGCCTGATAACTTATTTATATGGTTTCTTGCACCTTCTCATATTAATATCCCTGTTATTGAAAATGCTTTGGGGACTTAAGTGTCAAATTCACAGCATACAACACAATCAATCAGAGAATGAGTCATGTTTTAAAAGTTTGAACGATCCACAATGGAGTTCGTGTACTTCATGGACATGGTATTCCGGAACACAGATGTCGGCTTTCGCTGCGACTAAATTTTACCTTCACGATAACGGTATTGGTAGTAAACGTTTTTTTCAGGTCCAATGCATCGGTCCAAGTTTCTTGGTAATAATGGTTGGGTATTAAAATGTAATGCTGCCACTTATCCTAATGGAGCCACATTCAGCACATCATCATTTAGGACAAAAGAGTAATTTGGGTTTCCGAAAACGAAACATCCATCAAATTATTCATTTTTATCTACATTTATCAAAATGCGAAATAAAAAAATTCATGCGTTATCGTTAAACTGTCTGCGTGAAATACATACATATACGTTGCTAATATAATTGCCTGTCTTGCAAAAAACGTCATTTCATCTGCCAGTGGATGACGTATTAGATACCCATCCAGGAAAAACAATCGATTAACCGGCAATCCGGTGTCCGCGCATGCGTGAGTCAAATCGATTAACTCACAATCAAATATCTGCGCGTGCGCGGCTAAAATCGATGCTCTCTGCGATCGGTTTGTCGGGAGAATCAAGATGGCGGCTGTTGCTATAGCTGGAGTCTGTTTATTCTTTGGATGTTAATAACAAACGGTAATAACCAACTTCCCTACCAGTTGCCCTGGTTTTCGTGCACCATGAGGACTAGGACCGTCTTTTGCAGACGGAACTAAGCGGAAAAGGATAAAGGGTCCTCGTCCAAAGCCGGCGAGATGTGCGAGAGCTATGCACGATCGCTGCTGCGGGTTTCGGTGGCGCAGATCTGCCAGGCGCTGGGCTGGGACGCGGTCCAGCTCACTGCATGCGATATGCTTTCTGACGTCCTGCACCGGTACATCCAGCAACTGGCCAGGGGCTGTCACCGCTACTCGGAGCTGTGTGAGTACTGTCCCCGGTCCGATCACGTTGTCGTGCTCCCTCCTTTGCCTGAGGCCTAGCTAGCAGATTGACAGAAACGAGGATGACCGCCTGCATGCTCGCACACACCCCCTCTTATTTATCCTGCGTGGAGCCGATTGACTGTCAGTACATCGTTTTCGCTTGCCTTAGTACCCACAGAACTACTCGTGGGTGCGAATTTGGATTCTGGCATGTAAACAAGGGGGAGGGTTCGGCTGATTCAGACCGAGCCAACGGACAGCAGAGAACCAGACATTTAAGCCGTGAACGATTTATTGTTGTTTTTCGATCATTTTAGCAGAACCACCGTCACTAGTCAAATACTGTATTAAAGGTAAATTAATATTCTTGGAAGAATGTTTTTGGACTGTGACCACTTCTTGAATTTTCATCTCTTAGCATTCTTGGTGTCTTATTTTTGGGTTCTGTACTGCATACATTGTAACATCCAGAAAAAAAAATCCTACTATGCTTGCTATACCTGGCAAATAAAGTGAAGTATAAATTCTTAGACTTTTTGGTCCTGGTCTTTCAAAGGTTTTACAATTTTATGTGTGAGTTACTTGTAGTAACTTTATAAGTTGCTTTATAAATTATTTCTTAAGTAAATTGTTTGGGAAATGGCTAGAATTCCTCAGTATTTTGCTTCCTTTTATCGGAATGTTAGTGAGTGATGTTTCCAGACGTGCGTAAATCTGTAAACATTTAGACTGAAAAGTTAGAGGGGATTTATTTGGGCACAATAACCCCGTTCATTCAGTTGTCGGTTCTCCGTGGCTGTTCATTTGAGCAGATATAAACGCAGCCCGGTCACTTTGAGTTTTATCAAGCAGGGATGTGCAAAACTGTGCAGGTGAGAGTGTGTCACTGTCCCCCCCCCCCCACACACACACATACACACACAGACGGACGCACCGACCCGATGCTGGATGACGTGGGCCAGGCCTTCAGGCTCCTGGGTGTGAACGTGAGTGAGCTGGAGGATTATATTCACCATCTGGAGCCAGTGGAGTTCCCCCACCAGACGCCCCTGTTCCCCGTCAGCAAGAACAACATGCTGCAGTTCTCCCAGCCCGGCGCACGCGACTCGGAGGAGAGGAAGGCCTACATCCCTGACTACATGCCCCCCCTCGTCTCCTTACAGGAAGGTAGGGCCGGCGGCACTAATGGCTGTGTGCCATGGTTACCCGTTGCCATGGGAATGGAGGGCTGTTCCTGGCACCAGATTCCTCATTTTGGCCCCTCATGGCCATCCTGCTCTGAAACGCTTAGTGCAAGGAGATTGTTGTCTTTCAGTAAATTGTTTACCTTTGCTCCAATTTGACACACACACATTTTTTTGTTCCGGCTGAAAGTCACTAATGCTTCTGTCAACAAGGGGGCAACCCCATATATGCTGTGGTGATTCGGTGGAAGCTACACGCAGAGCAGCTCTGCAGAGATTTTTGAGATGTTGGTGTATTAAGAAACAATTAACATGTTGCAGAGATACTTTCAAAACATGTCGTCGTAATTTTTTCCTATGTCTGCACAGTTTGGGGTAATTTTCTTTGATCTGTCGAGTCCCTTTTCTTCGGCATTTGGTCATATTAAGAACCTCCATCAGTAAATGCATCCCTATGGTCGTTTCAGAAAAAGTCCCAGCCTTGTATGTGGGTAACTTGAGAGGTGATACCCCAACTCTAAGCCAGGGGGTGTCATGCTTGAGGATGGCACTGTTCCACAGTGCTTGATGTGCATCCTTTTATTGGTTGGCTCAAGCAGAAAGCAGATTGAGGCTGCAGAGAGTTATGTTATTCCTTGCATGTCCAGGATCCTGACTACTGTGCCCAGGGCTGAGGGTTAATGTTCCATGTTAATACACTTGTGGTAGCAGCATAGTGTTTGCCAGACCTGCTTTAAGCTCTCAGGCCAGCAGCTGTGGGGAATCCTCATTTAATTTTGTTGTTTGTTACGTGTAAACAAAAACAATGAGGTAATTTAACCTGCACAGATAAAGATGTGGGTATCCTGAGCGAGGTACGGGAAGTTTTGTTATGTAGTTTAAGTGTAGTGTGACACCCAGGCCTATAGGGGGCAGTCTCTAAGCCATTGCTGATGTCATTGGTGATGCCCAGGATTTCCATTAGGAAAAATCAAAATAATGATTTTAAGGAATCAATATATCTCATTGGGATTGTAATTGCTATTTACCTGTCAGTAGCTGCTGTTGATATTGAGTACCATGGTCTCCAGTGACTAGGGGGGCGGTAACAAGGTATCTGTTGTACCATGTGGATGGGGGGGTTGTGTGCTTTGTGGTAACGTCACTGTGTTAGCTGTATCGGCGAATGTTCTCCCGAATGGGGGGGGGCACCTGGGAGTTGGGTGCTCCCTCTGCGGTGGACAGAGACTTGTTTTCCTTGTGAATTCGTACCCGCAGCCGTCTCCGAGTTACACCGACACTGATGTAGTAACACGGCATTATCTCATCCTCCGCCGCCATCGCTGGCCGTGCCGTTATCTCAGGACCAAGCCCTCCAGAGGAGGCGCTATCTGCATCATGTTCTTCTGACAGTTTCATGTTGGACAAAGTCAGCATGGTTTCAGGCTCTATCTCATCAGGAGGTGAGATAAGGGTGGGATACAAGAGGAGAGCCATTGGTGCTCCATTGAGCAAGAGTGGCTGTGTGAAGCACATGGACACCAGGCTTTTTCAGACCCGCCCTTCGCTCTGCTACACATCACCCCCTGCAGGTCGCATTGTCCTGGTTAAGCTGAAACGGGTAACATGTTCCACATTTCTCTCCCCTCGCCTGTAATGAAGTCCTCACATCTTCTTTTGCTATCTACCAGCCATGTCTGTCCCAGGTTAGACGTGACCAGTAGGGGGTGCTCTGTGACCAATATCTAGTCAGCTGACTTTGTAGTCTGAACTCCTGTGCCCTTTGACCCTGTATTTTACCCTCTTGCATTCACAGAAATTCATTCTCATGAATGTTTGTTTTGCTTTCACATGCATATTGTGAGAGGTATGGGGTGCTTTTATTGATTGGTGTGAGCTCTCACTCTCTCTGACACACACACACACAAACAAGTTAGTGTACCTATCTAAATGGGGACCATCCATTCATTTCTATGGGAAAAACCCTAATCCCAATCACAACACCCTTAACCTCTACCGATCACTTAACCATAAGTAACCAACCAACATGCAAGACTTTTGGCATTTTTACTTTTTCGATTGCATTCACAGATTTTTATAAAACTGTGGTTATCCAAATGGGGACCTCAAAAGATGTCCCCAAAAGTAGGGAAATTTTAGTTTTTACTACATTTTGGGGATAATTTGGTCCTCAAATGTGATCTGTGCAAACACACA
>JAODUD010000001.1:7723161-7736711 GCA_026784285.1 Stomatorhinus walkeri | reverse complement strand
ATGCGAGGGTATTGCTTGGTGTAGGCCTTTACTGAAATGAGCACGCCGCCATCACAATACTCCGTGGAAGCTCTGTTAATCATTGATGAAACATTTACACTGTAATCGGAGGGGGCCTGTTTTTTATAAGCTCTATATTTGTTATCAAAACAACTTTTAGTGTCTAATGCAGTCACACCATGATCGGCAATGTTTGGCAGATAATCTACTGATCTTTTTCCCCGTTCGCCTTTCCTGACCATTTCAAAGCAGCCCCTCTGTAGGCCTGCTACGATTCTACAAACTTCAGAACAAACAAGTCACGAAATATTTCTGTGCCGTAATTTGTGTGATTGCAGAGACACCGCGAACCGCACTTGGTAACTGTCCATACAGCAACGGAACGGAAGGGCTATAACTCCGTTTCAGTGTTTTAGTGTACTGCGGTTGCCGGGGTGCTTGTGCTGAAACATTAGAAAACGACATATGAAATGGGCTCAAATTTAAGATAAAAAAATCTACAAGGATAAAATGAGCAGGAATGAAAGGTATATTTCATTCAGACAAGGGAAGATGAAATCTCACGCAGAGATAATTTTTTTGTGAGCAGCCGTCCAGAAGCAGCACGGTTTTTTGACTAGGCGACTTTGAAATGTTATTTCGTAATTACAGTTGTTTTATTAATAGCAGTATTTGTATTGTATTTGTATTATCACTGGTAGTGCTTAGTCTCGGTTATAAGAATTTGTTAATAAATGCAATGAATATTATAATTATGGCATGTTAGGTTTCTGAATTTTCATTTGCTTTTATGACAAAAATAATTAGTTTTGCTTTTTAAATTAAAATCAGTTTTACCTTTTCAAGCTTACTGAAACATATTTATCATTTTAATAGTCTTAATGGCAGTACATTTATTTCCACCTTGAATTCGGTTAAACTTTCAGGTATCAAAGATAAGTTACCAGAACCACACCCATACCACCCAAGAGTGGAAGATACAGGAGGCCGATAGCTTTAGCTTTAGCAACCTTGGCTAATCCAGTGATGCGATTGCAGGTATAAGTCCTCAAAGACTGGGATGTTTGTACAAGTAAAACAACGTGGCCTGTCTGGTTTCATGATTAATTATATTTTACCGAAGATTAATCATTGAAAATTAAACCTCTTCTAGGTTTTCAAATGGAGAGGGATGGGAATTTCTTCAGAGCGAAATGGCCCCGTCGATTCTTTTTAGATGCAAATATTTTATCTCCGCTTTACTGCACTGTTTCTGTTTATGATTAATTATCTCCTCCCGGTTGAAAATAAATCACGCGAAATCAGGATCTTGAGTCTTCCACCTCCTAACGCACCCAGCAAAGGCAGGATGGTCCTGTTAATTTCAGGTTGAAACTGACACACTAATTATAGAGCAATATAATGGCGTAGCACTACAAAGAAATATTACACATATGCGGTTTATTTTTTTGCAGTTTATTTATTGGTTTATTTATTTATTTCGTTATGTTTTAATTAATTTATTTTGTTATCAGATCCTTCTTATAGTTTACCAATTAAAATCGTAAAGGCATTTTGGTGCCGCGGGATAAAGCGCCCTCTTCCCCAATACCGGCCATCGCTGTGCACCATCTGATTCATTGTGATGTATTAGATGCAATAAATTATCCCATGTAACAAAACATCGTGAGCTGAAAGGCTGATAATCTGGCGCGCGGAGATAAGGATTCATTATTCCAAATCATTATGAATCCAGCGTTGGCTGTGACTTCTTTCTTAATCAGCTTCTGTGATCCTGGATATGTGAGCCGACCAGATAAGCGGGGAGTCGTTTATAATTCTTCCCACCTCGGCCTAATATTTTAAAATAAAGTCGGAGGAAAAGAATGCGGCAAAACACTGGGCACGCGGCACCAGAAGAATAGATATGATTTGTGGGATGGAGAAGATCCCGGATCACTGAAGTCATGGAAGATTTAATTAACGTTTTTTTTCCGCGCGTGGATCTCAAATACATACACATGTGTTTATTTGTTATACATGTATATATGTGTTATGTAGCCTATTTTTAGAATTTCCGGTGAATAAAATTATTTAAACGATATCCTCTATTAAAACTAAGAAGGCAAATAAACCTATATCCGTGTAATAATGAGATAAAGAAAAGAATACGTGATTAGTTTCAATCTATTCACTGTAATGGATCGATAATGATGACAATAAAAGAAACCTGTGTCTAATGGGAAGGGGATCAATGCATTGAACTTGCAAGATTGAAAACAAACAAAGAAAAAACACCACAGAAAGATTTAAAAGAAACTGATGAAAGGGCGTCTAAACAGACCGTTAACTCAAGCGGCACACACGGCCGGTTAGGAAGCCAAAGTCTCTATAAATACCCAAAGAATGAAATCAGTCTATGCGTAACCCAAACATGTCTATCACCTCTGTTGCCAGTGAAGATTTATAGTTACAAACGGCACGGGGGTGAAATAAAAACTTTCATTTGAAATAGGAATCGTCGTTTGCTTGTGAGGATTGTAAATATGCAATGCAACTCGAATGACATTTTCTATACTATAGGGAGGCGCCTATTAGGAAATGTTAACCTTTTTTGAATGGTTATTAATATTATCAATAATAATAATAATAATAATAATAATAATAGTAATAATAATGAGGTGTTCTGTAGTTCTGAGAGCAACATATTCATTTCTCTTTACCTAAGTAATTTCCTTATAATCTCACTCGTTAGAATTTCGGCGCAGATTAATAGGTATTTCACTTAGACGAGGGTCTGATCTTCAATGTAGGCTACGCTTATTTAGCATTGATATCAAAAGCAGAAAGTGCATTAAAAAAGCGGCAGTATTTAATTGCATTCCCCCCAAAAAATGGATTAAACTAATTAATTTGCAAGAGTACTTACTTTTATTGCATTTATAATATGCCGTAATCAACTGTGGAGTACACAACGATGTGACCTTTGTCTGTTATTTATATCAAAGGCATCAATATGCGTATTTATCACTAACGCACATTAACGGTATATTAATATGAAAGTAGCAAAGGCTTTTTTATTTTAAAATAAGCACTTTATTTACGTTTAAAGGAGCTTATTAAATTATTATCATCTGGATGTGCTCTCGCTTAATTCTATTAAAATATTGAAATTCAAATTCTTCAAATGAAAGCTCTTGTTGCCCTGGAAACATTGAATTATTAATTTTTTAAAAGACACGATTTGGCTCGCTGCTCCTTTGTAAGTTTATAGAGTCATGTTGGCTGCCAGTTATCTTTAATGTATTACTTTAATTGAATTTGTTTTCCAAAGATATTGGCGTGATCAGTTTACATTCCGCCTCCAAAGACTGAAGCCCCGAACTACATCCAGCCGCGACGTCAGCACCACGATTTTTTTCACCACGAGAGGAAACGCTGTCGGCTGCCTGCTAACCTATCTAAAGCTGACGGTCCTTTCGAACTATTGGACCTTTCGATGTGTCGTATGAAGTATTTCTGTATTTCATCGACACAGTTGCCAAATGTATTATCATGAACCATATTACATTGTTTTTGTGTGAAGTATGAGCATTTTTGCACGTTAAAAATCTGACTCAGCTGCAATTACATGTATAATGGAGCAATTAATTTGTATGTGCATTATAAATATTTTACTCCCGGTTTTTTTCTACAATTGTGGGCGTATTAGTCTATTTTTTTATTTTATAAACGAATTAAATTGTACTTGCTTTTGAACATAGGTGCGATCTGTCTAGTGAACAAAGAACATCAACGAACACGGACGTTCTAAAGAATTCTGGAATGGTGCGAGCGTAGCCAAACACGCGTGGGGTAGCCTATATACATCAATGTATACAATCTGAAATTAAGTTTCTGTCTATGGGCCTTGGTTCATAGTGTGACACAATTACATACGCAAAGTTTTATATACACAGCCCTAATCCCAGAATGAATATGTGCTTGCACGGCAATGTCCTATTATTGAATGAAAGGTTGACGAATGTTAATGTTAATGCACATAATAACAACTTGAGACAACCCCAAGCGACGTTAGCTGTGTCTGCTCCAAAAACTGGGAACCGCACTTCGTTGACCTCGTTAAGTGCTTAACGACTTTATTGGGGTACATTCTATTGCAATGCAACGTGGTTTTCCTCGTCACCTAGAACCGACCCGGAAGAGCTCTGATCAAATGTACAGTAAGAACGGCAGCTGCGTTGGCTGGAAAAGCTGCTCAGCGCAAGACCAGATTTTCCCCTTCGCTGCTGACGCGCTAAATGCCACCAGTGGTCGAATCGGTGTCATTTCAGCGTTACATCTTCTGGAGATAAAAAAAAACAGTATACAACCAGCCAGCCTGATCTTTGCAGGTCAGTAAATATTTAGGCGTTTCTTCTCGCGCCTGTGTGATTTGTATATATATGCAGCTTGTCTTCTGCATCCTTTAAAAAACAATCCCTTTCTGTCCCGTATTCTAGTCTCTGATCTATACCTTTTGTCTGCGTTTAAGGATAAATTTAAAATTTCGAGTGAAGCTGATGTATAAATAAATAGAAACTGATTTTTTGCAAAGAAAGATGGAACATACAGTTTGTTTTCGATTATTTTACCCGAATGTGTTAGATTTTCATTGTCGACAGGCAGAATTGTGATGTGCAGAAATCGTTGTGTTCGGTGACTAATGCTTGTTTAAAACTATCGATCGGTTTACCGTGTCTCAAATACTAATACTCAAAAGCAACATGGAAATTACTTAAAAGGCGATTGTGCCAGTTAATTTGACCGCAGCTCCTATTTATTTTATTGCTATCGCTGTAGTTCTGTTTCTCTCACGTACACTTTCCGAAATTGGTGTGGGATTTATTTTAACAGGCACATTGGCTAGCCTTTCAAAGAGTAATTTACCTACATCACTTTCCCCGAAATACCGAAGATTTCCGAAGGCTGTTTAATGATCTATTACCACCTAAGTTGGCGGTGGGTTGAGCCCGTAAACCATGAAATTGATCAGATTAGCCCGCAATGAGCCCTAAACGAGTCGGGTGTGTTAAAGCTGCGTTCCCAGCTTTTAATATGAGTGTGGTTGATTTTTATAAGTGGAAAATGAAAATAAAAGGTTACATGAGGGGACAGTGTTTTTGGGTTCCAGGGAGGACGGAAGCGCCCTGACTGGCAGTGATCGAAACAAAGATGTGTTTAAGAGATCATGCTGCAATGGTGCCACTCGACGGTTAATTAATTAATGAATCAACCACTGGACCGTGCTTTTAAATGTACGCTGAAAATTGCTGCTGAATTTTAAATCAGAGAGGCTACGTAAATATTCATTTTTATTTCATTTACGCTGGGTGTCATCAGTTATGCGTATCATCACCATTTTCTATGGCGTAATGGTAACAGGTTACATTTGTAGATTGCAGTAAATTTAACCTGGAATTAAAGTTGTATTTTCATACAGAACACACGTATTTCGCCATTGATACATCCAAAACAGTGTGAATGCTGAAATGTCTTAGGTCTTGTTTATCTGATGTTGTCGGTTAAGAGCTGGAAAAATGGCCTCTCTCAGCATCATCACTTTCTCTCTGTGGGTAATGGGCGCACCAGTTAGCAGACCGATTTGTAATTTTTCATTCGGCTTTCGGAACTGTAAAAGTACGATAAAAACATCCCCAGCCAAAGTGTCAGGTTCTGATCATTCTAAGAAACACGCATCATTTCGACTCTCAGGGGCCCGTACACAAATGTACGCCCCCACTAAAATTCTAAGAATCTTGTGTGCCCAAATTATTTCTTTATTCATCACCTTCAACAAAAAAGACCTACTCTGACTTATTCTTGAAAGGACTTGCAAAACCTAGATATATTACTCATATATCCCCGAATAAGTCGTTACATTTACCAACGGTTTATACCTGTAAGTGAAACAGTAGCGTTTGCTGTACGCTACTCTTCGTTTTAGTTGTAATTATTGCATTCTATTTGTCCAGTGTAAGGTGGAAATAAGAAAAAAACATTTATATAAAATTGTTTCATATTTAATCAGGCGTATTTGAGAAAATTTCTCACGCACAAATACATAGCATTTACTAGTCCTGCAACGTAAATTACATTAAAATCATCCCTTCGAAATACATTTCTCCTTACATTTTATTCTGTACACCGTGAACTGCAAAAAAAGCATAATATTCCTTCATTCATAAATTTAATCATATACATGAAAAATAATTTAAAATCTGTCTCAAAATAACATCGTATGCCGGATGAAGTCTCTGTTGCACGAGGTAATTCGCGAGCAGGCGCGGGTCGTGTCCTTTGGTCAGCTCTCTGGTATTTATCCTGTGACTGTTTGCATAAGCCTAGCCGGATACTAAAATGAAAACCATTAAATTAAACCCACCGTCTCCTTAATTAAAGGATCGTTCATGTACAAGTTAGGTAAAACCAGAATAGACAGTCCACGGGTTGCTTTTACCCTCTTTTCGCTGTGGTGCTTGGATCATCAGAGCAGCGTACATTAAAGATTAGCTTGTTGTTTTATAACGTTATTTTTATAATCTGTTAATCAGGTTAATCTAATTTGGGAGTGGGACTTGACGTGTAACACGAACAATGACACGATATTTCAAGCACATCTACTGTGTAAGTAAAATACACGGCAGCGTCTATTATTTGAACCCACACTGAAATCTATACAGATTTTAATCAGTGCTCCCTTGCAGAGTCGTTCAAAAAGTACCTGCACGGTCTAAAGCTACCAACATACAGAACTGTACTGTCGTGCACAGGTATTATTATGCACGCGGTTAGCCATTTATGTTATCGCTTATTACCTTTGGCCTCGAGGCAAAAATTGGTACGGGTTCTCTGTGGCTTTCTCTGCACATATTATTTTTAAGGGAATAAACTGTTTATTAATTATCTCGCAGGGTGTAATGTATTTGCCTCTGTGCGAATTCCGTTCCGTTGTCTGTTGTTTTGTACAGTGGGAGAGATTCAAATGTAATTTTTAAGGAACATCCATTTCCTCGCTGAAGAATGTGCTCCCGTTTCACACAAATGGAAGCATGAAGGGATTCGGCCTCTGGAGTGCCTTCCATATTCTTTAAACTTGAAACCGCCAGTCAAAAATAACATTCTATAGACCTATTTATCGTCGTGTGCTGCCTGCGAGCACCTATAATGCAAATTTGTGTGACGAAGCGCACAATACTTTTCTAAAGGATAATCACGCACGACAGCATGACCGAGGGAGCGGGATTGTTCTGTCCGTGGCAGTACAACTGTTTCCATCGGCGCTCAGGTTTAGGTTCGTCTGAGTCAAGATGTTATTTCTGCGTATTCTGGGGAGGAAAAGGTTACACCAACTCAGCATATTTGTTTTTCTTTTTTTTCTCACACAATAGATACACAGTTTGTGCCCGTGTGCGGTTACAGAGAGGCGTAAAAGCTACATGTATACCTCAGGTAAATTAAGTTTAAGTAGGGCAATGCACAAGACATTTGCGTCTGTTCCGAACAGTCATTCTGAGGACCACCCCAAAAAATAAATGCACCACATATGATTTAAATACACAACTCCGTTCAAAACTCACCTGTTCAGGACATAAAACATTTCTTAAATGTGTTCGCATATTGTACTTATCGGGCGACACGTGTATATAACCAAATACTGATGTTTCTATTATATTAAGCACGTTAATTTAATGTGGCATAATTTCAAAATGTATAACAAATTACGCGTTTATTCTCTTTCACTTCTAAAAACAGCTATATACAGTAGATTATCCTTATAAATTGAAAGTGTAATGAAATAATGTAAGTAAACTGTCATCCCCGAAGATACCGTTACTAAAGAATATAAATAATTCTAGGTATTTACAAACACTTGTGTCTAATTTGAGCGCGCACGTACTCCATCCCTCCTCCAAGGAGCACAGAAATTCGTTTCCTGGCTGTTTAATGGGATGTTGACGTCACATCCAGTGGCGTCGGTGAGGCTGGCCATTTCAGCGCATTGCATAGTATCAAAAGAGCAGCCCCCTCTTCCCCAATTGCATACTGTCAATCTGGAAGCACGAGGCAGCCAAACTGGGAATTAGACACTGAATACCACCCCACAGGGCAGCCCCCCTATTACCGAGCAATCAAGTGGAATAATACAGGAGTACAAGACAATATGCTTACCTGACTTTGGCAGATGAGATTCAGTACGGTCAAATGTCAGGATAAATACATTTTCATCAGTTACGGTTATTTTACGCACATATCAACTCTGCGAGGTAAAGACCCTTATGTTACCTTGAATGAAGTTTATTGGTCAAAACGCAACCGTCCACCAAAAGTATATTTTCAGAGGAAAGAGAAAATTGTAATTTTTAAAACATGAAAACGCTCTTAAAGATTTATCTAATTCAAAAGAAGCAAATCGGCGCCAGAGACCATTTCTGCCGTACTCTGAGTACACAAATCAAGATGTGAATCGGGATGTCACATATTACAACTTCGTCACCGCGAGAGGACGCACTGTCACAGTTTTAAGAGAAGAGTCGTGTCCTGGCCTGCTTGAGATTTTGCAACCGAACAACATTTCGCTTTTATTTATTACATAGAACATGTAAGGACCAAAGGCAGCCCCGCGTCTTCCTGACCTTCTCCGGGATTTCATTCGCATTTTAATTAGAAACTTACACGTTTCGTTTTAACACAGATATATTTGTGATGCAAAACGACGGCGATCGTCCCTTCATGTTGATGCGTTTCGCTTCAGGTAAAGGTGAACAATACTCACGCGGACTGCATGGAGCGGCCCCCGAGGGATGCCGCGTCTTTCCTTTTATTTCCCAGTCTCGTGCTGATGAATGGCGAAACGGCCAAACTTGACCGGAGATATGTGTATTCTTTATTTATAGCCATTAATGTAAACACGTGGAGTATATAGAGAAGACGGTGAAATATTTGTAATTATTGCTGGCGTTTAACTAGGAGTCAGACCGCGCTGGGCTGGCCCCTCCCATGCCGATGACACTAGCGGGACCCTCCTTAAGTTGCGTCGCGCCACAGCTGTCTGCAACCATTGAGCTGCCTGGCGCCATCCTGAAAGAATGCCTTCACTGTAAAAATAAAGAGAGAAAGAGCGATGGAGTAAGAGTAAGACGGAGAGAGCCACTGTTGCTGCTTAATACAGATTTGATCTTTGAGTTTTTAATTCGCTTCTGGTCCAGTTTGCGGTAACCCATCTTCGGGCGAACGAGGTCGATTCTGAACACTCGCAACCACTTGTTGCCTCTGCTACTCAATACCGAAACCTTAGGGGAAAAGCAGAGAACCTCAATGTGGAATTGGAAAAGACTGTGGACATAGATACGAAAGCGTAGGAGTGCGACCATGTCTCAATGTATGCCATTTTTTCTATGGTTATTAAAAGAAGATACACGTGTATTATGTAGCGTTAAATAACAAGAAATAAAGTGCATTGTGCCCGATTTAATTTGTTCCTTTTGTTTTCAGGTGATCGACAGATATTTATCTGAATAGAGAAGACACCTGTGGATTTAATATCACAGGACATTGGACACAAACTTTCTTCCTTTTCGAACTGCGTTATATTCGATCATTTTTGTGCGCATGTTTAATTGACAATGGAAGTAACCGCGGATCAGCCTCGGTGGATGAGCCATCATCACCCTGGGGTACTGAACGGTCAGCACCCTGACTCGCACCATCCGGGCCTTGGCCACTCATACATGGACCCCTCGCAGTATCCTCTCCCGGATGATGTGGATGTACTGTTTAATATCGACGGGCAGAACAACCACGTCTCTTCGTACTACGGAAACACAGTCAGAGCCGTCCAGAGGTATCCACCTCCCCCTCACAGTAAGTTGCGCCTGACGCAAGGCAAATCAAATGTTGTTAATGAGTACGCCAATGTACATTTAATATTTTCTGCTTCTAAATATTAAATTTAGATCTAATTTAGCGGCGAAGACCGTTGTCCTTTCAGTTTACTATTTGTCTCTACAGCTCAGGGCAAAGTTGACAGTTTTGTTTGTTGCAGGCGAAAAGCATAAGATCCACGGTATTTTGAAACCTTACCACTGTCGTTTAGATGTGGGTTACCGTTGACGGCTCAACATTGGTTTCATAACTTTCCAGTGTTCTGTCATTTTTACGTTTAAAACGCCATCAAGGTAAATGGTTTAGTTGGCGGTGGGTTTTGGTAAATAGAATATAATATGCGGGAAACTCCGACGCAAGAAACAAAGCACATTTAAGCGAACCCGTGAAACATAACAGCCCTCGATTTTTCGGGGAAGACAAAGGTCTGCCCATTTAAACATTTTTCACAAGGATATTAATATAATTCAAATTATTATATGTCACATGCGGAAAAATGTACACTTCGCAAGTTCAAGTTTTGCGTTTTAATGTGTTGTTGCTACGCTGCAATGCGATGTATGTTTGCAAAGTGTAGTAACAAACAAAACTATAAATGAGCAAGAACACTACGGAAGAGCGATTGCTGAATTTATTTAGTTTACTTCCTGAACGGAATTGAGAATGATGACCCTGTTTCTCTTACCGGCTTGCGTGCTAAAATTCACTTTCGGTATTCGGTGAGAAACTTGCTGCACGAGCGATGCAAAAAAGGATTTCACCCTGCTTTCTATTAAGTAGCACGGCCTAAAGTGGAAAAACGGTCCATTATCCGATGTAATAGCTTTACATATTTCCTTCGAATGTTAAATACCTTTTTAGTTTATCACTGATTGCGTGTTTATTAATTTTGTAAATGCCAGGACTTTCGTAACGAGTCTGAAAACTGTTCATCGAAAACATAGACGGCGACGTGTAAAAATGGTACCATTGTACGCATTCTTAATAAACATAACACGCCTGGACAAAAATGGTTGAACGCTTGATATTTTCTTGAGTGTTTTAAAAATATTTCTTTATTAGACATTTGCAAGAGTAGCCAAACATGTAGGCGCATAATAGACGTTAAGTCACACATGTGGGTTATCGTAGCAATTTATCCTTCGTCTTTTCAATAAACGAACCCTATTATTAAACCAAACATGACTCAAAACAAGCGGCCGAGAAGGTAGATTCGTATTTTTAAGGACACTCGGTTCATTCCATCTTTATTTTTTTCCATAAATGTTTAACATGATTAACCACCAGTAATGGAAACATGAATACACTTCGTCAGTCAAAAAAACGTAATGAACCGTGGTGCTATTGCTATTTTTCCCTATCTTGCGTCTCCAGGTAGTCAGGTCTGTCGTCCCCCTCTCCTTCACGGCTCGTTGCCTTGGCTGGACAGCGGCAAAACCCTCGGCTCGCACCCAGGTGCCTCCCCATGGAACCTGGGCCACTTTCCCAAGAACCCGCTGCATCACGGCTCCCCGGGAGCACTCTCGGTCTATCCACCGGCATCATCGTCCTCCTTGTCGGGGGGACACTCCAGTCCGCACCTCTTCACCTTCCCTCCGACCCCCCCTAAAGACGTCTCGCCAGATCCGAGTATATCGACCCCTAACTCAGGCAGCTCAAATCGCCAGGAGGAAAAAGAGTGCATAAAATACCAAGTGTCCCTGGCCGAGAGCATGAAGCTGGAGTCAGCCCACAACCGAAGCATGGCCTCCATCGGGGCGGGAGCCTCTTCCGCTCACCATCCCATTCCCACTTACCCGTCTTACGTCCCCGAATACGCCCCAGCAGGCCTCTTCCCACCAAGTAGCCTGATTGGCGGGTCGCCTTCCAGTTACGTTCCCAAAGCAAGACCAAAAACAAGGTCATCCTCAGGTAGGCTAGTTTCGAATTTCTTCGATTTTTTCTAATACTTTTGGAAACTGGTGTCTTTATGTAGGTTGTGTTAAAGGTTATTCTCTGTGCCCGTCCCAAAACATTTGCATTTGTTTTTCCCCAACTCACAGCACCCTTAATATTATACAAATTAAACCGCAGCCCTGTATAGATCATAATGCATTATAACGGAGGATAATAAAAAATAACATTTTCTTTGTGACCACATGAAAACTCGTATCGTTTATTTTAATAACCATACACGGGAGTGTGTCAGGCAATAACGAGCTATGTGCAATCTTTATATTAGCATTAATAATGTCTCACAGGTAACGCATTAAAATCTTTAAACCTTTAGATTTTGTCTTAAATCTTGTAACTATAACCTCATTTGTAGTGCAATTCAGGATTTATCTCCGCATAAATTAAATTAAGAAATCATTATAATACATTTAACTTTAAAAAAGCCCATATTTTCACGTTCATTATTGTGTTTCAAAAGTACCGAGGCCTGCACCAATTCCACAAATAACTAAATATAATCACGGCTGTCCCCGGAAAGCACCATTTTCTAGAAATAGGAATGTTTTTTAAAGTAGCATCAGCAGAGATCCGTTCTGGGTTTTCATTTTCTCCCCCACGTTGACTCTCCTTCCCCGGCTCTGTTTCGTTTATGTGTTTAGGCTAATCCAATTATTTTCAGACTGCTGCACGCGACAGTTGCATTGTTCGCGCAGCGCCAGAAACTTTCATGGAGTCCGGATGCGAGCTGTGTTGCAGGGAATAACCAATAGCAACTAGTCATGGCAGAAGTATGGCCGCCTAAACAAAACATTATGCAAACGATCTATGTGTAATTACCCTAATGGTAGTTCAATTATTACTCCGGGCGAAATGTCATTTAAAATAAATGATATGTTTGCAGTTTATTCGGAAAACGACATTTAATTGGGCATACTTTTTTACGGTTAAAAACAATAACCTGACTGAAATGAAACTTATTTTAGAAACGTATAAAGGCCTATGTATTTATCATAATGCCTTAATTAAACATCAAATTGCGTGATTTTCTGCGATGAATTATTTTTTCATTTCGTTACTTTATTTTTAAAAACATTTTTTTCCTAAACAAGCCGTTTGTGGTAGTGTCTTCTGCACTAGAAAGGAAATGATTCAAAAGGTAGTAGATTGACTTTGTGGTCTACGAAGCCGGAACTAAAATCTGCACAACACAAAACCCGTAGTAGTTTTTTTAACACTTGGCCTTGAAGGAATGTGTAGTGTTGGGTTTTGTGTCGTGAAACTCACCTGTGATGCACGCATCTCTCTTGGTAGCCGATGAGGGAAATGTGTCAAGTTTTTTTAAAGAATGAAAAAGTTAATAATTTGCCGTCTCGGGGCGCATGCGTGCTGGCTCGACGTTTGACAAAGCCTTCTGTGAGTGCGCCTTGCTAGTGCGAAGGAGAGCCACTCAGCTCTGTCCTTTCGATTCCATTGGTGCGGTAACGGGCCTACTAATAACACACACTTTAATTAAAATATTTGACAGACGAGCGCCCAGGTAAACTAACAAGACATTTTTTTAAACGTCGTCCTACAAAATTACATGATATCACAGAAGCCTTAAATAAACTTAATCCAAATCAAGAATAAGTTCTTTCTTTCGACTTATAAAACCAGATTAATCACATCATCATCATCATTATTATTATTATTATTATTATTATTATTATTAT
>JAODUD010000001.1:7697960-7713739 GCA_026784285.1 Stomatorhinus walkeri | reverse complement strand
TGTGGAGGGGGAAAGACGTCGATGCCTCAAGCTGAACGAGGGAACTTGAGACAACCTGTTTCTGTAAAATGGAGCATCTGTTATTTTAAGTGTCTGTCTCACTTAAAAATCTGAATATAACTCAATTTTAGCCAAGTATGGTCTGCATGTCTTTCTTCTGGATGCAGTTAGACATTACGTTTCTGCTGGGCCTGCATGATGTCGCACTGATCTCTGTCCGGTACGCCCACCCATCTTGCTCTTCTGTAGGGTTTTGCCACGAAGTGGAGGGCCATCGCCAGGATTTCTGAAGCAGTGCAGAAACAATACCATTGATTTTTCTGACGAGGGGCCTAAGGTGATAGAGATCTGCCCTGTAACAGGTGCGTGGTTGGTGTTTGTCGGCGGTGAAAGTGGCTGCGTGTATGGAGTTGGAGCAGTGCTGGTCTGAAGTGAGAGTGACACTGGTGGCATCATCGATACGGCCACGGTGACGCAATGGCTTATTCAAGCATCGCTTGTCTGCGTTCTCGGTCTGCTGACGTTCATTTAGAAGAGATTCTTCAGGAAGTGAGAGCAGGTGCTGTTCAGTGTCTTCTCACACTTGCACTGGGGATCGCTCCAACTGCCAGACGGGGGTCCCCCATTCGCCCCTCCTCCCTGCCCATCTGTGGAAACCTCATTTGCATGATCTCAGTAACTGTCGCTATCTCAGAGCATGTGTGTTTGCATCAGCCAGGCATGCACTCCTTACACTGCGGCTTGCAGGGTTCCTGCAGGTTATTTACCCTTTATATAGTAGTATTCTCTAAGAGAGCGGTTTAGTAAGGGACACATGGTTCCTTCCCATCCAAACAAAACTTTCTTGTGTTATATTTTTATTTTTGTATCAAGAACATTAGGTCAAAGTTCATTAAGATTTTCTATCGCTTTATTGAGTGGATCTTATATCTGTGTTGGATTGACTGAAATAATATTTTAATAGTTTTTAGCAGTATGTTGCAAAACCCTTGTACCAGATTTGTGTTAGGAATATTATATCCTCCTGAGACCCCACCCATTCATTTATGTCCATTGTAGTGGGTATTTTATTTTTGCATTTTGCATCTTTTCACTGATGTAAGGAAACATATTTATTCCTGTTGTACACTAAAGAGGACATGCTGTGAAATTAAAAATAAAAATTAATTTGAAAAAAGATGGCTTATTTCCTCCAAAGACATAGAAAATCACAATTAACTTAAAACCGAAGGGCACTTTTTTCTGTTATTGTTTCCACTTGTGTTAAACTGCCTTACACTACTTATCATATTGTATGTTTTTGTGAAGACAGGCGAAGATCATTGAATGAGGCCAGAATATAGGTTCATTAGTCTGGTATGTTCTCTTCAGGGTGTCTAGTATGTGACTCCTGTCAAGTCATTGGCCTATATTGTCCTGATGACTTCTTACCAATTGAGCTGATTGTCAGTCCCTCAGAAGTATCTGTGGTATAAAGGTTAAAAAGGCATTTGGGAAAACCCTGCTGTGCTTGCTTGTCCTACTTGGCATTGAAAATATTGTGTAAGAAACTTCTATACTTAATCCAGAATGCTGTCTCTCTCTCTGATTTTCACCTGTTAAAGTCAGTGAACGTGGTTCTAAAAAGCTTAATAGGTACAATTAATTAAATCAGTGCTTATGAAGAACTGATATGGCTGTTATTTTTTCAGTATTTTTATGGTAAACAAATTGGCATAAAAAGTTTGGGATGTTGTGACACTTATCTTAGATAATCTGATACCTGAAGCTAAAATTTGCCTGTAGTATGTTAATGTGTATGTAAGAGCCTGTGATCTGCCATCCCATCTAGGGTGTACCTCAGTACCTCAGCTGCCTAGGATAGTCAGGTCAGCCTCATGATGAGTAGTTGGGTGATGCAAGGATGGTTGCATGCGTGCCTGTATGCATGGAAAAATCACCTGATTTTAGTCCAGTGTACAGGAACTGATTGAAAGAGCTGACAGCTGACAAAGCATGTTGCAATGGCCCATGAAGGAGTCAGATTAACTGTCTATATTCTCTGTGTTCCGAGCACTGTTTTTGTGCAGAACAGGTCCCTGTATTTGGGTTGTTCCCTTTTGAAGGGAGACAAAGCACCAGTCCAGTCTGAGTACTTGATTTATTTAAACATTTCTTCCTAGTAAGCTGTTGTGAGACGGCACGTGTAATTTAACAGCTGACGTCAAGACATATTTTCCTGTTTTCTTGTTTACTTGTTTTATCCCCTTAAAAGGGAGTTCTACCCAAAAAAGAATCACTGAACTATTTTCTGTAGAGTCAAAGGAAACTGCTCTTGTTTTGCTTTGAGTACAGAACTGGTCTTTTCCTGATGTCATTGTCATTCTTTTGTCAAACACTTTGTTTTACATTCTTATATTGACATATCTGACATTTCACAGAAGGTTACCTGCACCCTTGCAAGGGTGATGGCAAGATGGTCCCTGAAAAGAAACTAATCAATATTTCAAGTTGCTTTATACTATAATACACGTGAGGAAAGTCTGTTGTTCTTCTTTCCAGAGCTGCTTATTTGGGATCTAGCAAGCCTGGAGGTTTTCCATGGAAGCACAGGAAATGAGAAAGGCAGCAGACTGGATGGAATAACAGCATAATTAACAGGTTTTGGTGGCATTCCACGTTACCTCCAGCTAAAGTTTTTCAGTGCCCTGTTGGCACTGCGGTCAGGGTTCAGTATTGTCTAAACTAGGGAACGGTGGATCAGACTGTAAAGGCCTGTGTGTTTCATGGTAATTCTGTTAGTTCAGTTGCGCTCCGTATGTTTTCTGGCACGTTCTTCTTTCTTAAGAAGTGAAACGCAGAAGTGTCCTCATTGCTGATGACAGGTAAGGTGCTGTGTATATTTGACTCAAGTTGGGAGCCTATGATGAGGAAGTTGAAGGCGCCTCGGTCCAGTGCCACTCAGTGTACTTATTACAACAGACAAACCGGTTGGGTGCGGAGGCGTTTTCCCCAAAAACCCACTTGGAGGGAAGCCGGCCCTTTCTGTTACCCTGCACCAGAATTTAAGCTTGTTATGGTGGCAGCTGTAAACCAATGAACAACTGCTTTGTGAAGCAGATGACGACGTGGGGCTCCTTTTCTACCTAGATCGTGATTTGCCCCCATCCACAGTTCCTGTACTTCCCTATTGCTGAGGATGTTAGGAGGTTGGGTGCCAATTATAACTTAACAATTATTCTTTTGTACATTTAACACACTGAATACTACACCTAAAATGGGTAAAGTGGGTGATCATATTCATGCTCATCCCTTAAGTGACACCTACCTAGTGTCTTGCCATTTTCATTTAGCCATTTCAGAACAGCATTACAAATTACTGTGCTTTTAAAAAACACACGCATGCGTCATGTGTGTATACACAAATGGATGGATGGATGAGACTCCTTTGTGAATTAGAACTTTACAAATGGCTTCCTTTAAATAGCTTAGGGCCATGTGCTGATGTCGTAAGCTGAAGCCCGAGATCTTGAGGTGGCCATCTTTACCTTTGTCTGACCTGAGCCAGTGCAGACTTGTTCTGCTGCAGTAGTACAGCACTGCAAGAACAACTGGCTTTTGAAATAAGGGACCAGGTTATTCAGTAGATTTTTAGTTTCTGGGTCCATTAGTTACTCACCCGCATGTATTTTTCTTTTTAAATTTTGAGGTTATGGGTCTATATATTTAACATTCTCCACGGTTTTAAAGTGGATTGAGATTAAAATCGATTAGGTATAGCACCCATTAAATTGGACAAATGTTCACAAAAATTAGCTCTGTTAGATAACTTGCTAACTGCATGAAGAAAAACATTGATGCATTTTTCAAAAAACATTTTGGTGTATTCATACTAGGCCCGTTCTGCACAAGAAATTGGTATTTGTAGTGGGGATAATTTTATCAGTGTCAGCTAGTACCGTTGTCTGTAGTGTTGAATGCTGAGGCTCGTAGATAATAAATATGTTCATATTCAGATTTTCCTGGAGTGACATTGATTGTTATGGAGGTAGATGTCTTATAGAAGGCATAGCAAAGTTGGAGATTACATAAGTCATTCATTTTTCTAATGTGATTTGCTGTTACACCTGGGCTTGCTTAGTTACAGGTTATTCATATCCCATTTAAATGTATTTCATGCATTGAGGAGGTTGTATCATAGCATCTTTCCCAGGTGATGGTGAGGGATCAGTAAACTATGAACTGCCTGGTTTTGCAGAGCCCTCGAAGTAGCAAAGCTTGCCATGTGACAGCGGCTTGTTCTTAAAACTGGATCTTTAATTCCTCAGAATCTGGCTTGTAGAAGATTGGTCTTATGCTCAGAGGTTCTCCCAGGGCTTGATCAAAATCCACTCGCCCAGTGTGAGCTTGAGACTTGAGGGCAAAGGCTGAAGTATCTGGTTTGGCTAGAGGGTTTGAGTGGAGGGGTAAATTTGTCCTGCTTGGGTCCCCCTCCCCCACTTAAAGAGCACCTACCCACCTGGTCTGCAGTCGTGCTGCATGAAAACACATAATGGGTTGCCCTGTTGGAGCCTTCTGGGATCCCACAGAATAGAGCTATTTAAGCCCTTTCCCTCCTCCCCCCTCCCAGTTTCAGCCGGAGGTCAGGTTGAGCTTGATGAGCTGTGACCTTCGACCCATTCGAGGGTCAGAGGGGTAAGTGACCCTTATTGGCAGTCAGCAGTTTATTCTCTATTAGAAAGATGGCCATGAGGAACACCCACATCAAGGTGTCCCTAGCCTGGTCTTTGTCCTCAAGGGTGCAGGTGAGAAGGTGAGGAGGGCCAGTTGGGTAGCCATTGTGACTAGCTGACATGTCTCATGTTACCTGGAAGGTGACCACATAGTAGACTGCTTGTTCCTGTCCATTAAACCAAACTAAACACAATAAAATCTCTAGCTTGTATTGTTATTCCATTAGGAATGGAGGGTCTCAGTGCCATGTGCCTCCTGCTGGACCCCATCCTTCTCTTTTGAACTCAAGCCCTGGTGAATTTAGTTTAGGTGTGTGGGCTGCAGAGGTGACAACCGTCAAGATGCTCCAAGGAATCAGGAAGACAGTGCGTCTGTGGACTTGGGAAGCTTGAGAAGGAACTGAAAAAATCTTCACTCACTAAAAATCTTCACAAATTATGCCAGGCTGCCTGCCATTTGTTATATTTTAATAGCGAGGGCAGTGTTACCCATACACATAAAGGCTGCTGGAATCCTATAATTCAAGTCTGTGGATATACAGCAGATTCTAATGTCATGATGTGTATCTGTGAATCGGTCATGATTCGAATGATTATAAGTTTGTAAAAACAGTCAGCTCTGACCATCCTAAAAAGTGGAGTTTCTATGCTGTCGTAAGAGTGACAATATACAGCAGAAGGTCTGTTTTATCAGGTTAACTGAAAGTTGAAATGAAAGCCTGTGATTTACAGAAAAATGTGACAGTTCAAAGCGCTTTACTGAATGGTGCAATACCAGTGACCTTGGGGATTAGTTTGACACTGTATGCTAACAAGTTCATCAAGCAGTACTAAAGTCTGTTGAGATGGTAAGATGTCTTACCAGAGATACCTGCACGTCCATTTGAGGGAACGGGTTTTACCCAAAGAGAGACTTGGGTGAACATCAGCTAATGAGCATTATCACATCCTTCATGTAGCATTTCATATGATTAAAGGACACATTTTTTGTTGTAGTAGTGAAGTAACGCAGTTTTTTTCTCGTGAGACCCTGGAAGCCCACTTGAGAATCCGTAACTTCACTGGCTGTGTTTGGAGCGGTTTGTGTTCATATCGCTGCTCTGCTGTCCACATTGTCACCACGGGGATAGTGTGTCTCCACCATGGCGCAGCATTCCACTGCTGCTGTTGGGCACGTCCTGCCACGCTGAGAGTGGCACAGATCCAGGCCTAGATGCCAAGGCTTCAGGCAGGTTAGATGGTGGAGTTGAGTGGCTTGGTTTTACCGGCTTGTCTGGCAGGCTTTTGCTGAGGGCCAGGAAGATGGAATATGTAGGAGTAGCCCCTCCCACCTAATTATCCTTTATCCATAGGATAGCTGGCTTCCTGAGAAATGCAAGAGTTTGCTTTTTAATTAAGCTTTCCTGGGGCCTGTTAAAATCAATTGACTAGGGTAAGTTTACACAAAAATGGTGGGAGTCTCTGAAGGTAGCAGGGTTTCTAATGCTGCAATGATGCTGATACCTTTTTTTAAACAGCAATTCATTCACCTTGGTCCTAGATGACTGTTTAGACCTGGTGGTTGACACACTTCCCAGGGAGTTGTGGTTTGAAGTAAGTGTGTCCATATCTACAGTTTGGTAGTTATGATTTCAGTTCCCTTATTTAATAATGTATCTCTTGTATGTTGCAACAGTTCTGTTGTATAATTAATGTGTATTGTCCAACATTTTAAATATAGTGATTTATATTAATAGAGCGGTCATATCGGGAAGTAGAAGATATGCCATTGGTGGAAGGATGGGGTGCTGTCTAATTGGTCAAAAGAAATCATGGCGATACATTGTGATTGTGACAGGTGGATATCATGAGGAGGTGTGTCTGTGAAAGCAGTACATTCTGCTGTGAGTGACATAGCCCAGCGTTTTTGGAGGGGGCAAGAGCACCAAAGTGACACTGTCTGATAGTACAAAATGTGGTCTTCTGTCTGCTCTCTTCTGGTGCTTGGTATGTATGACCTGTCAGCAGAGATTTCCAGTGTAGTCCCCCACAAAGCCAGACCATGAATTACTTTATTCTTTCCATACAATGGCAAAACATTACGCCCCTCTCCTGGCTGGAAAAAGGGAAATTACAGGTGTAATTGTTTAAGTGATTGCTCTGTGTGTAAGAGATCTGTGTTTCACTTAAGAAGCGGGTCTCATTGGCATTCAGCTGTAATCCTAGAGGCTTAATTACCCAGAGTGCTTCAGCTATAGCAGGCACTAGCCTGGACCCTGTGGGGTCCCACCTCCTTTCAGCTGTCAATCTCTCAGGACTCTAACAAAGAGACTTGGAATAATGTGGCCTTTGGCTCTGGTGTTGTTAGTAGGGTACTACCTGAATTTCAATATTTATGTTCAAGTCCCAGCAATCTGCCAAAAATATCTAATTAAATTTAAGAAGCGTATTATATTGTTATCCTCGCTGCAAAATTATTTATATTTTGGATTTCAACCAAACTATACTTTATGTAGTTTGATGGTATAATTTAGTAATCACTCTATTTTGATAGTGATTCCAAAACTTAGTAGTCCATTAACATTACAAGTAACTAAATATTAGCATGACTGAATTTAAACAGTTATGGAAATGTCACTGAGTTCTGGCCAATGGCCAAAAGAGGTCTTCTTTTTATACCCTATGACATGTAGCTACAGGAAAATCTGCAGCCAAAGCCCTGTAGCAACAGTGTTATTCAGGTGTAATGTGCTCTCTAAGTGTCTAAAAGGCATTGAATTGTACCAGCGCTGCTGATCTTGATGGTTTCATGACCTGAATCTGGAGGGCAGATCTCCATCTGAGTGTCCAGCTGGGTGGAAGTAGGGTTGGATGCCTATGGCTTGAGCCCATATTGGATCTTCTGGTAGTTTGTCTGGCCCTGACCGGCTGACTGACTGCTTGGCAGTTTTCCGGTTCAGTTTCACTTCACTTCCTGTGTGGCTTTCACTCATTGGATGCCCATTCCACGTCCCTCATAGTGGTTCTTTTCTGACCTGTTTGATAACCTTCTGGTTCTCCTCCATTGCCCGTGCCATCATTTGAACTGAACTGTCAAATGCAACAGCTACTAATTTATTTAGTGAGGTAATTAAGGATCCCAATGGCACCTCTGCAGGTGGCTGTATGTTTACACATCTTATGTGTTGCCACACAGCTGCACAGACCACTTTATGTTCAAAGAATTTCTCAACTGACACACATAAATTACACTGTCTGGCCCAAAAAAAGGTCACAATTTGAATTTATATTAGCAAATACTTAACAGCCAATGACTAGAGCATTATTACAGCCCTGCAACATTATGCAGCAATAAAGTAAAGTCAGCTGAGTACCTGAATCTACTGAATGACCTGGTTACACCTCCATCCTTCATCAATGGATTTTTCTCTTCCCTGTTGGCACGGGCATATTCCAGGACAAGAAAGCCAAGATTCATTGAGTATCAAAGATTGTTTCAGGGAGCATGAGGAATCATTTTCACACGTGACTTGGTCACTGCAGAATTGTGATCTTAACCTCATTGAAGGTCTTTGGGATGTGCTGAAGGAGGCTTTATGGAGGTTCAACTCACTTGTCAATACTGGATCTCGGTGAGAAATGAAGGCAAATCTGGATGAAAATAAAGGGTGAGATGTTGCATAAGCCTGTGGAAACGTTGCCATGACAAATGTGCGCCATAATCAAAGCTAAAGGCGGCCCAACGAAAAATTCAAATGGCGACTTTTTTTTTTTGGCCAGGATGTGTATTTTGAAAGTTTTGCTAACAAAACATGTGCATGTTTCATGAAGCAGCAAGATTTCTAGAAGTGTATGTATGCATGCGTTAAATGCTGTGTGTGTCTATATGGCTGCTTTACATACAGTTCTACCACGAAAGGTGAATGTGGTTAAGCAGACTGCCTGGGTGCAAGGCTGTGTTGCCCATGTTCTGCTTTTGTCACCCTGGCAACCTCCTCTATCATGTATGTTAGAAACCTGTTTTCTCAGAAGAGAGAAGGCAGCTTTAACTTTAATATCACATCTGCGTGCATAACTTCTGCTAGTTAAAAAGGCTTCCTCAATACTGACTTTATGAATTGTTTAATTAACCTATGTTAACTTTCAGTCTTATTGTAATTCACTTAAATTATTTTAATCGAAAGCAAGAATCATTTTCTGCCTTTTTTGAAACAAAAGAGGTGTTTTGTAATCGTGTAGTGCTGACACCTCTTCCCTCATCTAAAATTCCTTCATCCTTCAGTGGTAAACTTCACCAGCACTGTTAACTCACAAAAAACTGGAGTAAAATAGACTGGAAATGCCTTAAAAAGTAATATATTTCTAATGGCAGTAATTTACTGTCTTGCTAGTGGGCCCTACTGAATAATTATTGTTTTTGTGTCTTGTTTCACCAGATGAAACAGAGTGCTAATCAAGTGTTTTGTGGGTCATTGTAATGAGAAGTCTGGCTGTTATTTCCCTTAATTGCCATCGGTCTTCTGCAGTTCCTCTTTATTTTGTAATATGTTATACACTGTTAATGACACACTGCTTACTCCAGCCCCCCTTGCCCTGGTTGAATTTGTGCTGTTTTGGAACAATGACACGGCTGTAATAGATCACTTACTTATAGTATGGAATGAACATCTTTTTTAGGCCATTGCTGATTGTGGACGATGCCAATGGCAACTGCAGAAGGACAGATGATGTCAGTAGGGTGTGGGTTGCAGCAGCCCCAATCAGAGACGGCAAACCTCTCCATCCAGGGTCAGACATCCAGGGAGTGGTGGAAGAGACCAAAGACCCAAAGTGGGATTGTGCTTGATATTTATAGGGTGGGGAGACCATTTGTAAATCTAGTGTAAACATTGTTATCAAATTCAAATCAATTAGTTAGTGACTGTATGGCCTGGCTGAACTCCAGGCTGGTTGGAGCCACCATTGGTCCCCCCTCCTCCATTAGAAGGTGAATATTGTATGGCGAGGTGGGACCTGTGGACCTAATTGGGATGTCACTCTGTGTCATATTAAGAAGGATGAATGTAGTACAGTACCAAGCAAACAAATCTAGGGCTGCGTGATGCCGGAAGAAAAATCACGTCGAGATCTGAAAATTTAAAAAATAAATATTGTAATATTTGTAAAACATTAGTCTGACAAAACACTTGCTTTTTCTCAACATATTCTTTATAGAGCCTAAAAATCTTCTGCATAGAGAAAGGCAAATGACTTTAGATTGATTTTGTAACATATACTACATAATCTTGAAAAGTAACAATCATTAAAATTGCAAAGCATGCTAAGAGTTGTTTCCTGTGAATGAGTATAAATGTTTTAGCATAACTTACTGATGGTCTTTGCTGACTGTCGTGGTCAATTGTGACAATTGCCCGTGCATAACATGCATTGCCAATATTAATTATGCACATTGTACAGCTCAGGAGAATGGATTTATCTGGGAGAAATCTCATGACACAGAGCATTTGGCAAATGCATGCACACATAGGAATGAGTTACAAGACATCACAATGTTAACATGTGCATGTATTTGTGGCAGGTGCTTATATCCAAAATGGTCAATACTAAGAGGCCCATCACACCACCCAGTGCATTGTATGGCTGAGTGATGTCAAAATTACATACTCTATTTAAAAACAAACCTCTGGGTGTCCCATTAATTAGCATCTCATTAGTGCTTTTCAACCTGTTTGCCTTGGGCAACGTGCATCAATGTATAATGTGTCCATTTAGCCCTCTTAGTATCATGGGGTTTTGGGGAGAGAGAAAAAAGCTGGTGTGAATAGTGTGGGTGTATAGCGATGAACCTGATTTGCTAGGTGTCTGCGCACCAGGCGACTTCTTTATGTTAAGGTTAGGGTGGACCAGTGGATGACCTTGCCTGAGGGAACCCCTGAGGTGTTGAGGACATTTGGAGATGATTCCAGTTCAGGTCTTGCTGGTTTCACAAGCCTTCCCCAGAAAAGGGTTTTTACATCTGGCTGCTGGTCACATGCGATCTCTTCTGATCGCTCAGTGTACATTAAGAAAGGTGTATTTACTTTGGTTTTAGACAGAACTTCCTGACTATCACTGTTTTCATGAAAGATTCTAGGGCCTTGTAATGTTCTTGTGATGCTCAAAACTTCATCTCAGTCAGTCACACACAGTCGAGCATATACATCCTGATGCCCTCTGAGTAGAAATACTGGGTGCTTCATTGCCTAATAATCTGGCTTGTAGCAGAGCTCAGACATGTGGGCGCTGCTGATCTTGCGCTTTTAAATGCACCAAAACAGCTTGTCCTACAGGTGAATGTCAAATGTATGAGGAAAAACTCAATGAAAAGGCCTTTATTTTGGTTCCTGGCATCATAATAGGTGCTGATGTGACAAGTCATTATCCTATTCTATGTCATGCAGGTGGACACAGGAAAAACGGAAAAAAAAAATTACCCAATCCTGCTGTGAGCTGAGAAGATATCATAGAAAAACTGACTCACGGTTAATTTTGCTAACTTATTCAGTCTCTGGGATATATTCATTGCAGAGAAAGTGGGGTGTTCATGCTTAGCTTAAAACAGCTCTTCTCATAAAAGCTGCTCAGATGGTTTGACGCCTCATCTCATTGTGTGAGGATGCTCGCGGTGAGCCTAATGTGGTTCCAACAATAATAGTCTCTATCAGCGTGACACCAAGAGAGGGAATTGTGACCCCAGTACCTGATAGTCTGAATCTGTCTTTTACTGATGTATCCTGTTAAGCCATCCATCAGCTGTGTCTTTCTCATTCTTGTAGTCTGCTCCCTGGTTTGTCATGAAAGACAGACAACTCTGTGCACAGTGCTTGGGTGTGAGGAATTTTCTTAGCAGGAAGTGGCCTTCTGATTGTTGTATTTATGAGTGCAATTATTCTAAGTATTGTTTTGATTGATAATCATGCCAATTACAGTGAAGGAAGGAAGCAGGAACCTCTTTGAAGACCCATTTGAAAGTCTAGCCAGTGGTAGTAGATCTTGGTTGAACCAGAGAAAATAATTAGAAAAATTCTGGGAATCTCAGTGTATTTGGTGTGATATAACTAGTACAACTAGAACAACTGACATGAATCCTTTTTATTCAAGTGATACTCAAAATCTATGTATGTGGGTATCAAATTTACATCAAGCATGAAGAAATATCAGATTTTTTCATCCTTCAAAAGATGTGATTTCATGCTCATTGCTTTGTTATTTTAGTATTATTTGAGTCTAGTTTCAGTTTATACAAATACCTTAATGGTCTGAAATGTTTTTTAAAAATGTATTTTAGTATTTAGCAGTTTTATGCAAAATAACCTGTATGCAACAGTTTATAGAGCGGGCTCCAAAATGAAAAATGAAATATTTGCTTTTCATGGCAGCAAATTATCTGGCTCATCACAGTTGTGCTGGTGTTATGCAAATTGAATTTGGACTGCTGATTTATGAAGTGCGACTTTATGTTTTATATTGTTAGTGACAGCTGTATGTAGTATATTTGTTGTTAGCTTGAAGCCTAACCGGATGATATTTATGGTCCTAAATTTACTATGACAATTCAGGTTGAGTGTCTTCAGCGGTGCTACTCCAGGGTTACTTTCTCTTTGTTTTTAAACACCATGCTTCCATTACAATTCTGTGGGACAGAACAGGCGTTTGACGCCGTCAACCTCGTGTCCGAATGGCTCAGACATGCTTTCAAGTCTCCTGTGCTTCTTGTGCTTCCTTTTGGATAGATCTCATGCCTGCTCATTGATCTGCATGTGGACTGGTTCCTGCTGAACAGGCATTCCTCAGTGTGGGCCAGCTTTTCTTATAACAGGTCCCGCTTTCTTCTGACTGCAGGTCTCTCCTGCTTCGCTTCACAGGAACAGCAAACAGAAACCGCTTGGAAATCCGGCCCAGCAGGAAAATCCTGAGGTGACGCGTCGCAGCACGCAGGACTGGTAGCCCAGTCGCTCACTAAGTGTTTCCTGCTGTTTGTTTACTATGCCTTCCACACATTTTCCCCACATTTTCCTGTAAGACTGTCCTTCATTTTTAAGAAAATATGTATTATATAGCAGTCCCTACATGTACACGCACTATGTTGTTTTATTGGGTTTAGCTTGATGGCATTTTGGAGAGGACAAGGAAAAATATCTGGTCTAGACTAGTCAGTGCTACGGAACAACAGGGTCCTTAGGGGCAAATGGGGCCTTTTCGGGATACCACTAGAAGTGTGTTCCACCCCAACTGGTAGACTTCACGAGGAGGGGGGGGAGCATCATCATTCACCCTCTGCCGAAAGACATTTTCCAATGCTTGGTTTGGCTCCAGAGCCTTCATACTCATCTTATTCAGTGCTCGGCAGATCAGCAAGAATTGGCATCAATTTAATATGTGAGTGACATGAATCATGGCAAATGTAACTGTAGTAAGAGAACAGGCTTGATGTAAAAGCAACAAAGAGGCGAACATGAAAGCAGTGCATGCCCACTAGCCCAGTAAGAGGTATTATTGCATAGGTGGCCGGTCTAAGACTTTGCCATAGTGCCTGTCTTCAGCCTGCTGCCATCAAGCACATCAAAACAAGTAGTGGGGATGATTCAGCCTTCCTGGGCTTGCATTGCTGGAATTGAGTAACGGCCGTCTTGGGCACTGTATGTCTTGTGCTTTTCACTGGCTCCACACCCACATAGCCAAGATAGATGTTGCCCCCCCCCCATACAAGATGCCGCACATGCATATTGCGTAAACAAAAGTAGTAGGGAAAGATGTTAACCCATGCATTTTTGTTGCTGTTCAACAAACGTCTCTTATTGTAACCCACCTTTAAAGATCTATTTGTGCCAAGAGGCAGGCACTGTAAGTACAGGATTATCTTTAAGTTCATTCAGTTTAACAAACGCAGTGCTGTTTGTAATGGCTGATCCAGTAATTACTTTCACAAAAAAATGCTTGGAGCCGCATGGCTCACAGCCTATTGTCCTCAGGTTTGCAGAAATAATATGAGGATGTCAAACCCAGAGGCTTCATGCTATGTTCAACAGTTGAGATGCTATAGGCCATTTACTGCGTTCCAAAGATCTCACACCTGCAGAGTGGCTTCTTCACCACTACTTCCTGTTGGTGTCAGGACTCCCAGAAAGTCTTAACGGGAGCCAGTTCATGTGGCTAGAAGCTTAGCTGCAGGAAGTGTCTTGTCGCAGCTACAGCTGATGCTGTACTGTTTGGTACTCAAGAACTTCTTAGCCAGGGGTCAGGTCTCCAAGGATCCTCTGTGTCCAGAATGATGTGTAAGGCCCCCCTACACAACTTATAGTGTTGTATAATATTGTTTGTTTTGTAACAATGTGCAACGACAAAAATGACATATTTTTATTAAAATAAGGGTCAGTGACAAATAAGGGTTGCCAAGATTAGCAATTCAAAAATCTTTTAAAAATTTGTTTTAAAATCATGCATCAGGTTTGTTGAAATGTCCATTTCATACTCATGTTGATTTCATGTAATTTGAAATGGATTTGAACCAATTATGTACAAAAGGTAAGACTGAGTGTCCCTGAAAATGTGAAATGGTATAACCACAAAAGAATTAGAAATATAAATTATTCACCCAGAGTGTACTGACAACAATTGTATTTTAAAAATCACAAAAAAATAGTATTACAGACATTCCTCTACTTACGAATGAGTTAAGTTCTGGATGGCCGTTTGTAACTTGAAATGTTCAGAAGTCGCTAATCAATATCATTTTAAGGGTATACGCAAGTACAAAGAACTAGGATGCTGGGAATACGCACGCTACGCTGCTGAGCGGCGGGAGTAGCGGCCAGAAGTCACACTAGGAGGAATCGGCGCACAGGAAAAACAAAATTAATGTTGCAGACAGGAAACAGGACATCTGCTGAAAATACCTCCATTTTCAAATAATCTTTGACAAATTTTGTATAAATTAAAAACATTATTACACTGCAATAGAGGATCATGTTTTATTCTACATTATTTTTCCTTATATGATCATATTTTTATGAAAAATACTGGTTATGCCAGTTGACACAAACCAGTTAAACCACCTGACCATGTTGCTTCTACGGTCAAAGGCCATTGTTTGCTGAAGTAAAAATCAAGCATGACAGTCAGTATGGTCTACTGAACTTGGTCTTTTGTTTTACTTCAATATATATATAAAAACATCTAACAACAAGAATTGTGAAATCATGTCTTCGGTTGTGACTTCATCCATCCATACATCCAACCATCCATTTTCTGCCGATTATCTGGGGCTTGGTTTAGGGGTAGCAGTCTGGACAGGGATGCCCAGATCTCCCTTTCTCCAGCCACCTACTCAAAACTCCCTCAGAGGGATACCAAGGCATTCCCAGGCCAGCCGAGAGATATAAACACTCCAGTGTGTCCTGGGTCTGCCCCGGGGCCTCCTCCCAGTAGGACATGCCGAAAGCACCTACCCAGGGAGGTGTCCAGGAATTATCTGAGATAGGTGCCCGAACCTCCTCAGCTGGCTCTTTTTGATGTGGAAGAGCAAATACTCTCTCAAATGTCTGATCTCCTCACTCTATCTGTAAGGCTGAGCCAAGACATTCTGCAAAGGAAACTCATTTCAGCAGCTTGTATCCCTGATCTCTTTGTTTCGGTCACTATTCAAAGCTTGAAACCATAGGTGAGGGTAGGACAGCAGATTGCCAGGTAAATCAATAGCTTCCCCTTTCAGCTCAGCTCTCGCTTTACCATGACAGAACGGCATAACTACCGACGCAGCACCAATCTGCCTAACAGCCTCCCGCATCCTCCTCCTCTCACTCATGAACAAGACACCAACATACTTGCACTCCTCTGTTTGAGGCCTTAACTCGCCCTCAAACTGGATGGGCAGTCCACCCATTTCTGGTTGAGAACCATGATCGCGTGATCATGATTTCATTTAAGAAAAAAATGTAGCAACAATGAATTGGGATAAAAAGATGTCTTTCCATGTGTCTGTGTATGCCTCTCTCTGTCTGCATGTGTGTGTCTGTGTATGCCTCTCTCTGTCTGCACGTGTGTGTCTGT
>JAODUD010000001.1:7644772-7662386 GCA_026784285.1 Stomatorhinus walkeri | reverse complement strand
TATTTAAAAAGTCCACTACTTCAGTGATTTGGGTACAGTGCTGACTTATTTAAAAAGTCCACTACTTCAGTGATTTGAGTACAGTGCTGACTTATTTGAAAAGCCCGCTACTTCAGTGATTTAGGTACAGTGTTGACTTATTTGAAAAGCCCGCTACTTCAGTGATTTGGGTACAGTGCTGTCTTATTTAAAAAGTCCACTACTTCAGTGATTTGGGTACAGTGCTGACTTATTTAAAAAGTCCACTACTTCAGTGATTTGGGTACAGTGCTGACTTATTTAAAAAGCCTGCTACTTCAGTTATTTGGGTACAGTGCTGACTTATTTAAAAAGCCCGCTACTTCAGTGATTTGCCTTTTATTCAAAGCATGAGTCTGTGAGCATTTAGCTGAATTTTGCCGTATCCAAGTTCACATTTGCCAGTGTGTGTTGAATGATGGTTCTGCCACAAACAATCTACTAGGCAGTAGATTTCAAGGTCCTGTAAATATTAAGCAAGGCATAGACCATCAGTTTTAATGATTACAAACACAAATTGGAAAGCAAGGTGTGGACTGCACAATACTTTATAAAAAGCAGACAGCTCAGTCTTCCTGAATTCCACCAGCTGATCCTGTATAAAACTTAACCATGGTGAGTTTGGTCACGATCAGCTAATGTCACCTCGGTGATAACTCCTCCCCAGGCCTGGCTCTATGGCACAGCTCCACTTCTCCCTACACACATGTACGAATTTAATTTTAAATGCATAGAATGCTTTACTATAGATTTGTTTATGAATTAATTCAAATGGCTCCTAATGGTTTGTATTAACAGGCTGAAAATGCTTAGAGTCAATGACGTATGTGGCTGTGGTGATGCACAGCCTTTCAGTGTGAAGGTTCAGCCTGAATAAAGAGCTCCGCGCCTGAGTGTGCATTGAGTTCAGCTCAGTGCTGTGTGTTCCCTTGTTTAGCATTGCCCCCTACTGAAACCTACTGAGAGGGACTCTGCAGCTTCCATTGCATTCATGTTCTCCTCTATTTCCCCACAGTCCTGGTTTTGAGGGAGTTTAATGGCAGAATTGCACTACATAAGATTATTGTCCTGTGAATCAACTTATGATTCGTTAGGGTTTGCTCTCTTCCGTTCTGTCTTCATTTGCCTTTCTTGCTGTTATGTATGCATGGCTGCTGGCGCCTGTCCACCATGCCTCTGTTGGTATCTACACAAGTGCACACGCAAATCCAGCTTATGTACAGCAATATGTATGGATTCCCTGCCATTCAAAATGTAGCGAGCCTTTCACACGTAGCGTATGATGAATATATGGATATATGAGCTGATCTCCCATCCAGGGTGTACCTTGGCCTTGTGCCCTATGTTGCATGGCAAAGGCTCCAGGATCCCTCTGTATGATCTTGACCAGGATAAGTAGTTGGAAGCTGGATGCTTCTTATTCTTATAGTGAAAGGGAGAACCAAGAACCTACTGATTCGTTCCCTTATGCCATGCCAGCTGTTTCTGCAGGCCACACATCTACTTTCTGCTTAAATCAAACCTAGAACCTTTACTAACATGCTTAACTCATAGCTGCAGCACATTTATAGTTGACACATTAATTGTCCTAAATGTCTTATTTAGTAGCGAGTGCTTTTGAATAGGATGCAAAAGGTGAATCTTTTACCCCACCCCCTCTTTACTACATGAGGGGGGTGGGGGTTATTTTTGCTGAGGACCATCCTCTCGTGCTCTACTTATATAGGTTTTTGTTCTTCTGCTGTGCTGTGCAAATATATGAAGGGAAACAGTTCTTGAGTGTCCATGATGGAAAAAGTTTGTTGGAAACTGTAAGCTTCATGTTTGGCTGGTTCTGAGAATGACAGTAGATCTGGTGATGGCCTGTCAGGATGCAACGGTGTGAAAAATGGGATTTTACTTATCCTGCTGTAACGTGACGACGATCTCAATAATCTCTATAAATTCTCCAGTTGGATGAAAAGTGCAGCTTGCAGGAGACTGGCGAGAGAGAGGAGATGTTGGCATTCCACAGACGTTACAGCAGTGTGCAAAATCTATAGTGCTACTTGCTCTAACAGCAGCCACAAACAGTGTTTAATGGCCAGTGTGCTTAGCCATACCTTTCTTGGTATGATTACAGTGAGCACTGTGAAGTCATTTTCTGTGTATGAGAATGTTTGCGATAGCTGAGTGGGTTTGCTCTGTGAGGGTCAGAGTGTTGCATACGTCAGCACGTAAAACATCGGCCTGCACAGTGACCCAGTGCCTCGGACAGTGTGCCATGCCAGAAAAACGTGGACCCTGTCATACACATACTCGTATTGTCTCGCTCGCTCATGCTGTGGGGGCAGACATGGCCCAGCCCTGACTGAGCTCCTGGCCAGGAAAGCTGCCTCTTTGGTCGTCTGTGTGTCTGAGGCTGCCCTGCCTTTTGGGAAGCAGTCTGTAAATCCTCAAAGTGCACAGGGAGCCGCTGCCAGAGAATGCCGCTGAGCCCCTGAAGTGATCCATGGCACATTCCTGCAGCATCAGTAGCAGGAAGGACCTCATCCTCATCACCCTGCTTTGATGGCCTCCTGTGCAGCTTCATGTACCTGCAAAAGTGGCCATCCACCCTTACAGTGAGCATGCCCTGCTGCTGTTTTCAACTGTGGCACATATCAGCCTCTATTCTCTTTGAGATAGTAGAATTTTCTCACATCTTCACAGAAGAAATGGGGGTGTGCTTATTTTTTTAGAACAAAATGGAGTAGAAGGCTAGATTTTTTTTTTTGGAGGTTTAAATGAACGAGGGTTGCATCTTAATGATGGCTAGAATTTCATCGATCAAAAGATGTTTATATAAGTGGTCTCTAAATGATCAATAAGTAATCTTTTAAACTCCTAGTTTTGACAGCTCACACTTGTGGCTAAATTGGCATATATATTCCTGTTTCATTTCTCTGTAGTTTACCAGACATATCGTGCAAATTCCTCGAGGAACGTGTAAGTCGTTTGAGTTTGATAGCTTGATACTGAAGTAAATTCTACAAACTTGGCCTCAGTGAACCGCAAGACCTTTGGCCTAAATAAAGATCTCATAGTTGCCTTTTTAGATTATACCAACCATTCCATCAGGTTGTGAGTGCAAATATCCTGTTTTATTTGGAACCTCCATCTATGTCAATTCCGAGAGGAGCTGCTGTACCTGTTCTGTTTCTGCATTCATTTTCTCTTATGATTTATAACCTCATGGCTAAACTGACACGTTTGTCTTAAGCATTATACAATGCAAACCCAATGAGGGCACTGCTTGTAGCCTTAATCCTAGGAATGCAAAGTGCCCTGAGCTGACATGGGGAAAGTAACCACAGAGGCTTAAAAGGCACACAGCCCAGTTTGGAGAATACCCCTGCTGCTCCTCCGTGCCAGACTCGTGTGTATGTTTGGTGGGGGAAACCACTCTTTGTAGTCCTGCCAATGTTGCCAGTGTCTTGCCAGTACTCCCTGTCTTTCTCCAGGCTGAGCACCATCTGTTGCTTGGATCGCTTCTCTGGCTTGCTCATGCTTTAAGATCCCGTAAAACTGGGCTTAAATGGAAAAACTGTGGGCCAGTCTTTGAGCCCTTCTCAGTTTGGTGGTGAGCAACGAAGGCTTCCTGTGAGGCCAATGAACTCTGAGCTAGATCTGAGCTCACCAACAGGAAACTGCTTAAAACTGTGCTATGTGTTCATTCTATACCTGGGATATACCCAAATGTACCATAGAAGTTGTATTCTTTATTAAGGTGTTGTCAAAGAAATCAACAACAGACGCTGAAACTGAAGGAAATGTGGAGGTGACACCCATTCCAGCCCGTCCTGTGAAAGCATGCGGTTTTTGATTCCATATGACAACAGTTTTTAAATCTCCTTCACCAGTCTCAAATAGTGAAGTCTCCAAATGATGCATGAAGTAATCCTGTATCTTCTTCCCAACTCAATGCCCCATAATTTCCACTGTGATTCGCTGTAAATAATTTTATAAATACTTGTCAGCTATTTGTGTGCACAATGTGTGATTAAGCACCCTCAGTTAAGAAGGAGTGGATGAACATTACTGAGAAGACTTCTGATTAGCTGATATACAACAAAAATGAACCACTGAACAGATGAAAACTGGCAATATAAGCAACCTCGGGGTTGCAGAGAAATGGTACCCAGCTTCTTATTCTTCATGTTACGGTTGACGATGTAAGAGGTATAAAATATTTATCGGTTCATTCTATTATTCACACAGTCTATTATTGTCAACCTGATGCACTCAGAATTTGTCATGCAAAGCATTTTGTCCCGTGAGAGCTTTCAGATGGGATATGTTCTCTGCTTAGAGGAACCAGAATATCGGATGCCTTCAGTGCTGAAGTGGAGCTTATGTTTGAGCAAAACTGTCTTAATGTTCCGTCTTTGTGTGGTATTCTGTGTTCATGCCTGCACTGTGTCTGACAGGCGGATGTTGTTTTATTCATTGTCACATGGAAAGATGAACAGGTCTTAGGTATTATTTCTTCTTGTATAGTAAAATTTCAGAACCTTTTTGATCATCGGAAAGTCCTTTGGTGTACAGGAGTTTCAAGACTGATGAGAGCTGAACAGCTTGGCGATGATTTTGCCCATGACACACCTCGTAATCGGGGGGAGGACATAATGATGTGTAACGCGTGCAGTGGGCAGGACAGTAAACAGAGCACCGTGACACGTGGATGGGAGGATGGAATGGAGACTTGAGAAAAGAGACGGGTTCAGCAGTGGGAGGGACAATAACAGAAGATGCCCCTTCAAACTGCTACAAATAATTTTTATGAAAATCACAACTTGTGATTGATGCTATAGGTTGATCTGCCATAGTGTTTTAATGAATATGGTAAAACGAAACAGCAATTTTAATTTCAGAATTCAGTACAGGAGCAAAGTTGGAAATAAATCTTTCTGCTGCATCCATTTTCACCAGAAACCAAAAGTAAACATTAATCAAAGGCAATGCGCACATACAGATACACATGCACATACTCAGACAGACTCTTGTATATCTTGCCTCAGCAGCAGTTCAAAGTGTGGTTTGTTTGAAACAGATTAAAGAGTGTCTATGAGGTGATGCATTAGAGTTGTCATGTGGAGGAAGGGAGAAATCTTTTGCATTAAAATCCATTCTTTCTTTCTTTATCGGCAGAGAGATGAAGACGAGGCTAATCCCTTTCATGAATGTATTTGCATCTGTTAGAAATAAACAAAAGCTCCAAATATTTCATTTTGATGTGTAATATGAAACTATGGGCCAATCCTGTTTAGGAGAATTTGCAGAGGTCCTGGCTCTGTAAGAGTGGAGGATGGGACATATTGTTGAGGAAGTCAGTGAGAGGTCATAATGTTTGGGGGTAAATGATGGGGGTAAATGGGGGAGGGGTTGGTCATAGCCTTTGAGATGGGGTTAGGTCATGAAGTTGCTAAGTGATGTTGCTGAAACTGAGTCCTAGAACTAAGAATCGGAAAATGCTTAACGGCAGTGTCACTGTAAGCTTAACGGCAGTGTCACTGTAAGCTTCCAGGTTTGGGCCACACTGAACTTCAGCCATCCTTAGTTTGGAGTTAAAGGTAATTCCTGTTAAATTAGAAGTATTGCCTTTTTTCTGCAGACACCCAGAAGCCCAAAGCCTGATCAGCTTTCTCTAGCGCATTCGTGTTACTCCACATCAAACAAATTATCGGTATCACAGTTAATTTATTGACTTGGAGACTTTTTGGTAGCCGCTAGATTTTAAACCTGCAATAGTCAAGGAACGTTATAAAGATACATTTGCAGGACATTTGAAAGGACGTTGGACATTTATTCCTTCTCTCTTCTTGTGGTATTCCTCCGTTGATTGCAACTCTGGATTTTAATCATACTGACCTGATGGGAGGTGTGCTTTATGTCCACCCCCCCACGCGCCCCCATTCGTGTCAGAATGTTTCGCAGGGACGCCTGCAAGCTGCAATTCCACATCAGGTGCTATTGGTTGCTGTTGTGCCACACAGGTTGAGAACAATTAAAAGATTAAATTTAACTCTGCCTCTTATTTTATTTTTTGTGACCCATACAGAAGCAGATTAATGTGCAGAAAAGCCACTTGCGCTATGCAAGCTAATCAATATGGTTTATCTCCATCTTCATTTGTATATACAGTAATCGAGTCTGGGTTGTGACTAGGCATGTATATAATACTAATCAAATTAGGGGTGTGGAAGTGGGATGCCAGTTTAACTTCATAGTAATAAGAACTGGACAGCCGCACTTTATTAACCCGCAGCCAATGAATCAGCCAGACTCCATCGTGTGTAGAAGGGAGGGGGGTTAGGGGCACCTGAGATAAGGAGATTTTCCATGAACTGGTTGCTCTATAGTTGAATCCCCCACTTCTACAGGAGAGAAGCTAGATCTGCACAAGGTGGTAAGAGTGAGAAATCTTCAAACAGAGAGCTAGTGCGTGATTTGGTCCTTCTGAGGCATTCAAATACTGATAAGTAATTATCGTAGCCCAAAAGCAGACCCAGCTTTGCATAACAGAATATTTTTATGCAACATGTTTGCCGTGCATAAACCTTCAAAGCGTTGCAGTTACACACTGAATTTTCAGCTATGATAATTAAATTAGAGTCTGTAGGATTTCATGGGGACGATGGCGTCTCCTACACCAGCTGTGGTTGCCTGATGTGCGTTTTATTCCTGCTTTGATTTGTTAATAATCTAATAACGAACATTAACTGAAATCACTTTGAAGACGAGTTAGCCAACACATTTATACTTCAGATTAGGACAGTAATGAGTTGCCAACAGAACTATGGCTTAACACAGCAAAGATAGCAAACAGAACTGTTTTTATTTGACTTGGAAAAAGCACAAGGCTCCAACATGTAATTAGAAATACAAAATACTCTGTCCTAGATGTGTTATAGGCCAATGTTTAATTCCTATCAAATGTGCACTTAGCCCTTTTTGTACTTGCTGTATTCATGCCTTTAGCACTTGTTCACTTGTTGTGTGGAATATGGCACATTTCACCGCCTTCTCACACTCCGGTCTTTAGAAGAACACGTTGGTGTTACTCGCACATGGAAGCTTGTTGTCACCTCGTATGATTCTTGTTGCTTCAGGAGAGCTGCGACCCAGGCAGTGGTTTGTGTTCTTTTACATCGAACTCTGGACTTTGTGGCATCACAGGGTCAGTCACTGGGTATTATTATACTGTGGGTGTTATGATATGGTTTTTAGACCATGCTGACTAAAAGCAAAGTGTAACACTTTGTAGATGATACACAAATGTGTGCATGCCTTGTCTTTGGTGGAGGCAGATTGTTTTAAAGAGAATTAAGCCCCCATTTACCTATAAGTTTGTTCTGAGTATCAGTTCTTAGTGTCCCTGAAAGGTTGTGTCTTTCAACGCAGCTTTGTATACATGGTTGCTGTGAAAAATATTTTAACTAATTTATTCTCCACATAAGATCAAGAGTCAGATCGTGTGTCGGAAACCTGCAGACGTTGGTATAGAAATAATGAGGAGGAAAAACAGTTTAAGCTCAAAGGATATGATTTGTCAAGCTTAGCAGGCTCAGTGTATACAAAGACGTGGTGAATCTGTGTAAACAGATGGGTGTTTACCTGCCTGTGGTCTCGCAGATTAATCACCTGACATGTATGAGGGAGTGAGACTGGCTGTGGGATGGAGGCGCTTCAAGCTCTTGCTTAGCACTGTTCTTTCTGGAAGATGACTGATGACAGACTGATGAGGGTTAATGGGCAGATCCTCCAGGTGAGGAGTTACTGACACTGGCTTTGCAGGCCTCTTCTGTGGCATCTGAATGAGCCGACTGTTGAGTGCACTCCATTCTTTTATTCTTATTTTGTGGGTTGCTTGCATTGTAAATAACCTGGATTCTGCATAGATTAGGAAGGCTTTCAGGTGCAGAATATAGGTGGTTTTGGATTACCAGGAAAGGGAGGCTTCCCAAAAGCATCTTAATATCATATGATTTCACATACCTGCCTCCATTAATGTTTCCAAAAGTGGTTTAATTTAATATATGCTTTGAGTGTAATCATAAGCCACAAGCAGCTATTTTGCAATTTAAGTGTAGGCTTTTTTAAGCATTCACATTCCTCAGTTCTTCAGTTTTCCTTCAATAAAAATGGTTGCCAAGCATAAGATCATAAAGTATTAGGAGGGAGGAACCCAGCATCAGGCTCTGTGTGTGGATGAGCTGGTGCTGTTGCACCATACATTGTTTCGAGGGAGCATCAGCTTTTGTTCTCACCTACGTCTGTTTATGTTAATGAGCTGTTCCTCATCACCCCCATCCCTAGATGATGTGTGAAATGTCATCACCATCATCCATACTTTATAATGCATTCTAGTCAATGTCAGCACAAACTTCCTGAAAGACACCCTTTAGCAGAACAAGGGCACTAATGGATCTGTGTTTTGATTGGCATCATGATGAAATAGTGTTTTCATACTGGGTCGCTCGTAACTGAGAATGTTCTTTGCAACTGTCTGATGGGGAAGCAAACGTGTAAAGTGTTCTGGAAAATCCTTGTGAGAAATGTCAATTAAGGTCAAGCAATAGTGGGTTTTAGTGTATTTTTTTCAGGTGTTTGTCAAATAAGTGACCCACAAAAAACTAGAAGGAAAACACAACAATAACATGCAGAATTTTTTTGGTTGTTGTCATGAACTGCAGATTAAAGGATTGTAGGACGATAACACATCTATTTTTGTTAACTTTTCTCTTTGCAATATGAATCAGTTCCATCTTGCAATGACACGTCAGTGGAACTAAAGGTGACGACAGGCTCCGTATTCTCCCGCCTCTGTAAACCAGCCTGAGTTTCCCTGGGTGCTCAGGGCGGCCCACCAGCCCTGCCTGCTTCATCTGTATGGCCGTCGTCAATAAGGACAAAAACACAAAGCTATCAGTTGAGTGGGAGCATAAATTGAAAGTCATGATATTTTGTCAGTTTAGTTAATTTGTTAACTGGATTTCCTGTTGTTGGATTGGATTGTATGTGAAAACTTATGTAACATACGTGCTTTAGTTAAATAATTTTTATCTGTAATAATTGCATTCATCAAAGCCAGTTCTTTGATGCGTAATTGAATTTGGTGTGTTGTTGCTGATTCAAGTTCATTTTTTTCTATGATCGAGTCATCGACCTGTGTCCTGTGGATTAAAAAGGAGCATCAACTTTAACTCTTCTGTTTTCTGTTTTAAAATCATCTACGGCTTTAGTGGACTGTGACTGGATTTCATGTGTTATTTTGTAATGAACCAGTGAGAGTATGCTTGGTGAGACCAACACAATTATTTACGATATACTGTACATTTCCTGTCGCTTTTTCATTTGAAATATTGCGTTTTTAATGTAAGATATGAAAAGACAGAGTGCACCTCAGAACTGGGTGATGGAAGAACCTGGTACCATTTATTATAGTATGTTGCAATCGTGCATTAAGCCTTAATTTATGTAATTACCCCTGATTAATATGTCAGTCTGTCTGTTGTTGTGGCTTTGTAGTTAGGAGCAAGGGTGAGGGAAGCTCTGTCTCTTCTCTGCATGTTTTCCATGCTAATTTGCATCAGATTGTGGGTTTTAAAGCTGGTGCATCTCATAGCTGCATTCTTGTCATCCTCCTCAAGAAAGTTTCTACATTAGTTAAGGTGCGTGATTTGAGTCCAAAATGCACAGAGTCTGTCCCAGATGTCTCAGTATCTTTAAGAGAAGTTAAAATGGCACAAAGCTCCTCAAACGTGTGGCTCCAGCTCATCTTTGTACATTTAAATGCCAGTCTGGATTCTATTTTTAAAAGCCTGTCTCCACTATAATGGCTTCTTAAGGTTCACAATAGTGTTATGTCAAATGGCATAAACTCCAGGAATTGTCTCTTCTGGCATCGAAGTGTATTGCATGGATTTCCTCTGGAAAAGTGGCACACTGGCTGCAGTAAGCTAGTGGATTAATGTCTCATTTTATACGTTTCTTTGGGGAAAATGAATGATCCAACTGCTTTTAATTAAACATTTGTGATTGCGTTTGAAATCTTCCAGTTAATGGTAAGAGTTTAAATTCATTTCATCTTGCTAATTATCGGAGTCTGATTGCGGTCCGAAGAGCATGTGTCGTAATTGTTCATTTAGAAACTTCACACGGGAACACTTCTTGCAGTGCTAATTAAGTCTGAAAGATTTTCAAAAAAGGAGATGGAAAGCTGTTGGACTAAGAAACACAGCTCATCAATTTAAGATTTAAAAATATTAAACATGCTTAATTTCTTGAGGAACTGAATTTTGCAGTAGATGACAACATATGCCGCTCCAAGAAAGTATTTAAATCAGTTGCAAGTACAATGGTTTTGTAATCTATTTTTGCCATTACCTGTGGTATATAAGAAATGAGAGCTTCAGGAGAAATATTGTGTTTTGAACAAGCAACCAACCTGACGCAGATGAAACAATTTCAATAAATACATTTAAAAATGGATCGTTGAAAATGCCATAAGCTTGTTTAAATCTGAAATATAGTTCTTGGTCTTTAAAATTATTACTGTCTGTGGCGCAGAGAACATTCATTTTAGGTATCTTCAGAGAGAATTTTGTTGCTTGATAGTTTAATGGCTCAGTATTTATAGGATTTTTTTAAATCACTGACCCTTTTGAAAGTGGCTTCACCCAAGTAATGAGGCTTCCAGTTTAATTGCCTGAATGCGTCTGTACCCTTCCCTTCCCTTCCCTTCCAGCTGTTCCCAGTTGCCCTCTCTGCCTCGTCTCCTTTTTTGATCCACATGCATAGAGTAGGGAGTTATTGTAGGAGCTGAGGCCTATCTCTGGAAACAAACCATGGGAAAGTATTTGTTTGGACGATCTTGTACCAGTTAAGGCAAGAGAGGGCCATCCCTCTCCTGTGGTCTGGCACAACGTGCTGAACCACTTTACCGGGGTTTCGTTATAAAATACATCGACTCAGTCCTGTTATGTGACCACCTCTTATATAGAACAATCTTTCCCTCCTCCCTTTCTGTCACCTGAGCCCCTCCCTTTCTAAGCCAGACAGAGTGACCATTTAGCAGTAGCACAACTGTTTGATTGTGTGAGCAGACCAGCGGCCCGTAACACCAGCGGCCCAGCGCTTCTAGCCAGCTGACAGGAGAGGAGCTGCTTCCCAAACGCTTTAGTCAATTATCAGGGAGCATTATTGACATACTGCACTCCTGCAGAAACCTGAATAGCCCCAGGTTGCAGCTCATGGTTACGGTTTGAGTTACAGCAGAACATCTACCTGCGCCTGGCATTTTTGGCCTGGTTATTTATTTCTAATGGCTCCTAAACTCTCAAAACGATAGCTTTAGTGAACTAGTTTGTGGCTTGCAGTCCTCAAAGGATTCTGTTTCTTTTTTTTTGCCTTAGATGTGTGACTACAGGCCTTCAGTCTGGCCTAACGGTCAGAAAGACCTACCCTTTGGAAAAGGTTCTCTTACTAAAAGCCCTGCTCATGTTCCTTTAAAAATCCTGCGGCGTGGGTCAGTCAGTTTTGGTTCTCTGTGTGTGCATGTATATAAATGCATTACTAATCTGTTGTGACATACAGACATGGTTTGATGTTGTTTCATTTAGGCTTTTCAGTTGTATATTGTTTCCATAAGTGCAAACACAATAATGCATGCAGTCACACAAGTTTAGAGTATTGGTTCGTCCTGACAAGTTTCAGAAATGTCAAACACTTGCAAAACAGCACGCTCATCTCGGAATTGAAATGAAGATGACAGGTAATTAATAACATCCATCTTTATGCAAATTAGTGCAATTTCTTAGGGGAAGTACACAGCACGATCTAGACAGAACCCATAACTCAAACATTATCGTTAATCTGAACAATACACTGCACAGTTTTAAAATAATACACCTAATCCTTATCAAGGTGGTGAAAGATAAACAAAGCCCCTTAGCTAGCTATGCCTCTGCTTCTCTCGGAGGCTCCTGGGCTTGTAGCTGGAGATGTTTGTGCTGGGAATGCTTCGTTTCCTTAGCTTGTGGAGTCTGCTGGCGGGATGGCCAAAGCAGAGACGATCTCCCCAGATGCTATTCCTAGCTGTTTGTGTTTCTTTTCCTTGTTTGTGCTTCACCTCATTCCTTTAATATGTGCTCACTTGCCTTCACAGTTTATTTTGCATTGAGGTGCAGGATACACATGGGCTACAGCTTTCAAACTGTCTGACCCACTGAGTCTACATAATGGGCACCTACCATCCAGCTACATTTAAATCCATGCTTGCTTTATAATTACTGGATATCACCACTGATTTCTGGAATCGATTCATTTCATATTGACAAAGTCCCTTTTTGGTGTGATTTCAGATTCGATTTGATTCAATATCGATTTCATTAGGGATATTTCAGTTACAATACCAATTCTGCTTGAATAGGAGAGAGATTCTCAGAGATCAAATGCTGTATATTGCAGAAGGAGGCCTAGTGCATTAAGTACGTCCATTAGGAATTTCCCAAAAAGCAGCTGCATTAACAAACTTTTAATTTGACTGCTAAGTTTTGGATCGGATATTTTTGCAGATTGCACATCTTGATGGTGTATCGTTAATTGGTTTTAGAGATTTGTGGTATTTCCACAGTATTTCACCTCCATTTTGCACATCTACATACTTTGCTTATGTCCAGCTCTTCACTGTCTTCATGTTTCTGAAATCCGAAATACATCCAGATTTCTTACTTCAGGCTTTACAGAACCTTCACTGGAGCAGTTCTGGCTATGTTTTTTTGTTCTTTAATCTGCTTTTATTTGTTCTTTAATCTGCGTTTGTCTGCCAGATCTTGTTGCGTGAAGCTGGCGGTCTGTGCAAGACTAACGGGGTTAAAGCTTCGCATCCACAGGGAAAGACCATAGATGGTACAAGGTATATTTTACTAAACTGATGTTAAGATTTTATGGATCAATATCAGATTATGCAAATGAAAAGCAATTTTAATCAGAAAACAACAGATTTTTAAAAACCCAGCCGTATTTTTAATGCCCCTGATTGGTCACATTGAATTTCAGATTTTTTTGTGAGGTAATCAGATATGGTCACATTAATAACATTTACAGTCCAGGGGCATTTCCACAAGTTGTACTTTGAGAGTGCAATTTTAAAAAACAAACATTTTCTGACGCCACTTTAAAAAGACCGATTGACTTCCAGAAGACTCAGCGAGTGACTTGCAGTTAGCAGCTGTCTGTAAATCTTTACACTGTTGTCTGCCTCCTTTGCAGAGAACCCTAACAGCATGATCGTTCTTTCCAGTGTGCCACCGATTATGAATCGCCTGGAGTAAGTCTTGGAATATGCTCAGTAATGAATATGGAATGAAGGTGAAACAGCTGTGTTTTTAAGAAGAATGTGATCTTGTCTCATTTCAAAGCACCAGCGTAAAAGAAAAATTTCTCATTTTTTTCAATTAAATGGCATTTCGCTTTGCCATGCTGATGCTAATCATCCTATTATTAATGTCTTGGACTCCAGGCTTGCTGTTACTCATCTGTAAAACGTATTTATGTCAGATCAGAATTCACTCCATGCAGCCCATTTATCTGTATAGAAGCATATTCACACCACACTGATCTCATGCTATAGGCTAGGATGAGCAGGCAAATTTTGCCCAAGTTGTTGGTGAAATTTATCTTATCAAAAGGGGTCGAAAGATGACCAGTGTTTTTTGGGGGGGTCTTCAGACATTAAGATTGAGAAGCACTGCTCTGTGTGCACCCATCCACCTATAGTGATTAACACTTACAACATGAAAACACTGCAGTCTCACTGGTAGAACAATTTTGTGGGTAATGCACTGATATAGTCACTGTAAATGTACTGATATAGGTAAGTCACTGCAAATGCACTGATATAGGTAAGTCACTGTAAATGTACTGATAAAGGTAAGTCACTGTAAATGTACTGCATTTTAACAATATGTATAAGAGTGAGTAACAGAAAATGCTCCCTGAATACTATATGTCAGATTAGTGCCTTTTGTTTTCACTGACGAGTGTGAATCACATGGCTTTTAATAAAGTTATTTATGCCAGGATTCGGTACAATGCTGTGACTTGGGTAATAGTATTACAATAACTTCAGTTAACATTCAAATCATAAATGGCTATAGTGGGACCAGAACAGATATGACTTACATGAAGTTACTGAAAGGCTCAAAACTCCTGAATTTGCCATCAAAGTCTTTGACCAACATCCGGATAGAAGCTGTTAGACCTTGCCATTAGCACAGGTGCGCCTTGACATTAAGCCTCACCTTTCCTATTGCAGTGCATCATGGGTAAGAGACGTGCAAAACCGCAGCCGCCAGGTATCACATTGATGCTAAGTGCGTGCTATTAAACAAGAAAGGCAGAAAAACATCTCTAAAGTGACTGACCAGACAAAAGCACTGGTGTTCACAGGTAATTGTGCTGAAGAAAGAATGACTTTTTTCCCAAGGTGTTGAGTAGGAGGACTAAAGCAATAGAAATAGGAAAAAAACTCTTCAATCAGCTGAACTAATTCATTTTTATCTGAAGCTTTCAATTCCGGTCTAAATGGACAGACATCATTTTGGTGTCCTTTCCCAGACAGTGCTCTTCTAGCGGTTGGTAATTATTGCCACACAGAGCCACTTCTGTTCATTTCCAAATGACTTGTGAGATGCTCTATTAGGAGGGAATGTGATGATGAGGAGGCCCGCCAGGTGAGGAGGCCTGCGCGGGTCAAGCGGCACATCGGGCCGACACGCGTTTGATCGTTGCAGTAAAGGATTTTCTGGGCTCTGGCCCTGTGGCACTGGGCTTCTCCCAGATCCCCTTGATCTTTTGTCTGCCGCTTGCAGAGAAGCATGAGATCGAGGGCCAGCGAGTGACAGCAGTTTGATCTAATGTCATTCTGTAGGTTTTGAGTCACGCTGTAACTTTGCGCGTCCGTCACCGTTAAAGCCATACTCATTCTCGTTTTTTTTTTTCCTCCCCCCCTGTACTTTCCACAGCATTAAGTCTGGGGTTTCCATGCATTCAACATTATTTGGGAAGTGAAGTTGAACCTCAAGTTCCATTTTAAAATTAAATTTCTGCATTTGCACTCGGATTGCGAGTGCCATGCTGGTGCCCCCACCATGATCGAGTCAGATATAACTGGAATATTTTGTTTGATTGAAGCAAACTGTTTGTGCAGCATTTGTTAAAGAAACTAGCTCTAAATTGATGGCCAGTAAACTAATAGACTTTAGAGCAATCAGACCCTGAAGCTTACTTATGCTGCTCCTTGTATAAATGGAGGATAACACAACAAAGAAGGGTTAGTATACGACTGAGAGGACAGCCAAGGTCAGCACATCAGAGAAAACTGGTGTCTGTGACACCAGTCAGGAGAGCGGGTTGAAGGCAGGCCAGGTGTATCAGAATCTTCATTCTCTTAATGCTTTTTTTAGTGAAAAACAGGCAGATGAATCTTCAGATGCTGGTGAATTTTCATGAGTGAAGGTCGCCGTAGGGGTGTGAAGAGAGATTTTTCAGCCCTCCCTCGCCAAAGAGGAGTTGACCACTGATCTAAGGTGCAGAGCACTTCGGGGGGTGCGAACAAGCCCTTGAAGTGGCCCATTCGCAGTAATGGCAGGTTGTGCTGGCAAAATGGGACATCACTGTGCTTCTTACTTGTCATATTTATCTCGTATTCATGTCTTCAGACTTCATTTTTGGGGTCAATTGGAAATTAAGCAAAAGCCAAATCTCCTCCAGCAATGACTGACCAGCTGTCAAATATAACACACTTAAAATGATTAGAGTGGAAGTTTTCCCTTAATTACACTTGTGCCAGCAGTTCGAAGTTTAAATTTACACACAAAGTTGTGGAAATATGTGACTTTTCATATACAGATTGATGAATGTTTTCATTCATGTGCAGAAGAATGATGTGTGTAACATTGAAAAGGGAATATTTCTAATGCATATGTGCAACAAGCAAAATGGAAAAATAGAAATGTTTGTGTGTGCGTGTGTATACACGCACACACACATATGTATATACATGTAGTATAACATATATAATGAAACAGATGTTTGCAGTTTGGACAGCTGCCTATCATATATTTGATTGTACTTTTGATACTTTGTTACCCCTGTCAGCGTGACAGCAGGGACCCATGACAAAGGGACAGAGCAAGGGCCTCAAATAATCATGTTACTCAAACGACACAGTCAATGACACATTGAGCTTATGGGACAAAGTAGTTACCCAGGGTCTGGAAATTGTTCTCTTGATGCCTGTACTGACCTGGAGGGGGGCCTGGTAATGCCTGCCTTTTGTGGGCGGGCAGCAATGGCAGTAAGTGAGGGACTGGACCTTTGCATTTGCCCAGGCTGTGGATCTGGCTACATGTGTATGCACTTCACTCCAGAGTTTTAGTGTGCAAGACTGGACCTGTGGGAGCAGGAAGCAGTGGCGGACAGCCAGTGAGGACTGCCAGTAGTTCTCAGCCAGCCTTCGTGATTGGCTCTGGCCACGAATATATGAACCTCGACAATGACATCTGTCGTATACACATATGCTGGTGTAGACCTTAATATACAGATGCTTCTCGTTTTATGACACTTCAAATTACGATATTTTAACTTTGTGTGATGCAGTGATGCAGATATGCTGTGTGATACTTTCTACCGATGTGGGGAGACGGCAGGATATACCCAGCCACTCCTCCAGTCTCCCGTTTGACCAAATATTTGCTTATTCATGGACAGTAGTTAATGTACTTATTTATTTACCATATTCATATTTGACTAAGGGTATTTTCAACTTAATGTAATGGGTTCATTGGAACAAAAATTGAGGTGCACCTGTATTTATGACCAGTGGTTACAGTTTACCATGAGTTACTTTCCAAGTCATAAACCCAGAAGATCTCAGCTGGGCTTGTTTTATATTTGCATGCCATGAAAAAACACACCATGTGTGTGATTTCTGTTATTTGTTCCTCCTCGTTTGTGAGAAATAATAGATTAAGATGGTCTGAAGAACCCAGCTGTACACAAGAAAAAGAAATGATAGAACTTGATCAATTAAATCATTTCCAACACATCTTCTGCTAACCATGAAGGCACTCGTAACTTAATTGATTACAAATTGTGTATGTCTTGGCTGTTAAACAAGAGATATCACTTAAAAAAACAGTATTTTAGTATGGCCTACTGGCATGGCATGAAATTTTTTCTCATGAATGTCTCTGTTCTGTGTTTTGGAGTTTCCTCCTCTCTCTTTTTCATCATCAGTCCTACTGCCCTGGGTATTGCTTCAGGCCTACGCCAACATGGTCTGCGCCAACATGGTCTACACCAACATGGTTGCAGACCTAGCGCTGTCTGTGCATATGTGATGTTTTGTATCATGCTGGTTACCTCGGCACTGCTCTGTCTGTGCATATGTGATGTTTCATGTCATATTGGTTACCTCGGCACTGCGCTGTCTGTGCGTATGTGATGTTTCGTGTCATACTGGTTACCTCGGCACTGCTCTGTCTGTGCGTATGTGATGTTTCGTGTCATA
>JAODUD010000001.1:7628817-7640357 GCA_026784285.1 Stomatorhinus walkeri | reverse complement strand
CCCCCCCAACTCATGTTCGTCACTGGGATGTTGTTTGGCTGCATGCAGTGAGCTTTGGAGGGCACTGTTTGTGCTGGTTATGAGCAGGAGAATGTGGAGATGAGAAGCTGAAACATTGAAGTCCTCTCAGCATGTCTACTTGCGTCTTATTAATGCATGTGGCCATATGCCCTCTCTGATGAGCAATTACAATGAATTGATAATAGATCAGACTTCCAGTAAGGCTATTTTATGTATCTGCTTCTTACATGATACTTAGTGCATCTATTGTAGTTTTTGTGTTCCAGTTCGTGCTCCAGTAACTGTAACACAGGACAGGTGTCTGGAAAAACCCATGTTATTTAGTTTTATCTCCCTTTAGATAAATGATTACTTAATGTACTTACAAATTCACACTGCTTGTCAATATTGATGAGCAGGCATGTGATTCCTGGGCACTGTGGTTGTGTGTGATCTATCAGTCCCCATCCAGTCGTGGGTGAACCCGGAGAGCGGCTTTGTTAATGGGAAGTGTAGCCCAAAGATAACAATCTTATTATTTCTTGGGTGTCAAGCTCAGTCTACAGTCTACCTCAGCAGATGTACAAGAAGGAGGTACTGAAAGTGAGCTTAATAAGTTTTAAAAACCTCCTCAGTAAGTCGGCAACGATCTGAACAATGCGGGCCATAGTGAAACTCAGAATATGCTATAGCTTTACTAAAAGTGCCTCTCAGGTTGACAAACTTTGCACTCTCTGCTAGCGCTTTGCAAATTGATGTGTCACTCTGCTGCGTGGCAGCAGGCCTGAGCTCTGGATGAGTTTGGCGTGTTTAAGGCGCCTCACATTTTCTTAGTGAGAGGATCCGTGTCATTCAGCCAGAAGCTCCGAGGTGAGAATGCTCCGTCCTGAATGAGTCGCTAATTAATCCATTTAATCTTCTGCTGAGAAGTCTGCAGTTTTTACTCAGATGACCTTTGTTTCTCTGAGGATGGCATTCATCAGCTTGCTGCCCCCTTTGGCTGAGGCTTGATCTTCATTGTAGCGCTACCAGTGTTAACTGGATCAGCACACTGCAAACCACAGCCCCAGCTGCGAATTAGCTCTGTACATTTAGCTGCTGGTTAGCATCAGCACTGCAACTTCCTTTTTCGTCTTTGCATTAGACTGTCATTCTGCTCTAAAGATGTCACAGGCTTCGGTACCCCAAACAGCAGTAGACTTTTGTCTGGCTTGAAAAGTGCTTGGGATGAAGTCAAATGCTGCAGCTATTTATTTGGATTTTACAGATGTCCACAGCAAGGACGTCAGCTAACATAATACTCCTGCTCTGAGTTTCTGCTCCTAATTTTTTTTTTTTTTTTTTTACTTTTTTCTTGCACCTCAATGATCAGGTTTTTGAAATATCTCTGTCCTATTTAAACCAGACGGCACATGCTTATTAGACTTAAAATACCTACACGATTCATGCTACGGATACACAGCACTTTTCAGCACCATACATTCAAGATCAAAGGAAGCCTTATGGAAAATAGCAAGCTGTGAACAGGCAGACAGACCATAAATCAACAGGAATGTTCACTCATAATAACATTCATGTAGGGCTGATTTTTTTTTACCTGTTGTGGATTTCATTGATTATTAATATTGTTTGACTTGAGGACCTGCTATGAATTAGCACAATGTTGTTACCTAGGAGTCCATATGAAGCCCGGCTGCACTACATCAGCTCTGCCCCCACTCCCCGAGAGCATCGTTGACACTGAGAAATGGTGAAAAATAATGAAAGTGCCTGTGTGTCACCAGCGAATTCATAGAAATCAGTCTGTGTTTGTGTCATAGTGGTTTGCCTGTTTTCGTTTGCCATGGAGGGACATTCCTGAGCGTTTTAGGTTACCACCACTGAGTCCCACTCAGGTACAGGAACCATGTCCAAAATGACCTGGCGTTTCCTGCCAAAAAAAAAAAAATCTTCTTGAACCACGATTGGCCCTTGAAGTGGGTGGAGCTGGAATAGAAGTCCCAGTCATGTTCAGTTGTCATTAGGTGACTATAGTTTTATGAAGGAACTGACAGCTTCTAAATCTTGAGCCTCTGCATGTGAAATGTTATGGGAGACACTGAACCTTCTACAGTATAGATCAAGGCATGCTGCTGATGGAGAGACTCTGCCCAGTCCATGCTGCTGCTGCAGAGGTTCCGCCCAGTCCATGCTGCTGCTGGAGAGGCTCCGCCCAGTCCATGCTGCTGCCGGAGAGGTTCCGCCCAGTCCATGCTGCTGCCGGAGAGGCTCCGCCCACTCTATGCTGCCGCTCGGAGAGGCTCCGCCCACTCTATGCTGCTGTTCGGAGAGGCTCCACCTACTCCAAGCTGCTGCCGTCGAGGCTATGCCCAGCCAAGCGAAAGTCCAGCAAAATTGGTGAACTTCGGTTTAATTGGTTTAATTGGAAATATTCAATAACCAGGATTTGCAGTGCTGTTTTTGGCTCATTGTTGTACATTCATAGTGGAAGTAATATTCTGAATATTTAATTATATTTTTTTTAGTTAAAACTTTTATTAATTTTAACATGGTTGATACATGACAAGTAAGCATCAAGTGAGACCACCAGCCATACAACAAATATTAATAAAATGGCTAGAAAATAAACTAAAAAGTGCAAATTGTGCCTGTTCCTTTCTGGCATTTCCAACATGAATTACTACTTAGTAAAGCCCATCCTGTATAATCTGGTGGGTGCCCAGTAATACCTGTATATTATTTTATACTGGGTGAGTTTACTTTTGGGTTCCCTGAAGTATTTGGCTCAGCTGGAGTGAATGTTTAACTGCTCCTTTCCTTGTAGTTTACGTCTCAGGTCTTCTTGCCATATTGTTTTCGGATTGTTACACCTAACACTGATTAGTCTGTTAATCAGAAGCACGAAGGTGATCTACTGGCTGTTTGAAGAAGTCTGTGATGTGGTTTCCAGCTATATGCCAAATCCTAGAGGTAATACAGTTCCTGATTTGGAGATACTTCCAAAAGTGTTCTCTCCTTGTAAGAGTGTAACTCCCTACCATGTCAGAGTATGACATGAGGACACCATCCCTACACAGACTTCCAGTACGGCACAACCCGTTACATTTTACTTTAAATTTTATTGCACTGTTCCACCTACTGATAGCTTTAGGAAGGAATCACCAGTTCTTCTCATGTATCTGTCTGTTTTTGTCGTTTGGTGTCCTGTGCTGTTTTCCTTTTTTTGGTAGCTTTTGTATACCATTTAAAGTAAAAGGCATTTGGTGAGATTGACTAACAGTGAGTTAGGGTTTTGTGGTCACAGATATTAAACATTCAGTACTGCCACCTAGTGCTTGTGATTACATCCTGGAGCAGGCTGTTATCTCCTCTGCCTCACACTTAGCTGCTCTCTGTGCTCGCGCACATACACTTATGGAGAATGAGAAATCGCATATATGCATATATTCACTGGAAATGTGTAACTCAGAACACAGAGTATTTAAAAATGAAAATGTCTGAAGTTTATATATTGGCATGATATCTTATCAGACTTTATATGTATATTTTATGATTATATGTAAAGCGTAAGTAGAAACAAAGTCATAAGTTTACAGAAGTTTTCTCGAAATCTCCATATCTGCCCAGCTGGCTGTTTAAACAGCCATAAGAGGGACCAGCTGGGGCAGCTGTAGGGCCAGCGCTGGAAATCACCTTCCATGGCGACATAACGGGGCCCCCAAATCCCGCTCAGGGCGATGACTCTGGCTCCCAAGGTCAATGACTAAAGAAATATGTATGGTTATTATATTAATAAATAGTGATGAATATATATATAATATATATTATATAGTGATGTATTTATAGCGATATAGTTTTCTGTGTAAAGGCAGTTCCCAGGTCTGTCTTTGAATCAAATTTGAAGGTTAGCCAGAAAAATAATACAGTACAATCATGATGACAATAAATATACAGGCATAATAAAAGTAACACAGGACGGTGTCACAAAGTCATGCTTTTGTTCATTATGAACCATTGTATTTAACCAGACTTTTTGGCATAATGATGGGAGATGGCAGTCCATTCCTAAGTATGAGTTGTCCCTAAATCAGATGTTCTTAGCTTGGGTGCTGCCTGTGGTCTATATCTGTGACAATTGAATTTCATTTGACTTTAGAATAGTGAACCAGAATAAATTTGTGATTGTAATTAAAATGGATGCCTGACAGGACAGCTCAGTACAGACTAAAATGTGCAGCCTTTGACACTGCAGTCCATAACTACTGATGTTTCATATCTGACCAGTTTCATTGCACCACGTTAACATATATTGCAGCATGAAATTCAATTTCAAATGTAATTAAGATTGCAGCACTAAGCAGTGGTACATTGCATATACGAAATTCACCATACTTAAGTTTAAACCTTGTTTAACATAACTAACAGCGAATATTTGGCACTATCGTTGCTCTTATGTTCGCAAATATTGAGTATCTTCAACAGCTTCCTAACTGCGCAGAATGTTCTGTTTGTTGGCTTTTGTCTTCCTCGTGCTGTCATCCATGCCCTTGTTTTTTAGGTGGCATCTCAGCAATTTCTACAGTCAAAATTCTGAATATTGTTAGTGATTCATAGTTCTCTGTAAACAAAGTTCATCAAAACCTTTTTGATTCTAGGAGGCAAGTGTGTTTTTTGGTGGGGTTTTGGGGGGGGGGGTTGGGGGTTGGAAAATTAGTTTCAAACGAAACTAAAATCACTGAAAATGTGTTGAGCCTGGAGAGCCAGCCAGTCATTTTGAGTATGTTTCCTTCTTGTGGTTCATAAAACAAAATGTCAGCAGGTTGAGGAGAGTGAGCGTATGTTTGAGACAGGAACGTTCGGGCGGCAGGGAGGAAAAGGAGTCTAGATCCAGCGCCGTATTTATGCATCATTATGGCGCTCAGCCTGATTTTGTAATCAGGGTCAATGTGTTGTACACCTCAGAAAGGAGCACCATATTTAGTGTGCGATCGTTTGGCTGCTGTGGTTGTAAGATGACTGCGATCTTATTTCCTCCCGGAGGAAGACGATGACGAAAAAGAAAGATCAAAAAGAAAGATGTTTTCTTTCTCTCTTATTTCAACATTGGACCACAACATTTTTTTTGACATAGATAACATGAGTCACATTATAAAACTACGTTTTAAAAACTTTGTCATTTTAGAAAGCAGTGTGCAAAAATTTGAGTTTTAGAGGAGATTAGAGGGAACAAAAGAGATTTTTTCTGTATACTGCTTGGTGTCCAGAGGAAGATAATGGTCATGGCCATGGGTCAGGTCTGGGTGACTATAACCATACTCTTCCTGCAATGATTGATGGAATAAAGCAATACTTTCCTTCTGTTTGTAACAATGTGTAATTGAATTGAATGTTATGTTTGTTTTAACATAAAGCCTGTCATGTTAGGTAATATTGGCCATCGTCCTGTTTGGGGTTTGATTCAGTGACCGGCACACACTATAGCAGAGCTGTGCAGGGGCACAGCCCCCAGAGGAATACCCCTGTCAATGTGATTATGTCACCACTTAGCAAAATAACTGGCACTGATGGGTTTTAAGTGCATCCCTAATCCCAGCGGGCCAGGAATATTTTGTCCCCATCCCTGTAGGTCTCTCAGCCATCTCTGGCAAGGGTGTTGAGTTTCAGCCTCTAGCAGGATGTGTAGCCAGGGTACGTTCAGTATCAGAGCCTAGGAGCAGGTTAGACAGCCTGGTCGCAACACCTCCCTAGGGGGGGTGGCGCAGTCACAAGCTCGGCGAGGACCTCCGGCAGCTGATATGTTGATGCTGAGGGGTGGGAAGGCATTTAGCATGCGGGCTGGGCCCTCAGGTTCTCGCAGTACCTGCCCTACACTTTGAAGTTGGTTTTGAAACAAGATGTCTGAGGATGTTGAGGTCATTGCTTACAGCAAGAGGCCCTGCGGTGCGTCCTGCCGCCCACACCTCCCATCGCTGATTGAATGACTGTCCCTGACTTTGTGTCACCTTGTGGGCTTGGTGACAAGCTGCCTTAGTTTGACCAGCTGGCTGTGTTCTGCTTTCTTATACTTATCTGCATTGTACTTTTCCATGAAAAATGACAAAAGAGCAAAACTGGTAACATGATATGTGCTCATCTGCAATCACAGGCCCAACTGACCAGATTTGAGAGCATTTGTCTCATCGTGTGACTTTCCATTAAAACCCCTTAATGAATGGTTTCAGCGATGGGCAGTTATGAAGTCACTTTTTGTATGTTTAGGGCTCCACGTTTGGCCTTACGTGGGGAAATGAGAAATCTTGGTTGGGAATGACAAATGTCCATGTGTGCCTGTTCTACATAAGTAATGTCCAGGTTTTATACAAGCTACAGGCTAGTGATGTTTGCCTTCAATCATGGATAAGTGAGACGACCGTAACAGAAAAAGAGTACCCCGCCCCCCATCACACACAAGCCTATTAACACAGAATCAGTTATTCCAATCACTGAAACATCTGCAGTCATTTATTTTCTATTTCATCAAATGTATGATAATGCTAAGCTGTAAAATGGAGAACACAAGCACTGATTTGACACGTTAATCAATTCACTCACAGTCGTGAATCCAGTGTCAGTCACCTGATTAAGCAAACTGTAAAATGAATATGACAAACATAAAAAGGCTGCTTTGAAGGTTTCCATTTGGCTTTCAAGCATTTCAGTTCATTGTGCATATTTGAAATATGCGAATTCGGTGTGACTTATGAAATACAAGTTGGCTTTCGGAGTTTTGACAGAAAATACATTTATGCGTAATGGTATGACGAGCTAATTGTACTCTATGAAATTCTGATTAAATGCCTCTGGAGATTAATACGTCAACTGGTAGATCCTAATGCTTAAATGTGAAAGGCTGCAAGCCTAATATGGGCTACATTTGAGTTTTTAGCAGTTTGCCTTTTTGAAAAAGAACTAGTGTTTTGTTGAAATTAATACAGGTAATCATAGTTTATCACCTGATTTTCTTGCAGAACAGGATCTGCATGTAAGTCCCAACCCTGCTTTTCATGCACAGAAACTGGGGTCTGCAGTGAAATGAGTGCTTTCCTCAGTGGGTCCTATGGTCCAGTTTGATCATGAGTTAAACTCCTTGGCTGTCTCATGGCGTTTCAGGCGTGGTGGTACCAGGCTTTTGCTTTTGAAGCACATCACATTATACATTTTCTCCGTCAACTAAGGAAATGTATAGTGAAACTGAAGTTATAAATTCTGACCGCTAAACGCTCAGTGAAACAGAGCAAGCTGGGGAATGCAGAACTGCGATATCACTGCCACACTGCATATGTGACATGATAAACGATGGATGTGCAGCAAGATTTCAGCTTCCAGAAGCACGGGTCACCGGGAGGGGAGCTGGAAATGGGCAGTGCTCTCTCACCCCCCCTCAGTATCCCAGCCCTCTCTTCTCTCATCCTACCTCTCGCTCTGTTGGAGGCAGACATTGTTGTCTTTCCATAGTCATCTCCACTTCTGATGGCTGCCATGCTCTCTATGACACACAGTGCGGAATGGAATGACCCAGCCAGTCAGTCCCAATCGCTGCCAAAATCTGACTCAGCTTTCGACGCGTCTTCCCGTGTCCACAGTCTGCACCGCTCTCTCCCGGCTACTGTTCTGCTCTCTTTCAGCCATTTTCTACCTTCCTTCCTTACTCTGAATTTCCAATATGTTACATGTACAAGGCAAAAAAAAACATGAATTAGGGTATGTAAATGTACACAAACATGTCCAGTGTTTCACAAAAAGGCTGCTCACAAACAGCTGCAGCACACGTTCTGCACGTTTCCGTTTCAGCTTATTCTGCAGTGATGGTAAATTGGAGAGAATGTCTTTGATGTGCTTGAATCAGAGATGAAATATTCACTTCTCTGTATCAATAAGAAAATATTAATAATATTCTAATTGTTTATGGGACTCAAAGCTGGCGAAGCTCTTACTTGAGAATGTGAATGGTTCACTGGGAATACGTGGCGATTGCAGATGTACAAGATCAAATACAGCAACTCCCTACTGCGTCCACTATACCGTCTGCCTTTATTGGCTGGGCAGAACATCCACCTCTCACAGCTTATTGGCTGGTCTCCGGACAGACCACCACGTCCAACCCCAAGATAAAAGTCCCTGTCGTTGCCATGACTGCAGTTTTGGGCCTTGATTACGTTTCTTCACCAGAAACGACCCAGTTGGGGTTCCACAAATCCAGTCTGGCCAAAAAAGAGAGGCCCCTTCAGTCCCAGTGCATACTGCAGAGTGCATTAGGCTCCATGTCACAGGAGGAGTTCCATGTCTCCTGTGACCCCCTACCCCAGCACCTTCGGGTAGGAGGAGCAACTCTCTTAGCTTATGATTAAATCTGTTGTCATCTTACAAGAAACCTGCATCCAAGAAGTCTAATTTAATCAAGTGGTTACTCATTATTGTCATAACCATCTTTCCGGCTCTCAGACTGTGTAACATAAAGGGTCAGTCACCTTTCTACACATATTCCTAATCACTATAGGCCAGTCAGGAACATTTATCCATCATCCACCCATCCATGCATTCCTTCATTGATACATACATTCATCCATTAAGTTAATGTAACTTTAAATGCAGTACGAAATTCACTGAATTTAGTTTGCTAGAGCTCCACAGTTATACATACATATTCAATTTTAGATTTTACAGTATGTTGTAGCTTTTTTAATTACTGATCCAGTTCTGTAGCTTCCCTGCTGCGGGTAGAATGTCAGCTGGACCCTGGCTATTTGGGGTCCTGTGGTCAGAGCAGCATCAACAGTATAGAAATCACTACTCACAATTCTGTCAAGTGTAACCCCACTCTGCGCTCTGCTTGGCCGGTTAGTGTCCTTCTGGCCAATTTTCGTTTACGGTCCGCCGCCCCGGGGTCCGCTCCAATTGGGGAGCGGCAGGTCCAGATTTTGATTGCACCCCCGTGCCACCACTTCCCTCCAGGAGTGCTTTAATCACAGCCTTCAGTCTGTAAAGGGCGTTACTCTTTCAGATGTGCACAGAAACTGTCTGAGGACTGCTAAAGTATCTGGGTGCTGGTAGTTCCGTGATTAGAGTGTGAATATCTATTGGCCTACTGTTCTGAGAACTCATTCTTTGGAAACTTTATTCATATAGCAGGTCATGTGTCCCTATGTCTGATCTGGCAGTCACTTAGAAATAAGTGGACAGAATCGTTCATTTATACAGCTGACACTTTGCTAGTGTCACAGTCGTATAAAATGAGGACATTACGGCTGTGACATATAAAGATTATTGCCACGTTTATTCATAGGAATGCTCACTATGTGCAATATAATGTACAATATATACTAACTAACAAACTTATGTGCAATATAGCTAACACACAATACACATGCTACAGACTTTAAAAATCACTTCACACCTGCACTCTCATGGTCACTCTGTCAATAGCGTACATTATTTGTTTGTTGTCTGTTTATTTAATGTTGGTTACTGTAATGTTGCACTGGTATCTCTCTGGTCTGAAGAAGCATTCAAGTAAGAATTTCAGTGTACTCTGTACACTGTACTTATGACAATAAAACTTATAATAAAACTGAATCCTTGAATCATTAAACGTGTGTCGCAATGATGTGACCTCGAATGATTTTCTTTTCATAACCGAGTCTGAGGCTGGCTGCTGACAAGATCATTTACACATCGCTTGCTGATTGCGCGCGGTGCTTCTCGTCCTTCTCGCGCCAGCTTCTTTACGAACTGATAGGTGGCTCTTTGCGGAGATGCACAGATATGCTGAAACAGGACACTTAACCTGTTCTCGAAAGAGATTCCAGAAACGAGTATCCGAAAAATATATTTTAAAAAACCGCAATCTAAGCAAAAGATCAAACGTACATGACTTAATCGCGTAGTAAACGCCGATTTATGACGTTGTTTTACTTTAAATACCTACACGCAAAGTCTGCAGGCACTGTATAAAAAAAAAAAGTGAGATTAAGAAAATTCTTTCGCCGTAACGTCCGTAACATTATGCGTGTTTTTCACGTTATGATTGCTATGATTCACCGTAGAGAAAATAAGGTTCCTCCCGCGCGTTCTCTCTGAAAATACTCTATCGCACAAAATATTACTGGCGTATCGGCCACTGCGAACGTCCTCAGCGAGACCTTGCCTGTAGAAAAGTTTCGAATCACTTTAAAATCTGCATCCACACTAACCCTCTCAGATATCTGAAGTTTGGGTTTGAACAGGACAAATCCATCACTATTTTGACAGGCCGCATCTCGTCCGTTTTTTTGCTTTATGATTGTCTGCTCATTCATCAGGCGCTTGCAAACAGTCTTCTGATAATACATTTTACCGCACGTCAGCATATTGAAATTGAGTCCTTAATCATTTTCTTCTCTTATTTTGAACTCCTTGATTTATAACGCACAGATAGCGGTGCTGGGCTTGAGTTTTTTGGGAGAAAAAGAAGTATTCTTCATCTTTCGTCTCTTTTTTTCTGACAATAAATATTTCCATTTATATGCAAATGATTATCTACTGACCAGCCATGGATAAAACTCTTCTTGTTTTCATTGTCAACAGAGGTATGGCGGTTTGAAGGGGTAAACGCTGGAGAAAATCGCGGAGGAGAAAGCTTCTTCATAGGCTAGTCAATAATCTCAGTTTGAGTTTTATTTTTCCACCGCTGGCTTTAAAAGGGCCGCATTAACGTCTAAGTTATAAGTAGTTAGAAGTTACTTATTTTACACTGGAAATGAAGCTGACTCCCTGCTTAGCCGACTACTTCCCAAATTGCTGACATAATTACACGAATGTAATTTTTATGAGTCACAGGAACCTTGGCGTTTTCAGTGAAGCAGATAATTAGACTTGGAATAAAGCGGGGACTGAATAATTAATACATCAAAACTAGATGAACTTTTTCTAATTATTTTTATTTAATCTCCATTCTAATTATTGTTCTACTCCACTGAGCGAGATTGCCTCCATTTTCATGGAGTGAAATGCAGTTTGTTGGCGGTATTCTCGCCAGTGAAATATTAACCAACTGTGGCGGGAGGGGAGTGGGCGAGCAAACGGCTGATCTCCCTTTTCTCGATTTAACTGTAATCTAAAACTCCGCATTGCTGGCAAACTTTTCATTCTTTGATTCTATTCTGTTTTATTATTTATTTTTTCAGAGAGAGTGGGATGACTGGTTAGTGCTTTGAGCGTGCGGCGGAAGTTTGCCGATCTCTAGCTGAGCGCTGAATTTGCTGAAGGGAGCCAGCGCGGAGCTCGCTGACCACAGGCACTTATCTCTAGAGTTTCAGTACTGGGAAATGGCCATCAAGAGGAACTCCACATCAGATAAATCTGCACGTTTTTGCTGAAATAAACAAAACATATTTCAACAATCTGCTCTTCTGCGTTCAAAGACATAAAAACTATATTAACGTAGTGGGCAATAAAATTGAGCTTCTTTACATCGAACATTATCATGCATTTCACACAGTAATATATTCTCACAAGTATCTTTT
>JAODUD010000001.1:7595773-7628742 GCA_026784285.1 Stomatorhinus walkeri | reverse complement strand
ATATACATAAACATACACACATAATAATAGTTTGGCATTTGACGATTTCTACCAGGTCCTTTTGGGTTGCACCTGAAGGGAAGTACGCCATTAAAAAAATATACAAATATAAACAGGGTTCCAAATGAATTATTTAAAACAGGATCCGAGTCCATTATATGGCGTTTATGCCTTGCGTTTTTTGCCGTACGTTGTTCAGTTTTATATTATAACACACGTGGAGCATTGCGCATCAGCATTTACAGAGTAATAATTGTTCAAATGAATCTACTTTACTATCTGAAATTCCATTCACTGTTTTTGATAACGCAATGTGTATACGCATATTTACAGTATTATAATAATTTCAATTTATTTTAAAAAAATCGTTACGTCTATAATGATCCTTAATGTAATTATAGTCATTAATTACAGGTTTTTAATTAATGGCAGTGCTCGTTTCCAGAATTATATTTATGTTTTATGGTATTCTGCTATCTACATGAGATTATCATCAGTAACAGAGAACTATCTCAGATAATCAAATATGTTTTATTCAGATACTTTTTGACTTGTGGTTTTGATGTTCGGTGTCTTGTTATTAAACCGCTGAGCTATCGTAATGCTATTTTAGACTGTAACAGTATTATTGTATTTGCGCACTAATCCAGGGTATCTGTGTTTGTTTGTACTGTTCCCCTCTGTGGTTGTTCATTGTAATCTCATACTCAATGCAATGTGAAGCATTTTTCCCTTTACCACTATGCATTTATTGCCACCTACTGTCACTCTTTAGTATAGCAGCGACCAACAACGTCGATAATCGGCAAGAGTGACCAAATGCGTATTTAAATATTTTGTGTGTTCATTGTTATGTAAGCAACAGAGTTGGTGTTGCATGTTCTTATTCTCTAACTTAATAAAGAATGCCTAATGACAATATATTAGGTATTGTTTTTCTCAGTTTGTTAACATTATTAGTCGATTGGATTAAATGAATATTTTACGAATTGGATTAAGTGAATATTTTACGAAATAGCATTTTGCCCTTTCGTGTCTTTTGGATGTATTTGTGAATTTTCCTTAGTAACTGTGAATATTAATGTAGCCTGTGTCTAGCAGTCAGAGAGGATCCGCGTGAGAGCACCCGTTTGAGAGGAGAGTGACAGCAGGGACAGCAGAAGGCATTTCCAAACGGCGTGTCAAGCGGACGGCTCCCATCATCGGCATCAGAATGGAATGTGAAATATCTGGGCACACCTGATGTAAATGGGTCCTTCTGGACCCCTCCCTGATGGTGGCACACATTCTGCCCACCAGGATACCGTAGCGGGTGGAAACTGATCTGGGTCTTGATCTTTGTGGCCCATGTGCAGATGTGAGCCACCTTCTGAATTCAGAGTGATTGTTTCCATCCATCCATGTGGAAACCGCACAGGGCACAAGGCAGGGATATACGCTGCATGGAATGCCAGTCTAACACAGAGCACATGCTCAGTCCAATGCACAAAGGTCATTTGTTGTTTTCTGTAAAACACTGAATGGGGAGGCAGTGTTTATTAGCACACATATGTATTTATTTTACAGTGTTGAGTAGTGACTAATGGTGTTATTAACTATTATCAGATTTTAGATGAAAGCTGTGACTCAGACCTTTGTGGTACATTGAAGTTCTGCATGTAAATTTGCATCAGTGTAAACAGATTGCAAGACTCTAAAGTGGGTCAGAGTTATTAAAGGTCAGGACTCATTTTAACCATCCCAGCTGCAGGACGAAGGAGCTCTGCTGTTGCACACTTTGTACAGGGGCCTTTAGTCTCTTGTTTACAGAAGCAGGACGTGTGGCCGAGATGCATTTTCTTCACCCACATGCATACGCCTAGGAAGACAAAGCCGTGTTCGCGGGGGGGGAGGGGGGGAGAGCCGTGTGGCGCCAGCCCTGTGCAGCCTTCACGGTTGGCCTGCTGCTGCCAATGTGGGCGCCCTGTTCGGCTGCTCTGGCTGGATCCAGAGAATCACATGTTTTCGTTCTGCGTTCCTTCTCCGCTTCAGGTTCTGCTCCTTTTGTAATGAGGGCGTGGGTGCGTCTGGGGGGTGACTGGGTCACGACTCACGTGTCTGTGCGTGCCTGCGGCTGCCTGGGCGGGCATCACAGAGCGTGACTCTGGGATGCTGATGTGCGGCATCACGCAGAGCCTGGCGCAGTGCCGCTGGGCTGTGAGGGTGTCCCCCCCCCCGCGTCATGCCATCTTTTAATTACCTGAAGAAAACTGAGAAGGATGTGTTTTTATGTTATAGTAAAGTGGGTTGTTGAAATGTAAGGGATGCTGTTTTTCTTTCCCTTTCACAGCACCACCACCCTTCTGCTTAAATAAGCCATCCTGCCCTTGACCTTCTAGGGTCACTTATGGGGGTGAAGCTCTGAATACAGGCAGCGAAGGGCCATGCTCCTCCTTATCTCTCTGTTAGGGCTCTTATCTCTGGGTCGCTGGACTCCTAAATTATTCATTCCCCACTACTCCCATGGAGTTACACATCTCCATCACATGGGAGCTCGCATCCGCCTGGAGAGGAGACGGTCGCCGTGGAAACCTTATCACACATCGCAGAAATGAAATAAAGGAGGAAATTGGCTGTATTAGCATAAGAGGAATGAGTATAGAGTTGAATACACGCATCACCCCCATTCCCAGTCCCCCTCCCCCAAGCACCCAAAAACACACACAGCTCCATTCTTATCAGGCCTGAGTGATCGCTGCAGCCATTATTATATAGTTTTAATTCCAGCTGGCCCCCTCCTTTGTTTTGATTTTCGGATGCAGGGAATGGAACAGGGGCTGATGGGAGAAAATAGATGTGACCTTTAACCATTTTCAGGCGGGTAAACAATGGGCAGCAGTGTGGCTGCAGTGTCACAAAGCTTCAGGTGTCACTCAGCGGCCTGCTTTACATCCCAGCCCTCGCTCTGCTTCCTTTGTCAGCTCTGCCAGTTAACCTCTGGGAACGTTTTCCACAAACACAAGTACCCTGCTATACCTCAGGTTTCCTTCTCTCATTATCTTTAAAATGAATTCTTGTCTTCTTTTAGTGGTAATATACTGCATTTTATTATGGGTATAAAATGCCCACAAAACACCTGTGTCTTTACCGCTATCTGTTGTACTGAACCTCAGTTCCACTTTGTGCCAGAGGCTGATCTGGGGTCTGTTGGGGGTCTGTCGTTGTGTCAGAGGCCGATCTGGGGTCTGCTGGAGGTCTATCTTTGTGCCAGAGGCTGATGTGAGGTCTGTTTTGGGTCTGTTTTTGTGCCAGAGACTGATCTAGGGTCCGTCGGGGGTCTGTCTTTGAGCCAGAAGCTGATCTGGGGTCCTTTGGAGGTCTGTCTTCACGACAGAGGCTGATATGGGGTCTGTTGGAGGTCTGTCTTCATGCCAGTGGCTGATGTGGGGTCTATTGGAGGTCTGTAGGGGGTCTGTCTTTGAGTTAGAGGCTGATCTGGGGTCCTTTGGAGGTCTGTCTTCACGCCAGAGGTTGATCCGGGGTCCTTTGGAGGTCTGTCTTCACGCCAGAGGCTGATTCGGGGTCCTTTGGAGGTCCGTCTTCATGCCAGTGGCTGAAGTTGGGTCTATTGGAGGTCTGTCTTCATGCCAAAGGCTGATCTGGGGTCTGTTCGAGGTCTGTCTTTGTGCCAGAGGCTGATCTGGGGTCTGTTGGGGGTCTGTCTTCACGCCAGAGGCTGATCTGGAGTCTGGTGGAGGTCTGTCTTTATGCTAGAGGCTGATTTGGGGTCTGTTGGGGGTCTGTGTTCATGCCAGAAGCTGATCTGGGGTCTGTCAGGGATCTGTCTTTGTGCCCGAGGCTAATCTGGGGTCTGGCAGGGGTCTGTTTTTGTGCCAGATGCTGATCTGGGGTCTGTCAGAGGTCTGTCTTTGTGCCATGCAGTCAGCTTGGGGAGACGGGGCTTCATTATGTACATTTACTGAGGGGGAGGGATCTTGTTGGTCTTATTCTTTGTACACAGTCCTAAAGTCAGCCAGAGTAGTCTGGATGTAGTGTTGATGTCTAGATGGAGTAGCACGGGTTTAGCTTGGTTTGGTGTGTGTTGCAGTGGTAGGTTGTCAGGACGGCAGATAGGATGTGTGAACAGGGATGGCGCTGTTTATGTGTTACCACAGCCCCTTAAGTTATCTCCAGATCAGAGCCCCGTGCAAGTAAACCTTGTATTACCGGAGCTACCAGAACGTGTGGACGGCACATTGGGGGTCAGTGTGCAGTTGCCATACATTGGCAACCAGGAAAAAAGCATTTTTGGCTTCTTGCTGCAGGTCTGTGTGAGACTTTTGCACTCGTTCTGTTTTGGCCAATGGAGTTTTTCAAACTTCACTTTCAGTTCTTGTGGTTTTTATCATGCTTGATAAGCTGCTGGTTTCAGCAGCACGATAAGCACTTTGTCGTAATGTGTTGAGAGCCATTTCGAAGGATGCAGGTTTCCCGTCTTTTAGACCTGTAATAGCTGTTTTCTTTGATGCCCTATGGGCTATTTATCAGGCACGTACCAAATCATTCCCAAATGAAAGCCGTATTTGCAGACAGAGTGTGAAAGCGCGGAGGTGTAAGCCACAGTAGGTGCGATATGATGCGTAGAGTTCAGATCAGCCAGGAGCACTACTGTAGGACAAATAGACATCAGAGGACAAACGGGTGTCTTTTTTCCCTCGACCCCCTGCTTTCAGTTGGCTCGTTTCTTTTTCCCAGTCAGAAATCGGCACCGACGTGTCCAGGTTGCGAAAGAGCATTTGGTCAAAGCAGTTGGGGAACCAAGGTGAGCGAGCCGCCGGGACACTGCTGGGCGGCGGCAAGGCGGGGAGATACTGCTGTGGGGATGAAAGTGCATGGCTCAGTGGGCCCTGATCTGATGCACAGCACTATGTACACAAGAATTGTTTTGACTCCTCGTGAGACATGTTGAGGTTTTGATGTGCGTTGCATACAGACATCAACAGCTTTGAGTTATGCAGACATGGGAGCTGTTTTGGAACAGCATTGTAGAGGAATATAGAATTGATGAAGACAATAAGCACTATAAATAAAAATCTCTATATGGCTCTGCACCAGGATGAAGTTCTCTGCATGGTTTGAACACCTTCAGCTTTGGACGTTTAGCGCTGTTTCTTCCACATGTTATTCCAGGACAAACATCTTGGTGATTATTTTTAGAGCCATAGTGGATTTGAGTGCAGCCTGAACAGAAAGTTTCATCACGGCGTTTGAGAATCATAGTTTGCATACCTTTTAGTTTTTCCTTCCAAGTGAGAAAGCTATAAAAACCGTGTCCAGTAAGGAAGCATGTGATTATCTGACCTCGTTTGAAAAAAAAAGTGTGTACACTCCTGTGTGTGTGATGATGATGACTAGAAAAGAGAAGAGATAGCATTTAAGCTGACGTGAGGAGGAAGAAACTGAGATAATATCAGTTGATACTTTGGGTCTAAAGTTCAGATTGTTCCGCCCACAGGAAAAGGCTAGCGAGTGCTTTTCTGCAAGAGAGGGCCGAGTTCAGGCGAGGTGTGCTGAGCAGCGAGGGCAGTGATGGAGGCAAGATGACCCTCAGGGTTTAGGGGAGCCAAAGAGGAGAGAGCAGATCGTGTGCTGACAAGCACTGTCTGTAAGGGCCGTGCTCATTGGGCCCAGCTTCTGAGCAGCGGTGGAAATGACGACGATCAGTTCTGTGATTTAACTCGGAAAGCCAGGCTGAGAACCCACGTTGTGCCTTGCTGGCCCAAGCAGCCTGTCCTTCTTTGCATTTGAAACACCTCCCTGGTCTTCTCTCTGGCTGCGGATATGTTCTCTTCAAAGCAGTTGAACTCCTCCCTGTCACATAGACGTGCTCCACATCGCTAGCGATAGCAGCCCTGGACCCAAACATTTTAATCTTCCTCTACCTCTTAGAGATAAAGCCCATTTTGTCTGCAGTTACCTCTATAACATTGCACTTGATGCTAAAGTAGATTGGAACAAAAGATACCATCAAGTATGTGAACGATTTTAGTTGAAATTTTTCACATATGTTTTTTCTTGGGTTTTCAGAAGCCACGTGACTTCCCCTTTGACTTAACTCATTCCTTGTGCTATTTTGCTGGGTATTGATCCTGTACTTATAAACTAAACATAACACAACGAATGTGACGTGATTCAGGGATGCTGAGGGACTCGGAAAGTGTAGGTCTTGTGCAGTGTGTGTGAACAGTAGATCAGTGAGGACAATTTTAATTATTGTTATTGAATTGCTTCTCTATTCTGAATTATCATAATTCATGTATCTTGATCATGAATGAGATCTTTGTAATGACATGTGTCTTGGCTTGATCAACTCATCTACTTTTGCCTTTCTTCCAACACACGTAGCGTTTGGGTGATCGAGGGCCTGTTCCCTCTGTGTGCCTCCATGGAGGTTGAGCTGCGATCCTCCCTGCTATAACCGTACTGCACCTGATGCCATCATACACGCCCTCCTCAGGTCCACCAGTGCTGAAGACCAAGCACAGAACTAGATCATTGCCAGACTCTGCGACACTTTTGTTCCCGACGTCTCTTTGTTTCTCCCCTTCCCGCTGTTGCTCTCCACCTCAGTAGCACTCTTCTCTCTTCCCTTGCTCTCTGGGGGCCTGTGGACATGGCCGTCACAAGAATCACAGATAAGCCGAGACACCGATAAATTCGCTCTTACTCACTTCCCCAGCTGAATTTTCGCCCTGAAATGCCATGCTAAAAACAAAAACAAGAACACGCTTCTCCATAACAACCAGAACAATATTTGCCGTAATTAAACTCTGTAAAGTATTGAGCTGCTCAGAAACACGCCTTTAAATGTGACAATATGCACCTTTTGCCTGATTTGGCCATTATTCAGGCCTGTCAAACAGCTGTTCTTCTGCGCTTATCTGCTGTGTGCATGAGAAGCCGTGTTCGTCACGGTGGGTTTCGCCTCCTCTCAGCCTCCGCTTTAACTCCGCTGATGACTCCCTGATACAGCTGCACCATGCTGCCAGGACCCATGGCTGGGACACCGCCTTCTCTTTTGCGACTTGCTCGCTCTGTTGATACGGTTGTTGGAGTGGTTTTGCTGTACAGACTCAGTTAGTCTAGTGGTTAAGACTCTCTTGCTGAAATGCCTCCATCACTGAAAGGCCTGTTCACCGTCTAGACTGATGTGACATAAGGAGTCACTCACTGTAGTTGTAGTTTCTATATGGCGTGGCAAGGACATGCCCCTTGTTAATAATATATTAGCTCCATACGCAGAGTGATTAACCACAGGACTCATTTCACTGTTCATCTCCATGTGAGTCTGATCCTGTTCTCCTCGGTCAGGTCTAGCCTTCAGAAACTTTGCGATTGCTGTGAAAACAAAAGATTTACTTGAAGGTAAAGCTTGCGTCTGGACGCTGAAATGCCCTTGGGTGCCTGCATTTCATGCATAGACCTGTTTATTGGACATACAAAATGTGATCATTCTAGGCCAACGAAAAATTTAAATCATTAGTGTAAATGAGATCAAATATCAGATCTGATCTGTGCCATTTAGAGATTAGTCCCACTACTCCCATTCCTGAAAAAAAAATATTAATGATATTTTTAAGCAATGACGACACTGGTAATAACTGTAATTTCGATCTCAAACTAGCGATATCGGCAGGAAAATTGTGTATGTTAGGCCGTGGAAATGGCTGTCAGCGCGGGCGGGCAGCTGATACGGCGGGGGCCCTCGCTGAATAATGTCATTATCGCCGGCTAATGATGCTGTCGTAGAGGCAGTTATAGAGTAAACCGATTATGACAGAGAGAAATGAGCGTGCCCAGGAAGTGCGTTGCAGCTATTTGCTACTCGCATTGGATAAACCGCCCTCTTTTTATTGATGGCCACGGCCATCATAGTGTATTTGATTTATTTTTTTTTTTCTCTCCATACAAGTAATAGTAGCCGGGGTGTGTGTGTGTGGGGGGGGCTGTTATCACGCTGTAACATCTGGAGCCGTGTCAGCTGATGAAAGGAGTGAGTCCGGAGCCGGCAAGGGGGGGGGAGGGTGTGGGCAGGCAAACCGGGCCCGATCCTGCCTACGGCTGTCAGAACCGCTCACGACGGTGATGCATCCCCCCGCCGTGCCGCCCCAGTCTGCGCATTTGCCTTTCCCCTCTCTCTCTTAATCCCCCCCATCCCTCCCTCCCTGTCGCTCTCATTATTAGGTTATTTGGAGAGAAAAAATAAAATCAAAGGAGTGGTTTGTTTTGGCAGCTGAGTGTCAGTGTGTCATGCTGCCCTGGCTGCCAGAACAGAATGGCACCCGTCACCGTGGATTATTACCGTGTGTTTGTATGCCTCTCAGAGAAAGCTCCGGAATATATAGGCGTATATGTACGCCATAAAGCACGGGGGCCCGCTGCCAGTGCAGTATGGGTCCCGGGGGGGTGGTAACTGGCCCTGGGCAGCTGAGGGTACCCCTGGGAGGACATCCTGCTCACTCGCTTCCCCAGTTCTTCCTGTCTTATACTTCTGCGTCGTCTGGGCCTGGACTCTCCCAGTCCTGAAGATCAGCTGCGATCTCCCCTTAACTGCATGTGTTTAGGAACCTTTCATGTTGAGAAGATGATGGGGATGCGTCTCCGTGGGCAGGTACACTACAATGTAGCTGCTCGAGAGTGAACATAGATCAGGGCCCAGGTTAGGGTTAGGTTTAGTGAGGCGCCATTTCTGCAGCAGCATGCACCCTTTCTGTGATGGGACGTTTTGTTATTTTGTGTTATTCGTTGTTCAGTGTTTATTGTGTCGTGTTACTGTCTAATGCCCGATGTAACTGTTGTGATTCTAGTCTGCTTCTGATACTTCTTTGTTAAGGTGCTGCTAACGGGCAGCCTGCAGAAGGCAGGAGAGGAAATGTCTCATTATATTAACTTGAACTTGACCCTGAAACTGAATTCCTCCGCCATTGCGCCGCAGTCTGCTGGTCGTCAAAATGTGAAGCACGCTACTCATTGACGTACCTGGATGCCATTACAAGAGTCAACTGAGGGTCATTTTGGCATCATTCCTCAGAAGAAACTTCTCAAAAATGTTCGGTTGGCCTTATCGTCGCTGTCAGTAAAAACAAAGGATCTTATGAACCCAGTCAGAAAGTATGCTTCTGATGAGCGGAACTAGGAAGTGCATTCATGCTTGTCCCAGCTTCCAAGAGCGGGAAGGTATAGATAATGTAGAAGGTGCATGAACCCTAAGCATCCATCTTCCTGTCGTGTGGCTCCTCCTGCTGACCGCTTTCAGCTTCAGCTTCAGCTCCCACACAGACACTCGTTTGGTAGCTTTGCAGCTCTCATAGCTTCATGTGAGGGAGGCTCCTTCTACTCCCGCCCGCATTTTGCTTGCTTCTGCCTGTCCAGTGGTTTGTAGAGTGTCTCAGGCACAGTGTGCATCACATATATCTGTGTGTGTTCTGCAGTGTGCATCACATGTGTCTGTGTGTGTTCTGCAGTGTGCAACACATGTGTCTGTGTGTTCTGCAGTGTGCATCACGTGTCTCTGTGTGTTCTGCAGTGTGCATCACATGTGTCTGTATGTGTTCTGCAGTGTGTATCACATGTGTCTGTGTGTTCTGCAGTGTGTATCACGTGTGTCTGTGTGTGTTCTGCAGTGTGCAACACATGTGTCTGTGTGTTCTGCAGTGTGCATCACGTGTCTCTGTGTGTTCTGCAGTGTGCATCACATGTGTCTGTATGTGTTCTGCAGTGTGTATCACATGTGTCTGTGTGTTCTGCAGTGTGTATCACGTGTGTCTGTGTGTTCTGCAGTGTGCATGACATGTGTCTGTGTGTGTTCTGCAGTGTGCATCACATGTGTCTGTGTTCTGCAGTGTGCATCACATGCGTCTGTGTGTGTTCTGCAGTGTGCATCACACGTGTCTGTGTGTTCTGCAGTGTGCATCACATGTGTCTGTGTGTTCTGCAGTGTGCATCACATGTGTCTGTGTGTTCTGCAGTGTGCATCACATGTGTCTGTTTGTGTTCTGCAGTGTGCATCACATGTGCCTGTGTGTTCTGCAGTGTGCATCTTCCTGGTTGATTGCTAATCTTAATAAAAAGTAATTCTAGAGACTCCAGATCCACACGAGAATCTCTCTCCACCTGGTCATCAGACAGTTAACAGTACTCTGTCTCCAAGAGGCAATGAACATATCAAAGACCTTGCCTTGATGAAAGTTTATTGGAAGCGAGACAATTCTGTGGAAGCAGTGCTGTGATGTGTGTATTTGTAACCTTACACTGACCTCTTGTGGCCAGTGTGAAATGGAGCTCGTTGTGTCTTGCAGGGACTTGTTTCAGTTTTCATGAAGATTTTTTAAATACATAATTTTCAATCCAGTTTTTTTTTACAGAAGAATTCTGCTTTTGACACACCCCTTCCATGGTACATTAACACCCTTAACCAGGAGGGATTTGCCATTTGCCATATTTTCCAGCACAATTTGTGAGATTTTTTATGTATTGTAGGTCCCATCAGACCCTGATAACTGACACAAAAACAAAACTTTTCCCATTTGTCCAAATACAAGAACTGGTGCATTTTTCACATGTCCTGTCTTGCTTTTGGTTTGTACATTTGCACATGGATAGTGGTGACAGCGGCACAGGGCTGGTCACCCATCCAAAGTCCCTGTAGCATTTTTGGGTGTTTAAAGTTAAGATGTGGATATTCTACAGAGCGTGGGAATTGAACCAAAAACCATCTGATCACGTGCATAGAGGCATAACCTGCTGAACCACGTACCACCCCCTGAAAATGCAGTTCCAGTCAGCCATCGACCTGCTGCCATCCGGAGACTCTGTACAGCCGACAGACCCTGGCTGGTTTAAATCCAACCACTGAAAGCTGAAAGATACAATAGCAATTCTACCACTGGAAAACTTGCCATAAACAAAGAAGGCCGGGCGTCCTCGTGCTCCAGCTAAGAGTGGATACCTCTGTCCAGCAGATGGCAGCATAACACCACATTGTAATGAATATTAAGCCACCCCACGCAATGTTTTCCCACTATCATGGTAAGCAATAAAAAGGAGCCGGCATTCACTATGTATGAAATGAGAGGAGTCGTAGTGCTCGCTTAATTGAAATGATTAGTCTCTGTAGCACTAATTAATCTCAACATGCATAAGGACTTTCAGATTAAAAGCTGCAATAAACATTCATAAGAGAATGCTTAAGAGAAAATGCACCTATATTTAAAAGTAGTTAAAATGGACCAAACTAATCTATTCCCTGAACTGAACCGAAGGCTGTGTTATTTCACTAACTATATGGCTGTAAGATATTAGGGGACTGAGGACTGAAAACATCAAACACTTCACTGCTGGTCAAATTTCAGTCAACGAGTGAATTGATGTACTTAAGACACTTGTAATGATTGTTCTGCCCACAAATGGTTGACATCGTGTTTGGCCAATCGCAGAATGGCTGAGGGCGGCCTATGGCTAACGCTGTGAGAGACTCACAAAAAAGCCGTCACTGTCGTCCAATGAGTGAGGCGAGCAATTTCATACATGTAAACATTTTGAGGGATTTTCCTAGTTAATTTGTAGTCATTTAATGGTGTTCATTTAGTTCATTCTTTTATAAGCTTTCATATTTCTTATTTTTATATTTCTTTCTGTCCTTGCTCACATACAACTTACTCTCACGAAGGCCGTCTGACCCCCTGGCTCCAGGAGTCTGTATGAAGACCATAGATAAAGGGGCTGCTTCCCTCAGTGGGGGCAGAGGCAGACACAGATAGACGCTGAACTGGCCGCGTGAAACATCTTTCTGTAACATCTTCATTCTGTCTTAGTAAACTGCTTAAGCTTAAGGAACCTGCCTCATCATTCAAATAAAAGAACCTGAGGTTTCACTGAAGAAATCTATCGGTTGACGTCACGAACAGGATTGGTGAGAGACATGGCCGAGAGACTAATTAATGCCGGATGACTGAAGACAACAATTAAGCGCACAAATCAACGGAGGTAAGATCTTCCTCCTGTCTTTGGCTGAAGGTTGAAAATAGCCTCTCTCCTGCTCAAACACCCGATCAGAGAGTTGTTTGATGAAGAAGAAGTAAACATAAGTAATTGTGAGATATCTCTATTTGTTGTGAGCAAGTAAAAAAAATAACTGTAAAGAAGTTTTTTCCGTTGCTCTGATGGGATAGAAACAGCATTCTCTTGCAAGATTTTTCTGTTTTACTGTTTGGGAAAATAAAAAATAGCCATTTACTGTTTGGGATAAAACAGAGTTTACAGCTCATAATCTGTGGCTGTTCCATCAAACATGGTGTGACGACCGCTGCCGATCAGGCGAGTAAGCAAGCTGGAGGCAGCGTAGTCGTTTTAAACGGGGCTTTTATTCTCCGTGGAGACGGAGCACAAGCTGAGCAAAACCGGGACCAACAGACGGGTTAGCAAAGCAAATGAAACAAAACAAAATGACGGATCTGACAACAGGTACAAAGACATGGACTAAATACTAAAGGCTGACAAGACCTAAACCAAAACAGCTGAGGACGATTGACAACAGGTGAGTTCCATTAGGGTAGAACATGAGGCAACGAGGGGGCGTGGCACACAGGAGGCTCAAACAGGCGGGTCGTGACACACGGCCTTATCTAGGAAATTTGGCAGTAGAATTAATGTTTCTGCAAGGCCGACTACTGAGATGGGAGGAATGGAGCCTCCAGATGTTGATGTGGAGTATATGATGAAAAATATCAGTGAATATCTGGGCACAGCTTGGTTTTTGAACTCGACTGCTGCTGACATCCGTGAGAAGTGTGCTAACAGTACAGATTCTGGTGGTATTTGGTCTTTGGATGACATGCAAAGAGCGTCGGGGAAAAGCACAGCGCATCGGAGATGGGCCCTTGTTGTGCTGGGTCAGATTCGCCGTCGGATAGATGTGATTGCAAAAACTAATGCTGGCCGAGAGCAGAAAAGTTTGCAAGAGCATGTTGCTGCTTTAACTGAGGTTGTCCGTGACAAGAACAAAAAGCTGTCTGACAGAGAGAGAGGGCTGGTAGAAGAGAAGAGAGATGCTTTATGGAGGGAGTTAGCAAACTGCAGAGCCAAGAGGAGCAAAAATCATATTTCTTTGTTAGCAAATCAGCTGCAAATGACTTCAAATGCAATAAACGCTGAGCAACCTCTGGGGGGTGGAGCAACCACATGGGTAACTTCACCTATTCCTCCTCCTCCTCCAACACCAGCCCTGCTTTTTGACTCTTCCACCTGTCCCTCCTGCACCCCCTCCTCCACAAGCACCCATGCCAGCAGAGTGGCTGCAGAAGGTCAGAAGAAGGATCGCAAGGAACAGCACCTCTGACTGGCAGAAGAATTAAAGGCCACTATGGAAAAAAGAAGCAAAAAGGTGAGTGCTCCCCCAGTGGTCACTGTGAGCACTACATCAGTGACTCATCCCAATGCAGCACCACCAGTGGTGTCTTCAAGCACCGCATCTGAAGTAATGGTTGATACATCTGCAAATGAACAGACATCAGAAGAAGAAGCCCAACCCATTCCCCTGGCTCCTTTGAGAAGAGTCAAGGAAAGAAAAGAAGAGGGTGGAACATACACCTATCTGGATGTGTACACTCATGAAGTGGCAGACCCAGAGAAAATAGATAAATGCTCCAAAGAGCTCCCACATTTGAAGATGGGGGCTAAAGACATGGCTGCACTCCTTCCTGGGACTGTGCAACTACAACAGGACATGCATGGGTGGGTGGGTTCCTACACCGATATAGTTCAATGATCTACTGAAAGGCAGGAAAGACTTCAAAGATTATGTTGAGATGAATGAACTACAGTTGAAAGCTTTCCAAGAGCTGAAAGACGCACCGTGCAAAGCTCCGGCCCTGGGAATTCCAGACACGGGCCAGCCTTTCATCTCGAATGTTCATGAGAAGACTGGCTACATGACAGCAGTTCTAACACCAGATCATGGTGGCCTGTAGGCTACTATTCGGCAAAATTGGACAATGTGGCACTCGGATGGGGGCCATGCCTGATAGCCATCCAGGCAACATACATGGCAGTCATCACTGTCTCAAGCATGGTGCTGGATCAAGCTCTGGTGGTGAGATGCCCACATGCTGTCCACACTCTCCTGACACTAAACAGAGCATCACAAATCACAGCAGCTCGATGGGCAAAGTGGTCAACCGTCTTGGAAACACCCAACATTGTCATTGAAAAAGGCTAGTTCAAACAACCCTGCTACCCTGTTACCAGAGTGCATGGAAGAGATCGATCATGACTGTGTGGAAATAATAACTGCAATGGAAGAAGCTGCCCGCACTCAAGAAGCACCATTGCATAATCCCAACCTGGTGTTGTTTACCGATGGGTCCTCAATCGTCGAGGGGGGTGTGAGATGTGCCGGATGGGCAGTAACGACACACACACAGGTAATTGCAAGTGGTGGTATGTCTAAGGGTACATCCACACAACAAGCTGAGTTAAAAGCACTGACTGAAGCATGCAAAATTGCAGAAAATCAGTCACCAATGTGTACACAAATTCCAGATACACTTTAGAGTTGTTCATGATTTTGGACTCCTGTGGAGACCACGTGGTTTCCTAAAGGCAGCTGGGGCACCAGTGAAAAATGGACAATTGGTTGAAGAATTACTGGATGCTATCCAACCTCCTGTCCTGAAATGCAAAGCTCACACCAAAACTGACACAGTGGAAAGTCAAGGAAACGCAGTCACAGATGAAGCTGCTAAAAGAGCTGCAAGAGGTGGTGACACAAAAAGTGACACAGACTTTGATGTGAAATGTAAAGTTAAGAACAGGGACCAAACATCCTGGTGACATCAAGGATATGCAGAGTAACAGTCCTGCTGATGAAAAATGGTCATGGATGGAAAGAGGTGTGAAACTTCACACAGAGGATGTATGGAGATATGGAGACGGACGCAGAACAGTGGCCTCATCATTGCTACTTCCGTACCTTGTGCACAAAATTCATTCAGTTGTTCACCTTGGTTTGGAGAAAATGGTGCATCGATTCAGTCAACACTGGTGGAGCCCACAGTTCCGATCACAAACATAGCAGGTGGTGCAACAGTGTCTGATCTGTCAGAAGAACAATGCAGGTCTGGGAATGCTGGCACCAACTCTAGTGGTGCCTGCTCTGTCTGGCCCCTTTCTCCATCTCCAAGTGGACTAAGTCACGGTTATTCAGATGTACTTGTCATTGTGGACAAATTCTCAAGGTGGGTGGAAGCAGTTCCCTGCCGAAAAGCCACAGCCACACACACCGCAAAGACACTGGTCAAGGACCACATTCCCAGCTGGGGCCTAACATGCCAGATCAACTCAGTCCAAGGAACACATTTAGTTGGAGCAGTCTGTCAACTCAGAACACAGTCATGGGCAGCGAATGGTCGATCCACTGCCCTCATCACCCACAGTCATCGGGACAAGTGGAGAGGATGAACAGTCATCAAAAACAGGCTGTCCAAATAACATCAGGAAAGAAAGCCATGGCTTCAGGCACTGCCAATAGTTCTCTGCAGCATTAGAGCGACGACCAACAAAAACACTGGTTTGAGCCCATTTGAGGTCATCACAGGGCATCCGATGCATCTTCCTGACAGCATTGATCTGGAAAAAGCAGACTTTCGCCTTACTAGTGGTAGCCTGGTTGATAATTGCATTAAGCTCACCGATGCTGTTCAGTCTGCCTTCCAACAGGTTTTTGACGTGTGGGAAGATCCCGTCGACGGAGGTCACACTCTGGTACGGGGCGAGTGGGTACTGATCAAGAGACCCCAGAAAGAACCGCTTGAGACTACGTGGGAGGGCCCATATCAGGCACTGTTAACAACAAATGCAGCAGTTCAAGTGTGTGGTAAAAGCAGATGGATTCATGCTAGCCACTGAATAAGAGTAGACTGTGTTCCTGAGCTCAACCGCGCTAAGGTGACCTGCTAGTAACCTCTCCCTTAGTAGCCTACACTGCTGGGCGACAAAGTCAAAGACTTTCACAGCCAGAAGATCAACAACAACACTACTGATTTTCAACAGACAAACACACACATACACACACATACATATTGTGGATTGTCAAACTTTTCATTTGCTTTTCTGGCAGTCTGTGCAAATATGTTTATGGAAACACGATTGCCAAAACTGATGGTGATGATTATGATTGATTAAATGTGATTGATTAATGGATATGGGTTTATTTTTTATTTTCTCAGAGATGTTAGTATCGCATGCTTTCTGTGTTCTGCACCCCCAGGTTTTTGCACCTCATCTCCTGTCTTGTCCCTGGGGGGGGGGTTGCCAGGGGAGTGGCCCACAGTTTGCTGGCCTCCGTTTGAAGTTGCCTTCACAGAACTCTGATCTGCAGCACATTAATTAGCTAACCGACAGCTTGCTAGTGTGTGTGCCCCGACTGTCAGAGTGGGGGGTGTTTTCTGCCAACAGACTTCAGAACAGCCTTTCTTAATTATAAGGAAAATCTTCCAGAATGAAACCAACATTCAGTATGTTGGATTCAGGAAGTGCTTCCCACTGCCTGCACTATGCTGCATATGACAGGGACTAAAGCTTTAAGAAAGCAATCTGTTGAGGTGTCCTTTTTATAATCTATATTTAAGATATGATTCCAGTGGCTGTGATGTGGCTGTTGGACCACCAGGGTGCAGCGCATGTTCAGATGGAATATCTGCATGTACTGTTAAGACGCTCGGCAGAGAGCTGGATTCCTAGTGATCCTCATGGTGCGATCTAGAACAATGTGCCATCAAGCTGAAAATGTCACATTTTGCATTGTGTTAATCCCAGAATCCTGTGGATCATTTAATAATGGATGCATATTGAAATGCTTTCCACACTGATTGGGCAGAATGGGCCTCCCGTTCCGCCTTTCTCTGCTCTTCTACACTGAAGTCTTCCTGCACACCTCACAATTTCTTTCTAATATCATATTTTCTTCTCCTTTCTCTGCAATTCACTTGTCTGCTTGTCTTTCATTATCTTCCTCTCTCTCCATTAATGTCTCATCTCTCCATCAAACGATTCTCTACTCCTCCTTCTGTCCTCCTTCTGCCTGCTCCCCTCTCAGTACTCTCGTTTTCTCCTTTTCTTGCTGAAAGACTCCTGAGTTACTCCTCTCTCCTCCTGCCTCTCTGCCATATAGTTGGCCGCCCCTCTCTGCCTGTTTGCTGTGGATCTGGAGCAGACGTCATGCTCACAAAGCGTCGGCCAGGGAGGAACTCGAATGAGGTGTTGGGGAGTCTCTCTCAGACGTTTGTCTGTTAATGTTCGGACGGGTTGCTGAGATACAGTGAAGCAACCGAGCCACAATGTTTGTCTGACGTGCAGGAAAATGGCAGGCTGGGCTGAGGCCCACCACAAGTGTCCTGTACCTTTTATGCACATTGATCTGCAGGTCAGAATCTAGGTGGCAGATACGTGGAAGGATGTAAGAATGGAGGTTAAGTAGGCCGCCACACTGCGTTCACTTTGCTGCTTTTCCCCAGAATATTAAGGAAGACACAGGGATTATGTGCTGCTTGTGAGCGCTGTTGATTATCTTCAGCTCTGGATGCCAAACACTGCATATCACTCTCATCAGTCCTGGGGCGTAGGGTTAGAGCGGTTTGTGTCGATGTGGGAGTGGAATTTGGATAAGAATCGATCGTTCTTTTTTACAGCTCTGCCGTCACTTCTTGTTACAAGTTTTTCACTCCATCTTATCTTGTAATTTAATTAATTTCTCCTGCAATGACTTGTAATTGTTGTTGCTGCTGCCCTGTCATTGGTTTGAATGATAGCGGTCGTTTTTGTTTTTACTGGCGCTGCGTGACACTGAGCTCACTTATCGTTGGTTCGCTGGTGGTATGAGAACAGAAGGCAGCCTCTTGTATAGTCATCGACCCAATATAGCAGGAAATTTGGAAAAAGAGCTGGAATCTTTGTGTGTGACTCTCCATTTACGCCTCATTTCCCAGTGCGCTTTCCCGGGAGCTGCCACAGAGAGGTATTCCTCTGGCGCTTGACCAGCTTTTGTGTAGTTTATCCTCCGCCATCTCTATCCAGCAGCTTCAGGTTCTTTTGTGGAAATGCCGGTCTTTTATCCCAGCTAAAGCCTCCGTTTTTCTCCCACTTTCTTACTGTTACGGACACACGGACACACTGCGCAGCTACAGCACTCTGGAGACCAGCCACCTCCCTTTATTCTCCTCGCACCCCCTGCAGATGTTTCTTTAGTCGTTCTCCGTGCCTGCTGATGCGCAGTCGCCTCCCTGCCGTACCTATCAGCCGCCTGTCCTGATGTATGTGTCTGCGTCTTCCTCCGCTATCGCTGCTCGCATTGCTTCTGCTGCTTGTTAGTTGAGCTTGACATCCTCTTCAGCTCATTCTCATCCAACACAAAACTTTCGCGCATCTGCTGGTTTCCTCCACCTCCTCCATTGTTTTGATGACATAATGGTCTCTTTATAGACAGCAAGCAAAGAATTGCACCTCGGGGACAAATAAAGTTATTTGAATTTGAATTTGAAAAGATGCCCATGGGTCCAACACACATACCAGGATGAGAGAAACACCCTCAACACTGAATGGAAACGGTGCAAGTCCAGGACAAAAAACCACCAAACTTTCCTCTCTGGTTTATACCTCTGACTTTATTTCAAATGATTAAATCTCTTGTTTTCTCCTATCCAATCCACCACCTTCTCACTGTTTGCAGTAGCTCATTTTGCAGATAATCATTCTGCGGAAGATCACGCTCAGGTATCTGCTCTGCTTCTCTTCTTGTCTCTACTGTCTGACCCTAACGTAACAGCCCTGCCTGACTGCTTGTCCTCCTGACCCAGTGCCCACCCCCACCTCCTCGCTGTCCCGCACTATCGGCCCCAGTCTTCTTCCTGTTTCCACGCAACACACAAACCGACATGTTTCCGCTCTCCTCTAAATCCGTCTCCTCCAGATCTGAAAAATTTCCTCCCTCTTGTTTCGTTCTGAACATTGGAGCCTGCTATTACTTACCGGCTTTCCCAGAATTACCTCCTAAATCAGCGTTATTTAGGTTTAAAATCTAGTTCTTGCACTGCAACGGTACTAATTCCTCTAAAGCTCACCATTGTGAAAGGAGTTGCATTCATGCTTAATGATGCCGTCAGCAATATCTGAGACTGTGAAGAGTCTGGATCTGCAGGCACTGGCTGAGCTCGGAGTCACCACCGCTGCCCTTGGGTGGCTCGTACCGTGTCCCTTTGACAGGTGCCACTAAGTGTCCTTCCAAAGCTTTTCTTTGTTTACCCCACAGCCTAGACAAAGACGTCCTGCAGCACCTAAGTGCTGGCTTCTTTTCTTTTTTCTCGCAACACAACGTCTCCTGCTTATGTCATATAATCGTCGCTTCCTCTGAGCTTCTCATGTAACCCCTAGGCCGACGGCACTCATGGCCCTGCAACTAAACCTGCCCAAGGTGGTAACTCATCCCATCCCTGCTTGTGCCGTGTCCCATTGTGAACTCATTATCACCATTAACAGCACAATGGTGTCATTATATAAAAACCGAGAGGTACCTTGGCATTGAGGCCATGGGAAACTTGACCTCTCCCAGCTCACAGTATACTGTATGTAAGCAGATCCTGCCTTTCTCCTGTATAACCTCCATCACACTCTTTACCCCACCCTACACTATGATAATCTTTTGCCTGGACTGTAGTCAGTGCCACGTCTCTGGACTGCCTGCATTCGCCATTTCAGTTCATTCAGAATGGCAGCTACGCAAGCGCAGCCTCCCTTTGCATTCGCAGATTCTCTCCCTCTCTGGCTTCTTCTCAGAGCCCGGAGAAACCTGATGCCCTGATGTTGGCTTTCCCGACTGCCAGAGGCACGGTCTGTCCTCCCTCAGACCCTGATCAAACCACAGCCTGCATCAAAATCCATGCTGCTTGCCCAGGAATCGAGTGATCAGGAATACCAAGCGCGTGTTTCTCTAGTATCTTCTTGTCTCCATTCAGTGTGTATCTGCTGGTACTTTTTGATTGCATGGTTACTTAATGTACAAATACAACATGAATCATAAAATCATTGCTATGTGCTGAAAGACGCCAGGGGGGGAGGGGGGATTCTCATCCCAGTTCACAGAATTTGTGCTATTGGCAAAACTTCCCTCAGTGTCTATCCCTTCACCCACCCTCCCTCTTCATAGTCATGGTATCCAAACGAGGAATTACAATTTTGAATGATGCATGGAAATACATTGTTAACTACTATAGGGCAGACACTTATGAGATTAATTATCTGAAGGGTATTTAATGTTTGTATGCAATGTTTTCCTCGGACTGTCAGCACTGGATAGCTCACCCAAATATTATTCATTGCTGGTTGGCTTGGAATGAAATTTATCGCGAAATTTTAAAGCTGAATGCACCAAAATGCAGGGGCAAAACTTCTCTTGTGGTTTTTATGTCGCCTCCAAACCTGTCTTTGGCTGATTTTAATGTGTGAAAAATAAGGTGTTGCAAGCTGTTGTATTATGGATACATGGCATCCATTTTGCGACACTTAAAATAACAGTACAAAATGCAGTTCACATGGGTGCCAAGCCTGAGTTACTTTGTAGAACTTTGTGTAAGACAATACGAGCATGAAAATGGTAGCTCTTGTTTAGCTGTCAAAGCATCAGTATATTATCGACATGTTCTGACCAGCTGCAGTGACCGGTGAAGTCCTCTTTATGGTCGAAGATTATTACCATCAGAGGCAACCAATCAGACCCTAGATTAATTTTTTTGAAGTACAATTTCTGTTGAGTGTTTTATAAAAAGAACCTAAATTGGTGCATGTAACAATCTTCTGCGCTGATTAGATGACATAAACTTAAAGAGGTTTGGTGTGACCGGTCACGTTGACCTTCTGTGATGGGTAGTTTCAGCAGCACCTGCATTATTGCACTTGAAGGTGGCACTATTGCGAGTTAAAAATAAAAATAAGAATGCCAAACTCTTCTGATGCGGTGCGGGTCGGTCGTTGGATCTGATGTCATCACGTCAATTAGCCCTTTCTAAAAAGACGTCTCAAGAAGTCTTGGCTGCTTGTGTTCCTGACACTCGCCAGGATGTAGTATCATGCTCTTGTTTTGCCTGTGGATGATGTGTCAGACAGAGGAGTCGAGTGAGGCAGGCAGGCCATTGACACCAATCAGTTTACGGGATTTCCTTATCGGCCTGCCAGTACAAACCCACAAGGATATCAGGCCTTGTCCATGAAGAAGCAGGAGACAAATCTTATCAGCTCACACTCCCCGATGGGAGACACCCTCAGATATGCCACCAAAATAACATGAGACACACCCACTGTATCTGTCTCTGCTTTTATTTACTCATCCCAGTGCAATCCCTGCAGTTTGTGAACTCAGGAAGGATGGCAGTGCTGGGGGCCTGACTGGTAGGCTGGTTTGTCACTGGAATGACTGCTGCTCTATCGAGGGTCTTTAGTGGCTGCCGTAGCAGACACGGGCCTGTGTCGTTTCCCATTCGCCAAACGAGACATGAAAAACTCAGATATGTAAATAACTGGTAGATCAGTCTGGGCCCATTTCCGTTCAGACCACTTAGGTTCAGTAAGAACATAATAAAATCACAGGATTTTCTCTGCTTATCTCTGCACCGTGAGTCATTTGCCAACTGTAATGTGAGTGATCACAGGCTGCATTATGAGTACTTTCTGCATGTCCTGTGAATAATTGCTGGCTGTATTTTGAGTTATTTCTAGATACGCCGACAGTAATTGCCGCCTGTCCGGTGGGTCATTATCGGCTGATCTGTGAGTGATCACCAGCTGTACTGTGGGTGATGGCGTGTTTGTTTCATGGAGACATGGGTCGCTTGAGCTGAAACCAGTGGAATATTACAGAATGTGTTTGAATACAGGGCCACATTTCGGCGAAGCCTCCATTGGGATGTGGAGGAATCAATAGCGATACAGCAGAAGCTGCTGTTGCATGTGTTGAATGAGACCTGGGAGTGTGAGACAGTCTTTCTCCAGCCCAGCTCCTTCTGTGTCATACATTCTTCGGAATTAAACCTCGGTGCTGTCGGACTGTCACAATGCATCAGGCTGCGGCAGCTCTCCAGTGAACCCAGGCTTATTTGAAAGGGAAATCTCACTGCACCCCTGCTGACGATTCATCCTCCAGTGATTCTGGAATTAGGATGCATTAGCGGGGCTATTTGGCAAGACGAGCTCCAGAATCGCAGTGAAGCCTGGAGTGTATGCAGCCCTGTAGTTTTTAAATGCTGCTGGTCATGGATACGGGATCTAGTTTAATAACTGGACCGTGGCTGATCTCTAACCTCCATAATTCAACTTAAATCTTTGTGGCAGGTTGTGGGATGAGGTCTCCAGTGCAGGTTCAATAGAGGCGCAGCGCAGTTCATAAAATCAAAAAGACTTTATTACAGCGTTGGTAAAAACCAAAACTAAATGCCCTTTTAAAGATCCCCCAGAAAATGGGGCTCAGAAACCTTGGGAATCCCTTGAAACACAACAGAACACAGCAAATTCAAAGTATTAATCATCGACCGCTGTGACAGCAACACCTGGCAGGATCATGCTTCATGATTTTCCTGGTTTACCCTAAATCCTCCCATCGGACACTTTTTAAACCGTAATGCAATTAGTCCACACAGAGTCAGCTGCAATTCATTATCTGTGCTGTAAGAAGAGAAACCTTCCAGTGAGCCGACTCTCACTGCGTCTCTCAGTGACCCACTATGATGGCAAGCAAAGGATCGTGGGAGCATCTCTCACCAGCTTCTGTGAAGAGGATCATGGGAACCTGTGCCGCTCCTTTCTTTCAGTAATTGCTTTTCTCCCCATTGGCTGCTGACGTCTTTTACAGCTCCACTTCAGCCCAGAATCCTGGTGAAAGAAATGATCCCAGAATCAACACCAGTGCTCGTGTTAATAAGGCCTTGGAGAGATTGAGCAGGGCGGCCTGGTAATTGGGTTTTCCACTATCTCAAATCAGTGGACCTTTAATAAGGTCTTGCTCCTGCCCGTTAGAGTGCCGTGGCGTCACACCAGTGCAGGCCGTTGTCACCGCACCCCGTAAATGTCATGCCACGCGTTAGCATTTAGTAGGGACCGCAGGCCTGTCAGTCAAACTTTCTCTTGCTCTCTTCTGTCCGACTGTTCCAATAGCCATATCCTTATTTACATCTGTGCTCACACAGGGAGACTGCTGAGTCGTTTTGAGATCATGCGCATGAAAACCACAAGCAAGTTCTTCTTTCATTCAACGTCCATGACGGTCGCCATGATTTTTACGTGACTGCCTTCCTAGTACCTTCCAGTCTCTATGCTGTGCAGGTGTCCGTGGACAGGTGATGCATTTCAATGGCCTCGATCTACAGATCACTGCGTAGGTGCGTGCGTGACCTCGGGGGTAGCAGCCGCTGGCTAGATGTGGCAGCTTGTCTTTAGTGCAGTTCCCATCCCCTGTGGAAGCGGATGTTGGTCTCCCCCCCGCTCTCCTGAAATTAAGAAGCAGAAGGATCAATCTCCCTACTATGGAAACAGAAATCAAACACCCTCATTTGTGTGCCCCCGCTACCCCTTTCTGGGCACTTTCTGTCATGTGAAAAGAGCCTCCCTTCCCCCAAAAAAAATGGTGGACTGCAGGGTGGCTGAGGGTAGTAGCGTCCAGTGGAGGTGACGTCGTCAGAGAATATTACCAAAGCTGAACAGCTTGGATGTGTGTGGTGGTTTGTTTTTCCTTGCTGTTGTGCATTGGGGATTATTTGAGAGTAAGAGAACAGGTCAGGTCGGTCTACAGAAAGCTTCTTCTGTGGTCGGGTAAAAGGCATCTTTGGCTGAGGTTTGGGTCTTTAGCGAGTTTAGCGAGTTTAGCTGAACTATGATGCAGTGGCTCTCTACTCCCCCCTGCTGGGAATCAGCTCAATCTTCAGGCGACGGGTGAAGTTTGGTTTATGTTGAAATTTTTCATTATACAGCTAGAGTGGAGATGGCATGCTGGACAAGCATGATTATTTGATCGCCCCGTGTGACATGACATCACATGGCCCCTAAACTGACCCTGTCGCCTGTTTGAAGAAGAAAACAACATCAGCACAGGGATGGATGGGCAGGGAAAAAGCAATTAAATAAGTTCAATAGGTGTGATATTACCAGCAGCAAAGGATGGTGAGCATTTAAACGGACGGTCCGTCCGACAGGTATACAGGGGACCCTCATGTTTGGTCTGATCTTTATTGAGCTGCAGATAATTACAACAGAGGCGGCATCATGTCTGACTCTCGCTGAGATGCGAGTTTGAGCAGCTGTATTCCCCAGGAGCACGTCACCCTGTCCTGTTTTTTATTGTGAGTCTGAAGCATTTTCTAAATGTTAATGCTGATATTTATGAGGCAGGAAGTGTAAGAGATTTTCTCCACCATAGAGGCAATGTTGAGTGAATCACTTCAATGGCACAGGCAGACGGCTAATGGAAGGTCCCCCAACCTAAATCGTTATTTAAGTGTTAACATTTAGTGTGAGAGAGAAGCGGAACCACATAGCCCTGAGTGCTATACCTTCTGAGGCAGGGTGGAAAGTGGACCATGCGAACCCAAGGAGAGTCCCTAAGGTGGACCATAGATCCAAGGATATGTGCAGGGACATGTTTCCGGCGTCCATGGGGGTGTTCAGGATTAAGTGCTACTATGCTGTTAAATGGATTATTATGAAAGGCTTTTAAAATGTTCCTGCAAAATTTTTATTTCTGACCTTTGTGATGCTTCCATTGGGTCTCCAACTTGGCTTTTGAAGTCTAGTTTGTAGGCTGAGTACAGAGTACAGGCATGGCTGCGGAGTCAGAGTCTCCCCCGAGTCCCAGCTGGTGATGTGTGCTGGCTTCCTTGCACAGGGCTCTCTCTCTCTGCTCTTCCTGGATCCTGTTCCTCTCTCTTGCATATCTTAGTTCTCTCTCGCGGTGCTCTGATCTCGTGCTTTCCCTGCTTCTCACCAGGGGGAGATGCAGCCCTGCTCGGCTACCCCAGCCTCCAAACAACCGCGTCCCATGTTAACCTAGCGGTGCCTGTTCATTTGGTCTTTGGAATATGCCTACACTATGCTGGAGTCATAGCAGTGCTTTAATTATCACCTGGGATCTGAACAGGCTCCCTTGCTTTCTGTCTGTCTGTCTGTCTGTCTGTCTGTGTGCCTCCCCATATGTTCTCATTAAACCCTTGGATCTGAGTCTGCATGCAGGAAAGGGAACTGTTTACAGGATATTTTTCTTGTTTTCTCACAATTTTATTCTGTGAATAACAAATGTTATTTAATCTATACAATTAAAATGATTAACAGAGGTTCATTATGAAGAAATGAGGTTATTAAGATATTGTTATTATACACATCACCATTTTAAGTTGCCAAATGAGATGCAGTTATAATGATACTAGTATTATACACATCACCATTTTAAGTTGCCAAATGAGATGCAGTTATAATGATACTAGTATTATACACATCACCATTTTAAGCTGCTGAATGAGGTGCAGTTATAATGATACTGTTACTGAACACATCACCATGTCAAGCTGCCAAATGAGGTGCAGTTATAATGATACTTGTGTTATACACATCACCATTTTAAGCTGCTGAATGAGGTGCAGTTATAATGATACTGTTATTGTACACATTTCCATTTCAAGCTGCCGAATGAGGTATGGTTATAATCTTACTGTACATATCACAAGTCAAGTTGCTGAATAAGATACTGTTATAATAATACCGTCATTGTACACATCACCATGTTAAGCTGCCAGATGAAGTACGGTTATAATGATACTGTTGTTGTACATATCAGCCTTTCAAGTTGCGAAATGGGGTATAGTTATATAATACAGTTATTGTACACATTAACATTGCAAGTTGCCGAATAAGTTACAGTTATAATGATATTATTATTGTACACATCATCACCATTTCAAACTGCACACAGTGGCCAGAATAGAACATAACATTGAAAAATCAGTTGGTTGTCATTTCTGTGTTTCTTGGCTGCACCAGTCTTTTAAATGGTAATTGATTTTAAACTGTGGACTGAAGGGTAACAGCAAACAATGCTGTGTGCCCCCGGTTACCATAAATGAGATGGGGGTGACATTTTCTCTTTAAATGCTGACGCCAGCTGCCTCTTTGCCAAAATCCTCACCTGCAAAAATTTAGAAAGATGCTTTTTTTTATCTGCATAATTGGTCCAAAACTATAGCTTCTGAACAATATGTGTGAATGCGAGAGAAAAATTAACAGACTTAAATGGAATGCATGTGGCTTTCGTGGGAGAGACAGCATTGTGTGGGGGGGGGACACTTCAGCTTATAAAATATAACAGTTTCTCATTATATGATTGATGGGATGGGTTTAAATGTGTGCGGCACGCAGATCCCAAGCTGCAACCCATATTCATTACACAGGAGTATCGCTGTAAGCCCCCCCCCCCAAAGTCTACAGCAGAGCAGAGTCTCATGAGCGCACTACAGCGCTGTCCCCACCTGCCAATAGCTACCTTCAGGTTAACAAATGGGTAAGTTTACAGGAGCTGCCTTTGGAGGAACATCTCCATAGCATTATGGAGACTAGCACAGCTCGTCGTGACTGTTTTCAACGTTTAACCTGACAAGTCACCTTGCAGCAGCCATTACTGTAGCCACAAGGGCTCATTTTACAGCTGTTACATCAATATCGTGATGGACTGGAGCTGCAGTCAGGCAGCGTTCTGCCAGGGCTGGGGCATGGGGGTGTCCACTAACAGTACCCGCTGGGAGGTGGGGGTTAAATAATGGCCGTGTCTCCCCAGTGGTCCTGCCCTAGAGGGTGGAAATGAGAAACACTGAGGGACAATGACTTTATAATGTAGAGTCAGAGGCAGAGCAGCCTGCAGGTTGCGTGTTTGGTCGCAGTGGAATCCCTACCTGAAATCAAAGAGGGCATCCTCTGCTACGTTTATGCAGTTAACACACGGAGTGGCTTTCTCCTGTTATCTTACTGTGATCCCAGTGACTGCCAATAGATGACAGGAAGTCATTTTTTAATGTCACTCATCTAGACGGGCCTTGAAGCTGCCATGGATGGAACTAGTTGATGTCCCGGTACCTCTGGCTATAAATATTACTTGTTTACTATGCGAATTACATATTGGAGAAATGTCAAGCGTTTACCTTCTGTGCATCAGAGAAAGTGTCTGCTGCGTTTGCGTAACACCGGAAACCTTCACTGCCATGGTTTCCAAGAGAAGAGAAAATGACCTTTGCTGTGTTGTATGATGATGTGTGCTTCTCCCAGAATGCTGTGCGGGACACATGCATGTTAAATGAATATGGGCTGGTATGGTGTTCCTTTATGCGTGTGAGATAGTTTTGTGCCATGATAACAAACGCTGATCAATCTATCTTTGAACTGCTTGTTCCAAGCAGGGTGACTGGGAGGCCTGTAGCTGTTCCCAGGCGGCACAGGCGAGGAGCAAACTGGAGAACGTGCCATGGTGTAGGGGGCATTTCAACACTAAGCCCTGCATGTGTGTGTTGCACCAGTGCTGCTCACCGAACCTCAGTGCTGCTCTCATGTGCTTATTGGCTTCATATGGTTTTCTTTTCCGTGTCTCGCCATCGGCAGCACCGAGGTTCCAGCTAGGAGGGGACAGCAGAGCACGCGGGCTGTAAACGGCCTTGGTCTGGGCCCTGACTGAGGGTCACGCGGTAATGAAACTGGGCTCTTTCTACCAGCAGGACACTGACTCTGCAAGCAAGACCATGGGTCTGCTCTCAGCCTAGGAGCTCTGTGTTTGTATGAGTGTGTGCGTACGCACGTGTCCATGCATATGTGTGCGGGCGTATGTGTATGTGCGAGTGTCGTGATATGTTTAACTACTGTACCAACGTGCCCCCCCAGCCTGCTGTGTGCTTTGTCATAGTTGCCATCATGTTAATTGAAGGCAGGGATTATGTGCCTGTTATAAATTATGGGTGTTATGAAATATGTTACAAATTACGGATCTGCCATCTCACTGAGATGAGGGATTCTGTGCTTTCGGATGGATGATTTCTCCACCTTCCTGTTTGATGAGGTAGAATAATTAAGTAGATTGCTACTGATTACGTGTAAGAGGGTGGACACCCGCCTCGCACCCTGTGCTGCCTGGTGCAGGCCCCCTGCAACCCTCCCCAGGGTGGATGATTATCACCATTGTGTTTGATTTTAATTTGTATTCAGAATTCTATGCTCACTCTGCACACATGAGCGCATGTGAGTGAGATGCATGAGACAGAGGACGTGACACATGGAACTCATGTGTATCCTCTGGTCTGTGTCACGTGACATGATGTCACATGATATTATGTCACATGACGTGCCTGCCACAGTGGATGAATGTCTCCACGGGGGTGCACGGCTTTCTGAGCATAATGAAAAGATGTCACTGCCTTGACCAGCAAGGAAAATAATTTAATCTGTCTTTGCCTTGACATTTCAGTTAAAGGTTTCAACCTGACTGTCAACCTGATTCTGCCAGTGAAACTGCAGTGGCTGCCTGGCAAAAGGCAAATGGGGGCGAAGAGCAGCCAATGAGGTAGCGGATGTCTGCATAACGGAACTGGCGGCATGGAGGGTGTATGAGGAACGGGGGTGTCCAAGCAGGAACACTGGCAGGGGGGACATAGTCACAGCAGGAAGAGCGTGAAGGAAGGCCGTCACTGGGGGGGCTGAGGGCGCGGGGCTCTCTCAAGTGCCATTACCTCTGTCACAGACCAATTTCCCTTCAATCCTCAGGCTCCTGTGCCTGATACAACAGTGTCAGTGTGGTTGCAAGCTCAGTAATGCCATAAATCCACTGCATCTCTAATGCTGTGGTATTCACTGGCTAAGAGATTCAGATTCCAGTGAGTTATCCATTCCTCAGCTTCTTATTTGGGGCAGGCTGAGTATTTGGGTTTCAGTGTGAAAAACATCAAGAGACAGATCACATGTTGGCGTTGCAGGTAACATGCAGGGAGGGGCACCCTGCTGTGTGATGGGAGGCTGCTGAGCGGTCGTCGAGGTGTGGTGATGCGTATCTAGGGCGTGGCGTGAGCCGCCCTCGTCAGCAGCACCTCTTTCATTAACTCGCCAAAAAATTTCCATTTCACTTGACTGTAATTGGGAATATTTATCGTGCATCTGCCTAGAAGCTGGCATCTTGTGGCTTTGAGTCCCCAGAAAGGCATTAGTGACTGAGTTTATTGAGTTTGCCTTATGCGCAGTCTGTAAGGCAGAGCTCTCCTACTCAGCTAACCAGTTCGCATTTTTGTCTGTTAATTTGCTAAACCTTCACAGGCCCTTTCTCTGTTTTCTTCATGAAGTGGGAGATTATTTCTAAGATAATGAGCCTTTAGGCAGTAAGATCTTCTGGGATTCTGTTCGGTTCCATGCCACTTTAATTTTACCGGTGTGCAGGCAAGAGGCAGCCTTCGTTCTTTAGAAATGTGTGCCGCCCCGTTCTGCTGCCATTTAAAGGCGGCTCTAGCTGCTAATGCAGGGAACCTTAAAGCCGCTCAGGATTCCTGCTGTGCTCCGTTTGATTGGCAGCCGTGTGTCACTCGGCTCTGTCTGCTTGTTACAATCGGTCACCCTGCATTCGCCGTGGGCCTATTTTTCTTGTCATGCTTTTGTGTGTGTTTTCCCTTCTTTCCATTTGTTCTCTATGCTCCTTGCCGACTCCACGCTCGGTGAATAGCGTCTCCGCCGTGTCCCACGGCTGTCTGCCTGTCTCCTGCTGTTCCTGGCAGCTGCGGGTCCTGACAATGCCGACCTCCTCATTTCTCGGCCGCCTGTTCTCACCACAGATTGTACGACAGCCTGCATGAATTCTAACGCTTGTAGCCGCCGCCCCACCCCCAAAACCACATCAAAGGGTTTTGCTCCCAAATCAGATTACTCTGAAATTAGCATATTTGCTGCTGCCATTATCATGTTGCGCAACATGCCTAGCAGGCATTTTTACGCAGGCGTGCTGTAGCCTACACTTGAATTTTTTCGCCAATGAAGCCAAGGTTATATAACATTTCTCATGGGTACAGCATAGGAGGACCCCCGGGAGTGACGCGTCTTTAAAAAGCTGCAGCGTCTTACTCCCTTTCGCCTCCCTCTGGACATTTTTGCCGTGGAGGACACCCAGCTCAAGAGTTTCACATGATGCCTGCAGGCTTTCTGCTCCTGACAAGTGTGGCACAGTTTTTGTCCATTTTCCCTTCCTCCCCTCTGTACCATTTCCCCTCCCTTCTGTACCATTTCCCCCTCCTCTCTGTACCATTTCCCCTTCCTCTCTATACCATTTTCCCTCCCTTCTGTACCATTTCCCCTCCTTTCAGTACCATTTCCCCTCCGCTCTGTATCATTTCTTCGTCCTCTCTATACCTTTTCCCCTCCCCTCTGTACCATTTCCGCTCCTCTCTGTACCATTTCGCCTTCCACTTTATATAATTTTCTCTCCCTTCTGTACATTCCTCTTCCCCTCTGTACCATTTCCCCTGCTTTCAGTACCATTTCCCCTCCCCTCTGTACCATTTCCCCTTCCTCTCTATACCATTTCCCTCCCCTTTGTACCATTTCCCCTTCCTCTCTATATCATTTCCCTCCCCTCTGTACCATTTCCCCTCCCCTCTGTACCATTTCCCCTCTTCTCTGCACTATTTCCCCAGAGTTTAAGTTTTCAGTTACAACATTGTTGACAACAGTGTGTTCCTCTCCATGTGTTTCCTATGGTTTTTCTTTCTAAAATGAAATGTTTCTCATTCAGGGAGCAGAGTGGCAGTCGATCTGATGGACAGGTAGATTAAATTCCATTGAATCAGGAATAAAAATGAATGTCATGCCAATGCATGATGAGCCCAGGCAGTAGCATCACAGTGGGAGTCACCATGAAGCGTGTAACTGCAGACACTGGCAATGCAGTAATTCAGTTATTGCACTGGAAAAAATCACTAGTTTAGAAGAAATGCAGTTAAGGAAGCCTCCAAGTAGGCCAAAATACTGGAGCAGGCCGTGCTATCAGACACTGTGGCCATGTTTCATCTCTTAATGTTTGTGTGTTTTTAAATAGTGGCATTTAATTGAAACTGTCCATTTCAGGGTCTAAAAAAGCAACCAGGCCCTGAATTGTGAGTTCACCCATACTGAATGTACCATCTCCCATGAGATTCTGAGTGTTGGGGGGTGGCAGTGGATCAGGAGAGTTGCCATCAAAATGCTTGTCAACTGTGGGGCTTTAATCAGAAAAATGCTGCTGCATTCGCTTCACTTCTGGGTGGCAAAGCAATTATGTGCTTTGGAGACGACGAAGCGGGAAATGCCTTTGTTATGTGATGAAGCACAAGAACATTTCAGGTCTGGATGTGCTCCCCGCTTGCGATTTGTGTCGGACAACAGGAAGATAATATAATTTGGAGACGCATCTGTGGGAGAGATTCACAGACTTATAATGCTGCTCATACATACAGAGACACAGCTCATCAGGGGCTTCACACACACACACACATCGCTTCATATGATATTCACATACACGTACCCTCTTGCACACTCCCTGAGATCCCGTGCCGCCCTCCTGCTCTGCGTGACGTGGCTCTCTGGTGCCCCGCTGCTCAGAGACAGCTTGAACCCGGCCCTGAGTGCAGCGTAACTAATGGCCCGTCGCTGCCTCTGATCAGTTTCACATTTTCACCCAGGCTTATTTACTGCTTCCTGACCTGAAACAGATATTTTAATAAGTGGCGTCTCATCTTTGAGAAACAAAACTGGGGCCTGGGAGAGCTAAACGGAATAAACTGTTTCATCGAGACAGCTTCGAGAAAAACAGATTATTTATCTCCTCATTGTCTCCACTCAGCTACACATGGTTTCACTCCTGTGACAGGTGGCCGGTGACCCAGAAATCTTTCCGAGATAAATTTTAATTTAAGGTTTGTCGACAAGAACATGGCAAAAGACCATTTCTTTTAAAAATTGCCGTGGGTGATGCCTTTGCTTAGTTTAGTGAGCGGTTTTTACCGATTTATGTTTGTGTTATTAGACCAGGGAGAGAATCACTGCTTTCAGAAGTGGACCATCAGCTATTGTAGCAGTGTAAAGGCTGCCTCCGTACTCTGATATCAAATGCAGAATAATCATCCATTACCTCATTTAAGGGATTTTAGACCATCTCTATAAATACCTTGGAGGTGGACAAAGCAGGCTGAGAAAAATTTAACGATCAGTAAAAATACCAATAGTACAAATATCAATATTTGTGTTTATTTAAAGATGCAGGTAGCCAGGTATAGCCGTCATGCTCACTGGGAGGATGGAGAAGTGAGAGGCACCAGCGTCTGGGTGCTCATTAGACCGCGGGTTTCCTCTGGTGGAATCTGGCCCTCGGCCACCATCAGCCCACGCCTGTCATACAGAGCTGGGCTGCTTCCGGAAGGTGTCTGCTGTTAAAATTAAAACAAAAAAAAACAGAAGTTTAAAGGCTATATGGAAGGGTCTGAGTATCCCGAAAATCCCCAGGCAGACAGCATGCGTAGCTCGCACCGTCAAAAAGCCCCTAGACGTGTCCAGTTAAAACACTCCGCTTCTCCCTCGTTTTCACAACTAATAACTTTGTGAATTACAGCTGTGACAGGTTATCATAATGCAATTTCAGAGACAATTGCCCTGGGCGCGGAGCCGCGCGGAGGGGATCCGGCACGGAATTGGATTTGCACTCCACAGATCCTGATAACGTTAAAAAATAATTACGCTTTGCATTGGGAAATATCTTTTTGTTCTGTTGAAAAGAGTCTGTGTTGAACTTTCTTCTCTGTTTTCCACAGATCTGTGTGGTAAACAAGATGCGGGCGTCGCTGAATGGGGGGGGGGGGGGGGGGCGG
>JAODUD010000001.1:7579735-7590103 GCA_026784285.1 Stomatorhinus walkeri | reverse complement strand
GAATCCTGGTCCATAAAGCTCTGTAGAATCCTGGTCCATGAAGCTATGCAGAATCCTGGCCCATGAACCTATGCAGAATCCTGGCGAATGAAGCTCTGCTGAATCCTGGTCGATGAAGCTATGCTGAATCCTGGTCCATGAAGCTGTGCTGAATCCTGGTCCATGAAGCTATGCTGAATCCTGGTCCATAAAGCTCTGTAGAATCCTGGTCCATGAAGCTATGCAGAATCCTGGCCCATGAACCTATGCAGAATCCTCGCGAATGAAGCTCTGCTGAATCCTGGTCGATGAAGCTCTGCTGAATCCTGGTCCGTGAAACTCTGCTAAATTTGTTCAGCAGTATATTTTTTTTTGGGGGGGGGTTCTTGGAATATGGGAAATATCATGGAGGAGCATTGTTTACATCACAGGGTGTAAAATGACAGAGCAGAGCAAGCTGCAGACCTAATGATGGCTGCCCATACCAACAGACATGGGCTTGAAGGCATCCTTCTCCCAACATAGCGCACATGCAGGGAAAAGGGTGACACATGAGTCATGGGGCCCCAGATCATTCTCCCCTTTGCTCAGGTGTGCAGGTTCGATGCTCCTTAAACCAGGTTATACAACAGTCTCTGTATAATGATGTTCGATACAAGTGGTTTGCGAGGAGCAGCCCGCTGCAAATTCCTGCTTTGTGAAGCTCATGAAGTAGTGTTTGTTGAGACTGGCTCACAGATGTACTGATTCATTTGTACGGTAATTCTGAGGCTGTAATCGTGTGGTGTTTAGCAGTGATCATGTTAAGCGGCTGTCTATCCCAGTTGGCGAGCTCCAGCTCGCTACCCACTTTTCCTCTTCACCGATGCGTTTTCTCGTTGGTCCCCTTAATGCATTAAATAATTTCACAGTTTTTGTGACTGATGCACCTGCAGTTCTGGCACTGAGAATCTGGCCTTTTCGGAGCTCAGTCAGTTGCCTTGTGTTGCTTTGAAAACTCAGATATCAAAGTGAGGGTGTCGGGCCTCTTTAATAGCTGACACGTACGGCCAGTATGACTCACTGCCGGTGTTACATTTCTGATTGTGATTTGGTCGCATCAAAGTTGAAGTTCTTTTTCATGTCGTGCTTGTTATTTTGTCAACCCCCCCGTACGTGTTCTGCCCTCGGCCTTGTATTTCTGTCCCAGGCAGCCAACCACATGGTTCAAATCGGGGAGGAACAAGGCCTGTGTTTGTCGTGCGTTTTTTGCATATTATTTTGGATGGTGGTCACTCAGCACCATGTGCATATTATGGTGCATTGTGAAAAAACTGCCCTTCGTTGGGTTTGAGTTCCACCCCAGCCCTATGGGTGATGTTAGCGTGATCTCCCTGTGTTCCCTGCCACACATCCCGTCACTGAATTGTCTATAGCGTCTGCTTCTGTATGTGTGCACCTTATGATTGACTGGCATGCCACGTGTCACGACAGAACACTCGGGTGAGTTCAGACACTCTTTATTGGGGCAAGACAGAATCGGGTCCAGAAGACAAGCAGGGTGGAAGCCAGATATCTGTCCAAAACTGTTTACCAAAGGGAACCGGGAGATCCATCCAATGACGTGGACAACACACACGAGGAGGAGCCACGAGGGAAGATCAAGGCTGGTCAGAAGGGAGGTGGGAAGGAGTAGGAGGTGCGGGCAGAGGGAGTAGGGAGAGTCGGGTGGAGTGGAGCTGCAACAGAGACTGGGGTTAGAAATGATCGGACGTGTCATAATCAACGATACCTCGTATGGAGTGATCTCCGTGCGGAGTTTAAATAGTTCGGTAGGCATGGCGCTAAGACCTGGGGGTCCGCCGTCATGACACCATGCTCGCTGTCCCCTGCCTAAGGGCATCCCCTAGCCCCCCCTACCCCCATGCTGGCTCCAGACTCATCAGACTAGTGATCTGGGCTGGTTAACATTTCTGCCCGTTTTTCTCGCAGAATGAATAAGAGCAGCAGCACATGTACCAACAAAAGTGTTACAATTCCTGTAACTCAACACGGGTCTATCTGGGCGTTTATATTTTCCATTATTTCCAACTTACTGTGATCATTATTGCTTTGCAGAAATTATGTCAGTCTTGGGTGTCTTGGGGAAAGAAAAAAGGCAAAATGATTGTGATGAAATATGAATGAAGGATGGTTTGATTCCCAGAGCTCCCCCGTGGTCCCGGCCTCCTGAGCCCCAGCTCATCTGCACCCTGAATGATTGCACCCACCAAATGACTCTCCTCAGGGGGGCAAATTGGCATTCAGTGTCTGAAGAATCTCCTGCATGGGGGGAATTCTTATGGGATTAATGGAGCAAGACTAATGAGGGCGTTAAAGATGATTCACAGTTTTATTTATCCAGCCTTTTCATTCTGCACCCTTCCTTTTTGCTGTAGTTCTTCTTCTTGTCTTCTGCGTGAGGAAAGTGCAGAATGTTGACTGCAGCTGACCTCAGCTGGCTGTCCGGCCCCTGGGATGGGCCCCACTACTTCTGCCATTGTTGTTTCTGTCTGGTGCCCCCGGCTCCCAAAGGGCTGTGTGGGTCAGTCTCTGTCGGTGTGGTCAGGAACCCCACTGTCACATTGCTACAGGAACAGCATTACTGTGCTCTGTGATTTTGTTTTTCTTAATCGTATTTTATCGAATGTTTCATCCCGTTTGACTGGACAAGCTATGAACTAACAGTACATAGTCCTGACTGGAGACTCCTGACAATACATAGTGCTGACTGGAGAGTCCTGACAGTACATAGCCCTGACTGGAGAGTCCTGACAGTACATAGTCCTGACTGGAGACTCCTGACAATACATAGTGCTGACTGGAGAGTCCTGACAGTACCTAGCCCTGACTGGAGAGTCCTGACAGTACATAGCCCTGACTGGAGAGTCCTGACAGTACATAGCCCTGACTGCAGAGTCCTGACAGTACATAGCCCTGACTGCAGAGTCCTGACAGTACATAGCCCTGACTGGAGAGTCCTCACAGTACATAGCCCTGACTGAAGAGTCCTGACAGTACATAGCCCTGACTGCAGAGTCCTGACAGTACATAGCCCTGACTGGAGAGTCCTGACAGTACATAGCCCTGACTGGAGAGTCCTGACAGTACATAGCCCTGACTCTCCAGGGCTAGTTAGCTCAATGAATTTGGTGTTGGATTCAGGTCCTGAGGATGGGTAGTTCTAAAAATGGAGTAGAACTGTAATGTTGTTCCATTGGTGAAGGTCCTTTATTATAATTGCTCAGAACATGCCCAGCCATTTGAATGTGTTTCTGGATGTGTAAGGTGTAGGGCGATTCGCTTTGGCATTTGTCCTAGATAAGGTTGCAGGTTGTGAACATCTATTACAAAGTGAGAATAAAACAGTGTGATTCCCTGCAGGTGGTGGACTCGGCTGACCTCATTGCAGTAAGATAGTCTGCGATGAATGTGGTTGGTGTCTGTTGCCAACAGGTGCAAAGGTGAAGCTGCTCTTAGTGACAGAAATTTCCCGTGCCTTTCATGGAGAAATACACAAAGTACTGTCTGCAACGGGCAGCCGTGGCCGCTGAAGCAGACAAAAGTCCAGGCACTGCCCCGTTTTTCAAAGATGCTGAGCTGAATTGAAAATAGTACTTACCGAGGTTTCTCAATCAGATTCTTCATGAGGTCTGGCAATCAAAATCTTTCAGTCAGACTTATGAAAACACATTATTTAGGGCGAACAGAAATAAGTGGAGTAAAGATAAAAGAACTAGATGCACACCATATACAGTCATATTTGATAGTTGATGAAACATCATCGAGATCGGTTGGAGTCTAAACTTTCAAAATGTGAGGATACTGCAAAAAATATATCCTGAAGTCGCTTATTTTCAGGCCTAGTAGCTTCATTTGACGTTTTGTTCGGTGTCAGTCTGAGGTTCTGCATCTTGCTGTGTGAGCTACAGCAGCAGCAGCTCCATGCTTTGATGGAGCCGCCCCCCCTCCCGGGATACTGCCCCCTTCTGCTTTGTGATAACAGGGTTTTCAGGAATTCACACTCAATATTTCATGGCCCCGGCTGGGTTGGGCTCGCCACAACCCGATCGCTGCCTGCTCCCCGCCGGAGTTGGTTTTATTTTCCGTCCCTTTCCTGTGCATTAATGGCTGCCGTGTTATGAGAGATGACAAACGGCACGGAGGGGTCACGGCTGCCTCTGCTTTGATTGGTGTGTCACAGGAGAAGGTGATTGGGCCATCGAGGAAAACGAGAGTCAGCAAGAGGGCCTTGAGGAAAACGAGAGTCAGCGATATAACAGCGCAGCCTGAATCCTTAAGCTGTTTTCCCGCTCTGTCCTAACAAGCAGCAGCGAGTTGCCTGGGTTAGACGCCGGCTCTGTGGGCACCCTCGAGATTTGTTACCGATTGCATCCTTCTGTCCGCCGCCTCTGCCGTTTCACTCCGGGCGTCGTGTCGCCGTCATGTGTGTGCCAGTTCTCTTCCCCGCACCTCATCACCATGGCAGTGGATGGAGAAAAGCGATTGGCTGTCTCCAAAAACCACGCAGCCACACAGAGCCCAAGCTTGTGTCTTTGGGTTTCTTTATCCTTTAAAGAAATCGGAGCATTTGTTCGCAAGTGTAGGAGTCACAGAACTTCATCCATCTGCCTGGCCCTGTCCTGCTTGCTTTCTCTGTACGCGGCACTCATGTTATTAATATCTAATAAAGGCTGATTCTAGGACTGACAATGAATTCGCGAAATGTGACTCTTTGAAGCTCAGTTACCTTGACCCTTAAAAAGCGATAAAGTCAATTCACTGTGTAAAGAAGGCTGGTTTTGAGAGGCATGGAAAAAGAAGCACAAATCAAACACCAGAGTAACTTCTAACCAACAGGGAGCAAGAGCCCCTCACACACGCTGTAATGCTTCTGATGTCAACTTGCTGTTGTTTTCTTTGTGGTATTTGATGGCAACCAGCGCCTTAGTTCTATTTTGAGTCTTTTTGGCATTTATTTCGGGAGCGAGGCCTACCTTCCTCCTGTCACTGTCTCGGTACGTGCAGCATGTGCAGAGCATCATTTCCTGGCAGCTGTCACACAGCAGACTCTCCCCACTAGGAGGCGCTGCTTTGCTTGGTTACCCCCTTAATGCCTTCCCTGGTTTTCAGAGAGCATTTTCCTCGCTTTAAGACAAGCTGAAGTCAGGACTCAGTGTTTATCATGGCTTCATGGTCCACAGGCCTATTACTGAAGGATCACAGTGTCTCGCCAATGTCTTCGCCCCATATGCAGTGTAGAGCATCACGTTCCATCAGGCTGATAGCGGCAGAGGCAGCACACATGCTCACTTCCGGGACCTGAAAGCAGGACACCTGAGCCTGCCTGGAGTGCAGGGGCGCGTGGTGTGTCGTGCACAGTGCGCACAGGGGTGTGTGCTGGTGCGCAGTGGTGCACGCGGCTTGTTTGTGGAGGACCTGATGATAATGACCCCACTAAGGTGAGCGTACAGCCAGCCTCCCCACAGAGATGACGGCATAAAATGCTTCATACATCCATTCCGTCTCTGAATGGTGAGCAAGACTTCTCACTCAAAATGCCAGGCTGCAAAAGGATGGATAGTATGAGTCCAAAGCCAGCTGTGTCAAATGGAACGGCATCATACAAAAGGTCATGCCAGCAGCAGACGTGCTCACTGCTGCATGTGAAGATGAAATGATCAGTGCCGTCAAGTTCAGAATGAGCAAAATGGATCGTGAGCAGAAATGAATATTTAGATCATGTTGATTGTAATGAGCTTGAACATTGAAACCTAATTAAGTAATTGTTGTTTGAACTCATAAATGATTAATTAGATACATGTCTAGAATAAAATGCAGCATGATATAGGATTAATAAAGGATTGATTATTATTATAGAGTACCTGTAAATGTTCTTCCACTCGATTTATGGGACTATTACAGCAGTTATTCTGCAATTCCGTGTCATTCTGTAAAAGTAATGCCCGGAAGCATATTTTACTTTCAGTTGAAATTATATAGCAGCATAGAGGGATGTGTATGATATTTGCATATAGTCACATGATTACTTACTGTGGTTGTGATTTTATTGTATGCAGCCGGCATCGTCTCCCTTGCTCAACCTGAAGCCCAACCCCAGCCGTCATCCCCGGCCGCTCAGCAGAGCTGCTCCACGTTCTCACAGGCTGCCAAGCGCTTCCATGCAGCCTTTGATGCTGAGAGACGCTTAAACACTCGGCTGAACTGCCTTCTCAGTAGTACATAACAGATGATGCATTGGCTATTTGAAACACATATTCATGCATTTATCTGCAATTCTAGTAGTAGTGTTGCTGTGGTATGAGGTGATTGTACAAAAAAGGCAATTAAGAGGTTTGCATTTTGAATATAAAATTACAATTTTGTGTCGTCATGTTAGTCAGACAGGTTCTTTGTTGTGTTGAAACCGTGAATGATTGTGTTGTGTTGAGCCGTGAAATGCTCTGTCCCTTATGGAGCTGCACTGAGCAGCCATATGTCACAGTGAATTTGTTGTACTGTACATTGGGTTTAATGGGATACTCTAGTAACAGAACAGGTTAGCTAAGCAATCAATAGCTGACAGCATCAGAAACACTTAAAATGTTTGTCCAGCAAGCTCTTGGCCTTAATTCGAAGGTCTGTGAGAAGAGCGGCCATATTGTGGGTTTTCTCTTCTTAGGATGTACAGGATCGAGGCGGAAATACGGGTGACAGCAGGTCTGCTGGTATTCATTCACTCAGCCATCTTCAATATAGGAAGAGCAGTATTCTAAACTGTGGTTCGTCTTCCTTCCACAGGAATGGGGGGAGAGAAACAGAGGTGTTTAATGATAGGAGAAATACGAGGTGCTCGCTAGAATCTGACACTTTCGCCAGCCCTGGAGGCAGCGCTGGGCTAGTGACGACACAAAGTCCCATGTGTGAGCGAGCTCCATCCAGGCACCGTGCTCAGTATTGAGGAAGAGGTTCCATTAATTCCGGAAGGCATTTCTCTGCTCTGAGCTTGTCTGTCTGGGCTTCGTAGACCTTCGTAGAGCTTCGTAGCGCTTCGTAGAGTTCTTCACCAGTAGGTCCATTCAACCCAGAAATTCAAGATGTCTCTGCTGTCAACCTTGACGGGGCTGCGTAACCCACTGAGCGGCACCAAGCTTACGGGAGCTCTTCAGTGCTGCGGTGTTGTGTCGTGTTTTGCGTGGTTCTGTGCACTGTCTGTGCATTGGCTCAGTGGGCTGATTGGTCCTGGCGTTACCGAGTCCTCTTTCAGGCCTGTAAGGCCCGTTGGATGGGGCAAGGCTGTCACCGAAGCCTCATGAGTGTACGTTAGCATGTTTGCTTTCTGGGGATCTGAACTACATCCTCACTTTGCTCGTGACACTCAGCAACCGGTAAAAGACACGCATCAAGTCGGAAGTGTAACCCCCCCCCTCAAAAGGATGGGTTAAAAAACATCAAAGCATTTTTTTAAAAGCCACAAACCAAAGGGGGCCTCTTGCTGGGGGGGTCATCAGCGCGGTCCCCAGGCTCTGGTGGCTGTCTGATTCTGTGCTGACATGCGCGACCTGGCATTTCTGTGACTCTTTCAGCTTGTTGCCAAAGCAGCATTTGTCTCTCACCCAGAGCCAATCCTCCCAAAAAGCGACACCTTAAACCAGCAACTGGCTAAAACTGTGAGGCTGGTGAAGGAAAAAGCCCCTTCCCAGTTATTACAAACCACATTTTCAGATCTGCCTTTATGTGCTATTCTCTTAATGGCACGATCCTTCACTTTCAGTCATTGCTGAGCTTTTGAACTTCATTATCATTTGCCTGTGTTGTTTTTTTCCTACTGGAGCTATTGAGCTACATTTGAAAAAGCGGAAGGTGTCCAGAGCATAGTGGGGACCCGTGGAAGGTGTCCAAGACGTAGTGGGGACCAAGGGAAGGCGTCCACGGCATAGTGAGGACCATCGGAAGGTGACCAGGGTATAGTGGTGTAGGAATCATTAGCTCAAGTAAATTTGTTTTTAATTAATTAAATTTTAATTAATTATTATTTGATGCTGATTATTAACCAATTGTGATGCCGAATGATCGGCTCCTCCAAACTCAATTGTGATATCCCCGTGAGTCTGTTAATGTGAGACTTAAGCGGGATTCACTAATTACCAATTTCGCTTAGTAACCTGGGTTAGAAGGCTCGTCCAGCGAGCTGCATCACCAGGTAATGTAAAGATTGGTAGTGAAGGTCCCCTCGCGGCCGATGAGAGAGAGTCTCGCGATATTTCAGGCAAGTTTGAGGTTTCAGAGCATGTAGCAAGATCGCACAGAGGCAGGGACTATTGTGAGCACTCAATGAACGGAGGCTGAAGTTGTGTAAAAGACATGCATTTATTCCTAACTAACACTACAACTGACATAAGACAGACATTACACTTGACACAAACAACAAACACAAAATAACAGAATAGAAACAAACAATGTAATTATGGAAATGCAATGATAGGATTTAAATGAGTAACCTTAAAAGGGAAATACTGTTCTGCACAGCAAGCCCAGTTTGTGGAAACATGACCCTAAAGTCATATATCAGGTTAACAGAACAACTTAGGTTGTTAGAATGAAAGGAAGTTGGTTTACTTGGTTGCAGAGTGGGGGGGGGGGGGGGTCTCAGCAGTTGCAGAGCTGATGGGATGATAGCACTCAGGAAGGTGCGGCGTTTGGAGCAGTGGAGTGGAGCCCCTTGGATTCTCTCTTCTGGTGAAGCTTTGTCTTGGTTACAGTTCTCTGTCCAGCTGGGCCTTCACCTTTTCTCTCCTTCCGCTGATGGTCTTTCTGCCCCAGCTGATGGTCTTTCTGCCCCGGCTGATGGTCTTTCTGCCCCGGCTGATGGTCTTTCTGCCCCGGCTGATGGTCTTTCTGCCCCGGCTGATGGACTTTCTGCCCCGGCTGATGGTCTTTCTGCCCCGGCTGATGGTCTTTCTGGCCCGGCTGATGGTCTTTCTGCCCCGGCTGATGGTCTTTCTGGCCCGGCTGATGGTCTTTCTGGCCCGGCTGATGGTCTTTCTGCGCCCCCCTTTGTTCTGAGGTGCCAGGTTTTTATGGTCGAAAGTTCATGAATAGGGATGACCAGGAATTCGACTCCTGGCCCAATGGCTGGCCATCCATTTGGCGGGCTTTCGGAAGGGGGTCCGTATCAGTCCTTTTGGGATTTATGACCCAACTGATTCTCCCTTTACTGATGATTTTCATTAAGTTGGTATAGCTTTTGATACATCCACTTTCATGGTAGCCACTGATCATATTTGGAATCAGGAGTGATTGTCCATCAGTTTGACACCAAACATGCTATACCAGCTTCACAGGTTCACACCTCATGGCATCTGTATTAATTGATTAACAATCACTTATATTATGTATGTGACTGACTCACAACAGTATATGATGCAGGTGTTTTGGGTTGCACCTCAACAGATGTTACACTTTGTGCAGACAATACCTCACATGTTCACATTAAAACAGCACATCTTATCTTTCGGTAGGTGTGGCTGTTAGTTTGTGGTAATACCAATATAAGTAGCACATCTGGAAACAACATATTTTAGTTGGTGTGGCTTATCCCAGTTGATCTTCTCCAGAATGGATAATGTACACCTTAATTCAGTTCTTTTAATATGGCATGGTAGAACACAAAGAGCTTGGTAACGGACCACCAAGATCAGATAAGGACCGCAAAGGAATGTTGGGGGGGGTTATCAAACAAAGAAAGAAGAATCTCTGAAAGTTAGGACACACTAAGATACCTGGTTAGACTATTCAACTTTTCCTCTGGTTATAACCATGAGAAAATATCTGCCGTGGTAGCTAATACCTATTTATTTATTCAAATATATATGTCTTCAAGTGAAAAGGGGTAAAATAGGTGATACTCTATGAACATGGTTATAAGGGTGGCACACAAAACACTAAGGTTGTCTAAGGACACATACAAACTTAACCTATCTGTATATTGAGACTAGTAGTCATGAGTAAATCAATATACAGGGTATACAAAAACCAAACTTAAATGTATCTTTCTTTAGGGTGTTAGTCTGTTGGGTGAGTGGTATGTAAGGCAGGATGTCTGGGGATGGGGTTGTGTACCAAGTCAAGGGACCCCTGTCCATTAGGTCCCTAAATCTTTGGTCAATAAAAGTTGGAGTGCTGGCCTCCCTTGTTATCTGTGTGTGTGTTTAAGTGTGTTATGTGTGTGGGGTCACTAACCCCCGTTTGGTGCCTAGGCTATGGGGACCCACGGAAGGTGTCCAGAGCATATTGGGGACCCACGGAAGGTGTCCAGAGCATAGTGGGAACCTGCAAAAGGTGTCCAGGGCGTAGTGGGGACCCACGGAA
>JAODUD010000001.1:7537946-7552366 GCA_026784285.1 Stomatorhinus walkeri | reverse complement strand
CCAGGCCCAGGTCCTCAGTCAAGCTCCAGAACTTGATCCTTGATTTTTATGTGTTAACCAAGGTCTCTCATCTCAGGCAAACATCTGCGATGTCTTCCTTCCTCATGACTACCACATGCCCCCCCCCCCCCCCCCCGACCCGCCTTTGCAGTCTGTAGAATTAGAAAGCCATGGACTGAGCACCACCAGCAGGAAGTGTGCTGTACTTGCGGTGCACTCTGACCCCCAGGTGGCGGTAGTCACTCGGTGGGGGGACACTTATCAGAAGGTGGACCTTAATGCTCCCCCACCCCTGCTGATAACTCCATGCCCCTGTGCTGGGAGCCTAAGCTGAAGGGTAACTTATACCAAGCTGAAGTCTGATCCATTATAAATCCAGGAACAGAACTAGAACCTGACCATGCTGAGGTGTTCCTCCTCCTGGTTCATCCTGGCCTTGTCTAGCTTTGTTCTGATGTTAATGTAGGCATTATAATGAGGATATATATATACACACACACACGCACACGCACACACAAATTCTGTAGTGGAATGCAGAAACATCTTTTTCTCCAGCTGTACAGCAGAGAAAGGTCTCTCGTTCTTGGGAGGAGGTGAGGCGGGAGCAGTGGTGCGGGTAGGAAGGAGACGGCACACCGGGCAGCTGACAGAATGCTGTGATGTGGGCTTCCCTGCTTCAGAGCTGCCTGTCTTATCGCACAATTAAAATAAAGGAAACCACCTTGCAGTGGACACAGCAGCTGATGGAAGGCTGGATAATGGTCACTGAACGTCTCACTGCGGTCTAGCTGGGAGAGCAAGATTGATGACCAGGCGGCTGCGCCTTCTCTCTGTATCCATGTCTCTTATGTTTACCTCCCGATCAAGAGTGATTTTTTTGTAGTAGTTATTAATCGGTGTCTATACAGTCTGGCTTTTGTGCATTAGATCTGCCTTAGCTGTGCGTAACAGTCTCCTTAACTGTCCACTGGGTATTTCTTCTCACAGTAGAATGACCACGTGCTGCTTCACAGCTCTTTGACCTCGTCCTTCTCTGTGGGTTCTGCATTTCCAGAAGCATTACACTGTTAGCACAGGTCTCTAAAGGCCAGTCCATCACCACTCACTTCCTGAGTGCCGTTGACATAAAAATAGTTCCCTCAAAGGTACATCTTTGCTCTTGAGTCAAAGCGAATCGCCCACACGGCGGCGGCGAATAAGAACAGCGCGTCCGCGGGTCGTGAGTGGGCCCTCTCCACAAGGTGTGGGAGGAAAGTGCTGCGCGACCGATTGCCAATCAGGGCCCCAATGGAAGGGATGGGGAAGCCTGCTGTGATAATATCAGTGCTGGGGGCTCCTCCACAGCCAGGGGGTGCCGTCTCCGCTGCTTCTGGGTCAGAAATGTTGCTTTTCTCCAGCACTGGCCCCCACTCAGTCCCCCACGGACCTGCGACGAATCGCATGAATGGACTGTTGACATATAACAGCGACGTGATGTGGGGGCGCGACTCCCAAAGCCCTTTCTGCAGGCTCAGGTCCCTGCACTGAAGGGGACTGGGGCGTCTGTACAATGCCTGATTGAAAATGCAGCGTCTGCAGCTGTTTCTGTGTGTATTATCCTATCTGATGAGGTCAGTGAACACAGAGGTACCACCGGCTTCCGTATAGAATCAGCGTTTTGAGTCTAAAGAGCCGTAATATGCAGAAATACAGCTCATCTACACAGTGCATTACTGTACCGTCTTGTGACCACTGCGCTTTAGACCTTCATAATTTGCGTGCAGACAGCAGTAAGCAAAGTTTGCCCATTATAAAACGAGAAAACCCATAAGTGGTGCTTAAATTAGCCTCCCCATTTTTCCTGGAAAACAACATTTGTGACGTTTTAAGGTTTCCATGGCTACCAGAAGACATTATCCTACTTGCATGTGTTTGGTTGTAACTGTGCTAGAATTTGCTCCAGATAGGAACCTGAAAGCATCGGCCTTGCCGAACAGTGAGATTTATCCATCCATCCATTTTATGCCGCTTATCTGGGGCTAGCTTGCAGGGATTTCCTCTCTTCAGCCCCCTCCTCCAGCTCCTCTAGGGGGATATCGAGGTGTGCCCAGGCCATCCAAGCCATATAATCTCTCCAACGTTTCCTTGGTCTATCCTGAGGTCTCCTCCTGGTTGGGCATGCTCAAAGCACCTCCCCAGGTAGGCATCCAGGAGAACTGCTAGATAGATGCCCCAACCACCTCAGCTGGCTTCTTTCGATGTGGAGGAGCAGCGGTTCTACTCTGAGTTCCTCCCCAATGTCTGAACTCATACACATCACATACCTTTTCTCTAAGGCTGCAAGACACCCTGTGAAGAAAACTCATTTCTGTCACTTGTAGCCGTAATCTCATTCTTTCGGTCACTACCCAAAGCTCATGGCCATTGGTGAGGGTAGGAACATATCAACCGCTAAATTGATTACTTTGCCTTCCAGCATTCCTCACAAGGATGAGGCAATCCAAGCTTTTCTGGTTTAGAACCATGCCCTCAGACTTGGAGGGAGGTGCTGATGCTCATCCCAGTCGCTTCACACTGCAGACCACCCCAGTGCTCTCTGCAGGTCACAGTCTGATGAAGCCAATAGGAAAACGTCACCTGCAAAAAGCAAAGACATGATCCTGAGGTCACCAAACCAGGTCCTTTGCGCCCCTTGGCTACTCCTGGAAATTTTGTCCATAAAAGCTAACCTAATGGCCCATAAGAACAGACCCCGTATTCCATACTCCCAAAGCAACCCCCACAGGACCCCTTAAGGGACACTTTTGTAAATCTTTTCCAAATCTACTAAACACACGTAGACTGATTGGGAAATTTTTTATGAACACTCCCGTAGCCTTGTGAAGGTGAAGAGCTGGTCCGGTGGTCCGTGAGCAGGCTGGAATCTGCAGTGTTCCCGCAGATCCGAGGATCGAGCGACAGATAGGTTCTCCTCTCCAGTGCATAGACCTTCCCTGGGAGACTGAGAAGTGTGATGCCCCTTAAGTTGGAACACATCCTCTGCTCCCCTTTCTTAAAGATTGGGACCACCATCCCAGGAATCCAAAGGAAGTGTCCCCCAACCACCACACAGTGGGGAAGAGGCGCGTCAGCTCAGGCAGCCCAGCAGCATCAAGAGCTTTCAGGAACTCAGGCCAAATCTCATCCACTCCTGGAGTTTTTTTGAGTACTTCAGTGATCTCAGCCCTAATAATGGGAAAGTCCTCTCAGTATTCTGACCCCACATCCACCCAGGGAGGCGTGTCAGTGGGATCCAGGTGGTCCATGAGTACTCCTTCCACCGCTAGACTATATCCCTATTCAACGGCATTCTACCCCTGCAGTAAACAGAATGGGCAAAGCCTTGCTTCCCCGTCCTAAATCACCTGACGATTTGTCAGAATCTTTTTGAGGCCGACTAAAAGTCATTGTCCACGGCGTCACCAAATTCCTGCCACACAAGCTTTTGCTTTTGCAACTGCCAAAACTGCTTTCCACTTGGTTGGCTGGTATCTGTCAGCTGCTTCAGGAGTCGCACAAGCTAACCAAGCTCAGAAGGCCTCCTTCTTCAGCCTGACCGCTCCTTTTACCTCGGGTGTCCACCACCATTTCAGGAATCGCCATCACAACAAGGCAGCAAGAACCTTGCAGTCACAGCTCCACGCAGCCAGTTCAACAATGCAGGCTTGGAACGCCACCCATTTGCGCTCAGTGTCTGCAGCCTCCCTCAGGGTCTTTCTGCCGGAAGTGCGAGTTGAAGATATCCCAGATAGGAGCCTCTGCCAGATGCTTCTAGCACACCCTCACGATGTGTTTGGGTCTACCAGATCTATTTGGCATTTTCCCCTGCCTTATAATCCATCTCACCACCAGGAGGTGATCAGTTGACAGTTCAGCTTCTTTTTTCTCCCGAATGTTCAAGACAGGCAGCCACAAATCTGACATTCAAATCTGTGGTTAGCAGAGAAGCCCAATAACAGAGCACCACTCTGGTTCAGATCAGGCAGGCCATTTCTCCAAAACACACCCTTACAGGTTTCACTGTCATCACTCATCTAGGTATTCACCAGTATTCAAGTTGTCACCAAAAAAATTGGATACTCCGGGAAGATTGAACCGGTTTTTGACACGTACACACAGGCAACACTCAGAGCTGCTCGAAGTTGAAGGAAGGAAGGCGACCCTCTCATTCACCAGGTGAATTCCAACGTACTGGTGCTATGAGGGGACTATGAAAAGACCCATACCTGCCTCTCACCAAAGGCAACTCCAGAGTAGAATAGAGTCCAGCCCGACTATATCTAGTCTGTATCTCTTTACCTCTCACATCAGCTCAGGCTCCTTTCCCACCAGAGAGGTTAAATTCCATGTTCCTAAAGCCACCTGCCACCTGTCTCTCACGGCCCACCAGAAGAAGCTGGGCCCACAGGAGAGCAGACCCAGGTGACTCCTTGGGCCTGGCCCTGCCACCTGTCTCTCACGGCCAACCAGAAGAAGCTGGGCCCACAGGAGGGCAGACCCAGGTGACTCTTTGGGCCTGGCCCTGCCGGGCCCCATGGGTAGAGACCAGGCCACCAGGCTCACACCTATGAGCTCCCCCCAGCCCTGGCTCCAGATTGGTGCCCCAGTCTCCCTAATGCAAGTAAAGTTCCATGGTCCTGATTGTTTCTTTTTATAGGGATCTTTTTGAATCGCACTTTGTCTGGCCACTCACCTAGGATCACTTCGCCTTGGGAGACCCTACCAAGGACAATTGCCTCCAACAATATAGCTCCCAGGATCACTGAAGCATACAAACCCCTCCACCATGATACAGTGGGATGTCATGGAGGGGACAGCAAGATTTACTCTTTGATTTCTCACTTCTTTCTTGAGTACACAATTTTCACATTACAAAGCCCTTTAATGGAAATGTGGTCCATAAATCTGGTTTAAACTGAACTAAATGTAAATTATTCGCTGGCCTTCTGTGTGATGCTTCTTTCTGTGGAAACTATGGGATGTTAGAGGGGCGTGACCTCTTGCAGGTTTGCCCTGGGGTTATAATGAAGCTGCTTCAGTTTATTTCCTAAATGATGTAAGGTGATTGGACCTTGGAAGAGGCTCTGGGATGTCCTGCACCTGGCATAGATAACAAGCTATGGGTGACAGCCTCATTGCTGACTGAAAGGTGGCTTGTGATTGGTCTGGCTGAGGGTAATTTCTCTGATTGGTCCAGCCGGGCTTCATTCGTCTCTCTGGCACCCTGAGGTGATCAGCCAGGAACTGATTCTGGCCCAGATTAAGACTTGGCTTGTCTCCACCGTCCCAGCTGAACATTTCATCTGCTATCTGCCTTCAATTCTTTCTCACGCAGATAAGGGATAACAGACCAGAGCTCATTCATTAGCACGGGAGTCCCATCCATCAATGCAGACACCTGATGTGACAATTGCAGTCATAATTACAAAAAAAGACAACAAAGCGCAGGACAGGGTGATCATCTGGCTGCGCCTGTGCTTCAGCGCCTTGGCTTCTGGCTGCGTGCCACACCAGCACTTTGTTTTTACATTCTCCTCTGCCTTTTGTGCCCAGAGTTGAATTAGTTCTCAGGTTGAGGCTGCCACAACGCTGATGTCACAGTAGGGTATTTGTGGGCTCTTTATTACTCCGGTTTGGCTCCTAGGTGGCCGTCACACTCCTAATGGCAGATATAGTGTCGGTATTTTTGCCTGTACTCTCCACGTATTCTGTGTGGGTGTAAAAGATGTAATTTACGGGCTGCGGAAAATTTCTCGTCATCACTAAAATAACACATTACAGAACAGCAGCCGCACTCATCCAACTTCCTCTATGCAAATGAGGGTAATATGACCAATCACTGTCGGTTCAGTGGCTGGGGAGATTTACATTTACAGGAAGGGGCGTGGTCACCAGTTCAGTATCCATATGACTGTACTCTCCTGTACTGTACTCTACCGTGACTGACATTGCAAGGTGCACATTTAAATCCTAGGAGAGGATATGTTGGGGTACTTAAAGTTATTCAGTAAATGCTGTGTAAACATGTACAACTGCAAGCTCCGTGGATCACATATATATTCATCTACCTTCCATTCATTTATCCTGGTCAGGGACATGGGGGTGGAGCCTATCGCAGGCAGCACAGCACAGGGGTGCACTTTGGATGGGGAGCTCAGTCCTTCATAGGGCAGGCACACATACACACACACACACCGCATCTACATGCAGGTTAAAGAACTCAGATAGCCTCACTGCATGCCTTTGGATTACAGAATGGGAATAACACACCCACACACACACACACACACACACACAGAGTGCGTGAAGAAGCTGGAGGCTCCGGGGGTGTGAGGACAATGTGCTATTAGCTGCGGCACCCTTGTTGTTATGCACCTCACTGCTGTATGCAATAACATTTTCCCCTGGGATTAACATTAGTATATAATCTTATGGTATTAGCGTGATTTGTAAACCCGTAACCCGGTAATAAAATATAAAAAAGTCAATGAAGGTACTGCGTGCCCTTACCTTATTTTGTATTTTTGCTGATGAACTTATCTGACTATAAATGATCCAGCTTCCTAAGAATGAAAAGTGTGAGAGCAGAATCCAAGCGCAGCGCTGGAGTGAAATTTACATACGATGTCGGCTCTGCGCTGAACGGCTCTGACACGCTTTGAAGCCACGGAGTTGCAGCTAAGCCGGCCGCCTCTCAGCGCGCTGACAGCAACCGACGCGCTACATAATAGCAGCTCTCTCATTGTAGGGATGCATTAAACACTGCACGCCCTTCGAGTGCTGATGCATTAAGAGCTGCATGTTAATGCATACCAATATGAGCACGCCATGCACAGGTGTACATTAATTATCTGTGCACGTATTCACCTGCATGTATTTTGAAGTTAGAAGCTGTTAATGAAAGAGGTAAGGAACGCGTGCTGATACAGCGTGTTGCTGCACCCACCGCATAACAAACCCCCCCCAGGAACGAGAGCCCAAGAGCAGCCATGTGGCAGGTGATGCCCCAGCACCATGCTAGTCCAAATGCAAAAGAGCAGTGTGACGTCTGCTCCAGAGCGCCAATCCTGCCACCGACCTCCAATTTTTTCCCTGTAAGTTGGAGGACCTGCCGACAAGCCTGGATGTAGTCTAACATCGTACCCAGGACAGAGCGGCTGCAGATTAAGGCCCCAGCGAAGAAGAATCGCTCCTGGCGTTCACGGGATTTGAAGCAGTAACCTCCTGATTTGCAGCCCATTTCCTCCTACGGTGCAGAAAACATGCATGAATTCCTACCTGAGACAACTGTGAATTAGAGAGGATTCAAATCAAGGGTAAGAATAAAGGGTATTAGTGTGCTGTAGCTAAGTAGTTACCAAAAGAAGTAAGAGCACACAGGATCGTGCAGTGATAAGTGGTGATAAGTGTGTAGTGGCAGCCACAGAGGGTCAGACAAAGCTGAGAGCTTTCGTTAAAATAAATGCAAATATGAAATAAATAACGACTGAATGTATGTGGCTCAGCTTTTAGGGTGAAAGGTCTAAATACATGTAGTTCAAAGGGCCATTAGCACGTGGCACAGAAAAGCTCTGGAGTGTGAAGAATGCAGACGGTTGACACAATAAAGTGACGCCGGGAATGCGGGTGCGAGTGCAGACAGGCAGAATCCACACAATCCCTCTGATTATGTAGGGGTGCTGATGCAGTCAGGTGACCACACCTGCCAGGTCATGTGACCCTCAAGGGAGAAGCCCTGTCCTTTTCATTTCTCCAGCTCTGTCTTGGTAGCTGTTCCTTGGTGGTATTAAACATGCCTGTCCAGATGAACATTAATCACCTAATACGTCCAGCAAATTTATTCGTTAACTGACATTTTGGTGGGAAAAACATCACAGCCGAGCTTTCGAGCCGTTCCCATCCCATCACTCGACATTTGTGTGTGGATGGCTGCGTGACCCAGGATGCTTCCGGGAATCCCGCTGTCACGTATTAACTGCCTTGCAGGGAGCCCATTCCTTCCGCCCGTTGATTTAGCAATCAGCGCATCTCCAGATCGGAATGGACGCTCCTTGACACCTATAAGCTGCATTCTTTCACTGCCATTTTCCTTCTTTCCCAGGATTCCGCTATTCTACTCATTATGGCAGCTTTAGGTGCCGCCGGTCCCTCCTGTAAGGAACATTACGCAGCCATAGACTGGCGTGGCTCCCATTCAGCACCGCATTCATCCCCATGTTAATCTGATCATAATCATTCACGGTCAGGTCATTTCCAGGAAGACTCCCCCCATACTCATATCGTAATAACAGGGGAGTGTGGACTGGGGGTTATTGGCGGTCAACCGACAAGCACATTCATTCACTTCACCTGGGCTGTTCTTCTCTCATCCCCAGGACACAGACCTTGATGTCCAAGCCTCCACCCCACTGTTGCACCTCAGCATTCTTGTGCCTGTGATGCTGGAACAGCTACATGTTGCTCCTGTTTTTCTCCACCATCTCCACTCCCATTTCCAGGTGGTCCCAGCTCCCCTCTCCCAATCCCCACACCTCGTTCAGAATTCCATAATTCCGTTCCACCCGGAGCGAACGTGACAGCTATGGGCCACCTAGCATTCCGGTGAGCTGCCCGCCGTAATCATAGAAAACAATCAGTGACCGTTGAGCACGTACACATGAACCGCGTGTGCCGTGTAATTGGTCATGTACGACGAAGCGTCCCGAAAGCCCCGGAACACCCCTCCCGTGATGATCCCCACTGAGGGACCCGTGCTGCGTCTCTGAGCATAAAGCCGCCCTGCTTTTACCCTCCACAGTCATAATTACAAAATGAGCCATTACACACCAGCGCTATTAAATGGGAACACTGTCGTGCTGAGAGATTTAATTGGCTCTAGTCTCGTGTTAGCACGCTGTCGTGTAGCAGGCGAACACATGGAACAGCATGGCGCAGTGACACAGCACAGCACAGTGACAGCATGGCACGGTGACACTGAATGGCGTGGTAACAGCACGGCACAACGGCAGCATGGCGGTGACGCAACGCGGTACAGTGACACAGCGTGAGGGTGACACAGCACAGCACAGTGACAGCATGATGGTGATACAGCACAGTGACACAGCATGATGGTGACACAGCGCAGCACAGTGTCACAGCATGATGGTGACACAGCGCGGCACAGTGACACAGCATGATGGTGACACAGTGCAGCACAGTGACACAGCATGATGGTGAGACAGCACAGCACAGTGACACAGCATGATGGTGACACAGCACAGCACAGTGACACAGCCTGATGGTGACACAGCACAGCACAGTGACAGCATGATGGTGGCACAGCACAGCACAGTGACAGCATGATGGTGACACAGCACAGCACAGTGACAAAGCATGATGGTGACAGCGCAGCAGTGTGAGACAGCCTGATGGTGACACAGCACAACACAGCAAAGTGTTGCTTTTGGCTGTTGCTTGGCTCAGGTGGTTGAATTTCATTTACTGGAAAAAACTCATAAAACCTTGCCCTTGTCAGAATTTTGGATTTTACTACAATGCAGCTGATACTTCGTAACCTTATCGCAGCATAATTTTAAAAAGTGGAAATTGTATCATTTTAAGAAGCAGGTGTGTTATGTTTTCGAATCTTTTGCAATCACCCATAAGAGGACAACCTTGATGGGATACCAGTCTATCTCAGGACTCATGCTCTCACACACTATAGGTAATTTATAGACACCAGTTTAGCATCTGATTTTTTCCTAGAATCTAAATTACATTATACGCTCCAGGCTCCATTTTATCCTGTTCTAGATAATCAATTCTGCCTTCTAGAATCTTTACAATGGCACAGTACCAGCTACATTCTAGAATATATGAAATTACACAGTAAAACCACTGTATTTCCTTGTATAACACTTATTACTTTTTAGAAGGTAAATTACATAATAAAAATCTGTTAAATTAACATCTATAATCTGTCAAATTACTTTATAAAACTTGCACATCTTGAACAGCAGCCCAGGAATGTCAGTGGGTCTGTAATTGTGACATTAATGCTGACACCTGGCCCCAAAATGACAGATTCACTCAGCTGTGCTGCACATTCGGATCAGCATCGCTGCCCGGAAGAGCTTTCATAACCTCGAGTAGCTTGGGCTTCAAGCTGCCCCAGAGGTCATCTGCCTGTAAACTGAAACGCCGGGTAATGAATTGCTGAACGGTGTTTTCAGTTGAGCTTCACAAACATAGCGGTATTGTCAGTGTGTGAAGGGCCACGGCAGACTGTGGGAACAGATGAGACCTCTCTGAATAATAATGCAGCACCTGAGCACCTATCATCATTTTATTATTACAAAGTCAGTTGTTCCTTTTAACAAGGTTGGGTATTTTGTCTGAATGATCCACTAAATTCTTCTGCTCGTGGGGAAGGGGTCAGAAGTCTATCCTGGGGTTGGAATTTTGTGATGAACCAGTACTGAGGCTGGACTCGAGGGTCCGTGTTTGTGGCACAGTTTGTCCACTGTGGACCAAGTTCAAAATTCCACAGACACGAGGTCTCCATCGCCCTGAGCTCCAGCGTGCTTCTCTGCTACAAGGATATTAGTGCTGTGTCCAACGTGACTATTATCCTTGTTTCTCTTTATGTCTCTGTGCAATGTTTATGGGTGTTGGTCTTTATTGTTGGTATGGAAATAGAGAATCGTTCATCACCCGAGGGACACGGCAAATAGGGAGCATATATCAGCAAGCGTGGCTTCAGGCAGCAGGGAAATGGCGCCCTGAGTCATTTCGCCGCACGGCAAATCGACCGCTGGCCCTCGGTCTGTGTCGGTCTGAAACATGAAGGGGGCACACACCTGCAAGGGGGGTCCAGGCCCTTATCCACTGTGAGCTCAGCATTTTTACCTGGCCACTGCCCAGTCAGGCTGCCCATAAATCTCTCTATAATGCTCCCCCAAATCTCCCTGTCACGCTGACCGTAAATCTCCCTCTAACACCCCCCGTAAATCTCCAAGCCCCCATCGGCGCGCCAGACGCGATCCTGCCAGATGACTATTGAGCCGTCGTTGGCTGGTGCAGTCGGTTGCCCCGACCTCCATCCACATTTTGACTGATGGCTGAAGAATCTCTGGAATTCCAGGGTTTGGCTGGTATGTTACTGGTGCATAATTGAATGGAAGAAGAAGATGACACCCCCAGGGCCAACGCTGCATACGGACTGTCTTCAGCGAGCTTTAGGGCTCTGTAGCGGATTCCATGTGCATAAATCAAACTTGTCTTCATATCTGTTACCTTTTTTTTACGGCTCCGCTGCCACTTATTTGATTGGCTGAAAGTAACCATCAACATGAGAGATGGATGAACAGGTCGGCTTGCCATTATTGCAGTTTATTAACCCCTTCAGCACTGTGACGCAAGAGGCCTAAGCTAATGTGACATATCAGACACATGTGAAGCTACAGGGGTGATGGTTTGGACCCACCAGAGGCCTGTCAACTGAGCACAAACCGGACAGGGTCACTGGCAGTGAGAATGAGGACAGAGCAGTGCACGCTGATTACCGGGTTCCTGTTTCTGCTTCCACAGGATTCGCATTCATCTTGGTGTGGGTGGGTTATGTAACTGTGACTGGAAATGGTTATTCTCGTTTGTTTGTTTGGCATTGGCGAACATCTTTCCGATCGATCCATTTAGAGTCGTTTTGTTCTTTAATACCACAAGTGGGCGGAGTCAAATTCAAGGCTGCCAATTGCTAACCACCGCAGGGCGTAAAACAAACACCTTATGTAAATGATCTCCCATGATGCCGCTGGTTAACATGGGGCTTTATGCAGTATTCCCTCTGTCAACATGGCTGCAGTGTTTCTTTATTTTGTATATATTTCGAGGTTGGTGTTGACAGTACAGAGCCAGGGTTAATGCACCCACCACCTTTCACATTAAAGGCAATCCGATTAAAGCCTTTTTTGTCATTTAATAAATAATCCTGCTGAATTATTTAATTTTTTCTCCAGTCTGAGAAATGATGGTGGAAATTAGGTCTTCTGCAGTTTCTCGTTTTGTACCCACGGTCATGTAGGATATCGCCCTACAGCTAGACGGCGAAAGGTCCCATCACCCAAACGTCCCTGATTAACGTCTCTCTCACATCAGCGAGATTCTGGTCGCACTGCCATTGTGTCAGTGCCGCCATTTTGCCAAATGACCACACTGCTTTAATCAGGGCCAGGAGTGTTGGGGGAGTGTTTGGATTTACAAGTGTCAGGGATAATTAATGGCTTCCTGAGAAACATCCGCTGTACTCACTGCTACATTCCCTGTGACATAAAGTCAGTGATAGAAACCCAAGTGGTTCAAGGAGCAGTGACCAGATGAAGGATTTCCTCATCACAGCCTAACCCAGTGTCTCATGTCTGTCCGCTTAGCTTCTCAGTGTAGGATCTCTGCCTCTCTGTCACCCTCACTTGTTAACCCCTGACTATCAGGCAGTAGAATTATGAGGCTGGTATTTCAGATATTTAAGTCTGGTCATTAGGCATTAAGGAATTCAGCACAGTAAAGGTTAAAAGCAGCTTTTGTCCTGTGGGGGGGGGGGGGAATGCACGACCCATAGGCTCATTCATTATTCTGCAGAATCACTAATATTCTGCACATGCTTTGTATTCCAGCCTATTGCTGCCTGGGTCCCCATGAAGCAGATCCCCACACACTCCGCAGGACCGCATGAAGCAGGTCCCCACATACTCTGCAGGTCCCCATGAAGCAGGTCCCCACATACTCTGCAGGACCCCATGATGCAGGTCCCCACACACTCTGCAGGTCCCCATGAAGCAGGTCCCCACACACTCTGCAGGTCCCCAAGAAGCAGGTCCTCACACACTCTGCAGGACCCTATGAAGCAGGTCCTCACACACTCTGCAGGTCCCCATGAAGCAGGTCCCGACAAACTCTGCAGGACCTCATGAAGCAGGTCCCCACACACTCCGCAAGACCGCATGAAGCAGGTCCCCACATACTCTGCAGGACCCCGTGAAGCAGGTCCCTACACACTCTGCAGGTCCCCATGTAGCAGGTCCCCACACACTCTGCAGGTCACCAAGAAGCAAGATTTTATGAATATGAGATTATGTGAAAGTGTCATGAGTTCTGAAAATCTATTTATTCGAAACAGCTTATGCACAAGGAGGATGCTTTGGACACATTTTGTTAACCATTTGATACTGCTGCGTGAGATTAATTTATTACATCATGCCATAATACATCTGATTCTGTAAATATGTTTTTAGTTAAGTATATTTTCTGTAAACATACTCATGCTTTATAAGATATATTATTTTCCATTTTAAAAACAAATGTATATCAGTCTATAGAATAAGGCATAGGAGAAATGTTTCCACACACACACACATCTGTATATGTGCAGTCACTTACTGTGGTTGTGATTTCATTGTATGCAGCGAGCGTCTCCCTTGCTCAACCTGAAGCCCAACCCCAGCCGTCATCCCCGGCCGCTCAGCTGAGCTGCTCCACGTTCTCACAGGCTGCCAAGCGCTTCCCCGCAGCCTTTGATGCCAAGAGATGCTTAAACACTCGGCTGAACTGCCTTCTCAGTAGTAGGGAGCTGGTAGAGATGATACATGAATGCAAACGCTATTTTCACATTAGGGGTTTTGCCCATTCGGATTCCACTGTGACAAATGAGTCTGAGTAATCTATAAAAAATGTATTTGCATGAATACATAACTCATGGTTCCTACTTCCCAGAGCATGTGCCTGACAAGTCAATTTACAAATGAACATGTTTTCTTATTTTCTAATCACTAAAACTTAAATCACAGAATGTTAAGTTGTTTATAAAGTCACCTTCATTTATATGCTGGATTAACTTGAGGTTGACTCCAGAGCTTCCCGGTAGTGTTGATTATGGAACTTCAGACTATTTGCTTTACTATTTGCATAGTTTTGAAGCCCATTGATTTTTTTGCTGTCGCATTGTTGCATCTACATGTCTGCATTAGGAAAGACTTTTTGACAGTGGGATCCAAGCCACTGGTGAGTGAAGGTCAATGCCCGGTCAGAATGTAGATGATCTCAGCCTTAGACCCACTGAGCTTCTGAGCAGAGGGAACAGGCAGGCATGCGATATAGTTAGACGCAGCTGTGCCATCAGCGCACTTTCCGGATAAATGGAGGAATCACATGACTGTGGAGTTACAGGTAACGGAAAGGTCAAGAAGGAGATGCATGACCTGGTTATCTCAAAATGACCAAAATGAGTGTTTAGGTTTTCATTGCTTTGTGTTTGTCATTGCAGTTCACATGCTGGTGAGTTTGCATTTGCCAGTTTGGCTGACCATGCCAGTTTTTTGCCGTTTGCCGGTTTGGCTGACCATGCCAGTTTTTTTGCCGTTTGCCGGTTT
>JAODUD010000001.1:7491765-7503494 GCA_026784285.1 Stomatorhinus walkeri | reverse complement strand
CATCCACATCTGCCTCCATCCCCATCCGCCTCCATCCCCATCTGCCTCCATCCCCATCCGCCTCCATCCCCATCTGCCTCCATCCCCATCTGCCTCCATCCCCATGCCCCTGCAGCCCCGACGTGGCCGTGCTGCCCACCCTCGTCGGCCGCCTCTGCGCCCCGGGGGCTCCTGCGGTGGCACTGACGGGTGCTTGGCAGGGAGGTGCCCTACGAGCCGTTTCTGTTCCCTGCCCCCTGCCTGCTTAAAAGCGAGCTGGCCAGTGTACCAGCGAAGCGCACCGTAATTAACATTTAGCATTGGCGTGACTGAACCCGTTCCAGTTTTTCATTTCAGTCTGGATATATTGCATTGGTTATTACATTTGTGTGAAATATTAATGTTTTCATCAGCTCTGGGGTGAAACTATTAGTTTTGCTCTAAAGGTTTTCTTTTCTTCTTTTTCCGCAGTATTACTTATGTTTCATTCATATGGTTGCATTTATTCAACCTTTCCCGGTGAGCATTATGCAAAAGGGTGCCGTTAAAATAAACTGGTTGTAGAATTGGGGGGATTTGTAAAGCAGCCGAACAAAGGCCTGGAGAATGTGCCTGTCCCGCTTTTCTGCGTTTGGCCAGCAGAGGGCACAGCGCACCGCCGCATTAATAGCGACGAGCAGCCATTTTTGTCATCACATCCACCGAGACGAATGCCTGCATTTGTCGACTGTAAAATCCAACTAGCCAATTAGTATTTAGTATATATTGATTCGGAAGAAAATATGGTGTTCCCCATTGCGTTTAAGTATCAGTATTGTGCCCTGTGTCAGCATATTTAAAATATTTAACATTAATTTGGTAAACCGGGATAGTGGCGGTGAAGTGTTCCCCAGTTGAGTCCTTGATTAATTATAAATCACTGAAGACCAGCCCTGCACGGGGGCCCCTTTAATCTTCTCCCTTTCATCCCATTTAAATGTCTTGGTGCGGCTCCCCTCCCTCCCCACCTCACTGCAGCCTCTATAAACCTCTCATGGGCGCCCTTTGAACAGTGACAGTACAGTGAGGATAAAAGGCTGCCGTTTTAATTCGCACTTTTGCATCCTCCATGAGGAGGCTGGTTTCAAGTGGACCGAGGCACCTGCGTCGGAACCACATGGGGGACTGAGGCCGGTCCGTCTTCAGACGCCTTGCGTCTCCACCCACTTGCTCTTTGAGGCAGCTCGCTGCCGCCCGCCTCCGTTTCTTCACCAGCAGATCAGTGTGTTTTGCTTCAGTGAATCACTTACGCTCTCTGCTGGATCCGTGAAGGATTTTGCGGGGCTGGATGAAGGTCAATCCATTGCAGCGCCGGAGGAATAGCGGTCATTTCGCTTACTGCCTGGTCTCATCCTGAACTGCAACGCCGACATTTCAAACATCTGTTAATGCTGCAGCCTAAATGTCACATTAGGCTTAATGACATATTGACACAGACACAGTGATTTAAATGCTGTGTGCTGAATTTTCTGCAGGGGTATAAATAGTACTAATTAAATGTAATTGCTTTTCTTGACAGCTCCGACATCTCTCTATTCTAGATCTGCAAACGTGCCTTTAGCTATGCGTATGAAAGGGTTTAGCTTAGCAGTGGCCCACGACTGTGAGATGAGATTACAGAGCTTCTGAAAATCGACTCCTCAACGCTGTTAGCAGAATTTATGATTTGAGCTGATCTGTTGAGCGCTGCTCGGAAAGCCCGGATCTCTATTCTTCTCAGATCCCGGGAATGCCGTGACCCCGGCCAGCAGCTGTGCTGTCCTCCCAGCTGCCAGTTAGCCGCTTAGCTGTTAGCCAAGCGGGGGGGGGGATGTCTGACCTGGACCTCCTATAATGCTTTTGCAGAGCTCAGACTGGACTCCCACTTTGCTGTTTCCGACCCACGAGTCCAAACATGATCGACATTTAAATTCAGCATTCAGCCAGTAGGGGGCAGCGTAGCAGCATCCCACCGATGGAGCCTGGTTCAGGCTGGTAATTACACCTCTGTGTGGTGATTAAGTTCTCACCCAGCAAACAGCTTATCATTATGTGCCTGGCACCGTGGAGTGGGAAAGCAGCAATCATTATCCCTGTATCCTGCGCGTCATCCCAGGCCCTGATTACAACTTCGCCTTCACCGCCACAGACGGACTGTTCTTCACGTATGATGGGACTCGCGCTTCTGATGGCCACGCTTTTCACTGTGAAATTTCAATATGATTCACTTTCCCATTTCTCTAGGAAAAAAAGATACAAGGAACTTTTGGGTCGTACTTGAGAAGGGTCGCTCCCATGCATTTATTCATAATTCAATTAACATATTTAAATAAATGCACTAATTATGAACTGCCTCCAGTGACGAGTCTCGACTGAACATGTCTTATCTGCCCCGGCAGGCTGTAATGATGAGGCTTTTCTGAGTCTGAATGTGAGCTCTGGAATAACGAAAGGTGGTACCACTGCCTCACTGCAGGGATAGACAGAATGAGATGCAGATGGAGAGAGTGAGGAGGAGCAGACCAGTAAAAGATGAACATTTGACAAGGAGGACCAATTGGGGAGGGGCATGAATCTATTACTCTAGAAGGTACTGTTTCCTTTTCAAAAACATGGTGCATTGTGGGTATAATCTGGTCATGGCGTGATCCCGGCCTCCCCGTGGTGTAGTTAGTGTGGTCAATGCTTGGTGTCATGAGTTCTGTTCCCCAGTCTGAAATAAGCCTGGATGTGGAATGAAAATGTTTATGCGTAGCAATCCCAGAAAGAGATGATGATGGTGATGATTGTGATGAGTTTTCAATTCATTTAGTCAATGTTCCAGTAACATTACTCTCGAGGTAGCTTTCGTATTCAAAGAGCATGATTCTCTCTTTATATGGCTCTGTAATAATTGACATTATATCGCTGTTGAAACTTGGCAGTTGGTGCATAACAGGAGCCGGAGGGAAGGGAGAATCTGCATACAGGGCACCTGCCAGCCCAGTGGCACAGGACCAGAACCAGCCCTGATCTAAAATCAGCTTTAGTTGTTCATTCTCCCATTTTTTTCAGCCAATAATGAAGAGTGCTTTCAGTATTCCGCTGGTCACAGCCATTTAATCTAGTGATAGATCGTTAACTATGGAGCAGTAAGCCAGTATAAGTTCAGGGCGTCGCCGGGCACCGGGTGCTCAGCCAATAGGCTGCAGTGATTCATCGGCAGCCGCCCCAGGACTCTGCCCACTGCTGCTGCTGGGCTTTCGGGCACCGTGATTGACAGCTCCTGACTAACAGGGGTTTTGGAGGCTCTCTGACTTCTGTCTGAATGTGTCCCTGAGGGCTGGGAGGGAGACTTGGGAGGAGTACAGAGACCGTTTGCACACGTGTGTGTGTGTGCATGTGTGTGTGCGCGTGCGTGCATGCATGTGTGTTTTATTCATGCCCAAGCTCGTAGCGCTCGAGTGATTCCTGTTTACACGGCTGTCACCCCCTGAGGGGGGGAGCACTTGTCACGAAGCGCGACGGCGCCGCTGGAAACACTCAGCCATCCATCGGGCTTTTGGGTCACTGTGGAAGGTGTGTGGACATGGCGCCGAATGAAGGTGGCGCTTGGATGGCTCAACGCTTATGCTGATGGCCCGACACTCATCTTGAAGTGCGTCTCCGCAAACACGCCTCATTACTCCAATGGATTGTTTTCATTACTGGTTATGGGAGAGAAGGATGTGTTAGATAAGCCGTAGTGAGATTTTATTGCATCTCACATTGCTGCAAGCCGTAGCTCTGAGTCTGGACTCCATGACGGAAGTAACCCCCCCAGCTACATAACTAATGCACGCTTTATATCCTTTACGGAGGCCATACCAGTGGTGGCCTGTCATCTGAAAGATCTCAGTCGTTTATTCATGTCTTGATGGGTCCTTCCTGAACGATCACGGTGAAGCCATTGCCCCTGGCTGGGGTTCCCGTAATGTGAGAGGGGGCCAGATGTACACACATACTCTCCCACTCCCTGCTCACCCCCTCTAGTGGGGCTACAGCATAGAGTTAGCAAATGGAGCTGAGTTGCAGTAGGGGGGCATTATGGAGTTTCTCTATACTTTTTTAATCCCTCCCCCAGCTTGTCTTCTCCCCGCTATGCTCCCTTCTTGTGCACTGTGAGTCGTGCATGCAGACACGTATTCCAGCTCCCCCCTCCCCCTTGGACTTCACCCCTGTCACCAGCTTGGGTGGCCCGGCATCAGACTCGAGGGGTTACCGTGGCGACTGCGACCCATCAGGCCGTCTAACCAATGGGCGCTGACCTTTTCCTGTATGGCTGCATTAATGGCCATGGAGGGACGATCTAGGTCACTCCATTTGAGTGTGAAGCAGTGGATCGCTAGGCAGAGCTGTTTTCTCAGGGCCTGTTTCTGCAGATATTTGCATCACTGTTTAAACATGATGTCACTCAGAGACACTTGCTGCCTTCCCAGGTTGTGTGTGTCTTCAGAACCCATAATAAACACTTCAACTATGTGGATTTTCAGGTATTGGATTGGCTGAGCTCTGTGAATACGAGCAGCGGATTGGCCGAGCTCTGTGAGTACGAGCAGCAGATTAGCTGAGCTCTGTGAGTACGAGCAGCAGATTGGCCAAGCTCTATGAGTACGAGCAGCAGATTAGCTGAGCTCTGTGAGTATGAGCAGTGGATTGGCTGAGCAGATGGCGAATCTCTGCCATTCAGGGAGACGCATTTCTGGTCTCCTGGGTCATTTTTACACACTCAGAAAAGTTTGATGGAAACTTTCACTTTTACGTCAGGTCTCTTTGGCTGGAAATGTGCGTGTATGGAGTTTGTGTGGTTGAGATGGCTGCGTTCTCTGCTCAGAAGGTGTTTTTAATCATCTACGCTAGAATCGCACCAGGACCAGCCTTGTTGGGTACGTATGTGGTGCCCAGCCTCAGATTTGACTAGCACAGTGTTATTGTGTGGCTTTAGTCTCCATCGATAAGCATCCATCAAATCAGCAAGATCCCCCCCCACCCCCCCATACCCGCTTGTATGAGTACAGAGATGGAGAGTCTGTCAAGCCACGTGTCACTCCTGGTACCAGTGGCCAGGTGGCATTTTGCCCTAACCTCCCCCCCCCTCCATAGCACAGCCTGTCAGAGGGGATTACTTCAGCTGGCTGGGCCCTCGTTGCTCTGAGGAAGGTGTGAGAGAAGGGGGGGGGGGTAAAGAATGAATCACAAAGCTGAGGATCTCAGTGCCAGCTTAGAGTGCCCACTTGGCAGCGGGCATAGGGCAGAGCAGCCTTGCGAGCCTTGAAAACCTGCCACACAGTAGCCCTGTCAAACCTTCAGCCCCATCAGCCTTACACCTTCCCAACTCCGTATTAGAAGAGGTTATTGCATTTAATTAGCTGAGTGTCTACAGATACCCTTTAAATTGTTTGGCCTTTTTCCCCCATCAGCAGCAATCGGTTTTATTTTTAAGCACAAAATCCCCTTTAATATTATTTATATCAGAATAATGACCAGGTCTTTAAATTGTAAATGTATTGTTGATTTTCCTTTGAAACTTTTAAGGTAAAATGTATTTGAAATGGCCAATAGGGTCTGCCTAAGCTCATTTGTGAATATGGGGCCTGAGACATGTTAAGCGGTGTTTTGATGCCCTTAGATATGCCTAATCAAAAAACACATCTGTAGCTGATTGGGAATGACTCAGTCAGGTGTGAGCAGGAGAAGCTAAGGTGTGTGTGTGTGAGAGAGAGAGAGAGGTTGTTGTGCACATCAGTGCTGCAGCTGTTTATAGCTACATGCATTATTCAGGTCAGTATGGGGGTATGTGTTCCTGGGGTGTCTTGGCCCTTAGTTGGTACTGCTGATCCACCCCAAAGCCCAAAGCTGGTGCTGTAGCTGCACAGCCTGATTTTGCGCATTTTTCAAGTCTGAAGTGTATTTAATTTCCCTTTGATGATCAGTATGTTATTGATTAAAATGTGTGACTTTCATTTTTCAAAAAATTTCAGTCTCAGCCCAGCTGCTGTCTGTTACCCAGGTGTCAGGTTTGTGACTCTGCTAATCAGGCCATTTTCTTGGGGGTGGGGGGTGCATCCCAGGCTCCACTGAGCCCTGGGAGCCACGAGTCCCCTGCCCAGAGCTCAGGACTGCCTCCCAGCCCAAGAACAGAGGGCTTATTGCCTGTTTCTCACCTGCACTGGTTCCTGTGCTGGTTTCATACTGTCCTCAGGGCCCCTCTCTCTAAAGCCTCTGCTAGCTCAAGAAGCCATTGGATGAGTCAATAACAATTAGCCCAATGAGGGAGGTTAATTAGAAGGCGCTCAGAGCCTATGAGCGACGGATCGTGAGCGGCTGTTAGGCGAGCCGCTGTGTGCCACCCGACAAAAGGGGGCTGGGGAGCCGGTCCCCAGTCGCACTGCTGGGGGCCTCTGCTCTCAGGCTGATATACAAATGAAAGGCAGCCGACGGGGTCTCCGGGGTCCCAGTTTAATGAAGGGATGAGGAGAGAAGAAAGAGAAGTGGGGGGGGGGGGGCAGACAGGAAAGAGAGTGAGTGAAGATGACGCAAGATAAACAGGGAAATTGAGCAGCCAGACTTAATGAATTCGGCACATGCAGGATGCTGATTAAAAACATACACAGCCCATCAGCACCTGCCTGGCAAAAAACACACATTTGATTGGCTCACAAGTCTCTGGGGGTGGGACTTAAGCCACTTTGCATCATGGGACGTATGTGAGTTTACTCTTATTCAACAGCATCCCCAGTAAAGGAGGGATATATTACCTGAACCTGGTAGTTCTGAAATCTGTTTCATTCCTTTCTGGGGGGGTCGGTGGCAAATGTTGACAGGTCTAGAGCTGCAGGGTCAGGACTGGGTGGAGAGGAGGGGTGAAAGGGTGATGAATTTAAAATACGAATACAGGAAACGGAGCAGGAAAGTGACAGTCCACGCAGCTGTCATTGTTATGTTAATTAATCTCTTTTTAGTAGACTTCCTTGTAAACATGCGATGTTAGTCTGGGACTCGGTGAGGGCGGGATCGTCTTTGTGATGGCTGCCCTTCTTCTGACGCTCCGATGTAATGAGGTGGGGTGGCGCCCAATCGCTTCTCAAAGCCCCGCATAAGCACTTTGTGTCGCTCTCTGACCCACTTTCGTGCCGCCGGAGAAAGTGATTTTTAAAAGCTGGATCAGCAGCTCCCGGCGGGGTAGAATGGCCCAGAGATGCCGCCGGGACGTAGGGCTCTGCCGTCTTTTATCCGAACTAATCGACATGCAGGACGAGTCCTGCTTTAAAACGCACAGACGCATCAACAAAAAATAAAGGCGAGCTGTGATCTGTGCGTTTTTGCGCAAGGCGCAGTAACTGCGGACCCATATTTAGACCCTAAATAGATGCCGGTGGTGCCGCAATAAGGATCGGCATTATTATCTTCCGATGATGTACGACAGCAATAAAGGGCTATCGGCCATGCCCTGCCCTGCCACCCCAACAACCGCCTTTGTAAGTGACTTCAGCGTTAAATAGCCGAAAGGGGGGGAGAGATTTAGGGTTAAAGCCGGACTGCAGCACCTGCGGCGCTCCCGCACACAGTTGTGGGATTTCCGTACAAGATCCGGGGAGGAGAAAGGGAGGGAGAGGGAGAGGGAGCGAGAGAGCGAGCGAGCGAGGGAGGAGGAGGAGAAGAGAATGTGACAGCTGCTGGCCGGTGTCTGGCTGCCGCCTTGGGGAGTGCTCCCTGCACCTGTCCCCCTCCGTCTTGCTCGCCCGTACCAGCCAGCCAGCCAGCCAGTCCGCAGTGGCGGTACACCGGGGGCACGACGAGACATGACTCCGTCTTACAGCCTGGATTTCCTGCCCGATATGATGGTGGAGAGTCGCTTGTTGGTCTCCGGAGAGAGGATGTAAGTCATTTATTTACACGGGACTTGTACTTGCGACTGTACATTCATTATATACCCGGAGATGCGGTGATTCTTTGAGGGTCTTAGGAAGGTTCGGTGCGGAAATAATGTATTGAGACCCGCAGGGTATTTTAAAGGGGTTGGTTGTGACGGATCGATCAACTAACTATCAGGACGAAAGACATCGATGAGCGTGTTGTTTAAATGCCGTGGACGGTTCGGAGCTCAGCGCTGCCGGGGGCGGCTTGTGTTACGGGCGGGGTTCGTCCGGCGCCGGTAACGGCGAAATGCACCGTTTTTCAGGCGTATAGAAATGCGGACAAACGCCATCGGTGCAAGAGGGACCAACCCGACCAAATTTGCGGCGCAAACGGCCGGTGCGAGTGTCGCTCCGAACGGTGACCGAGCCGCAGGGACACGCCGCTCCGTTTCCATTGTTAGTGTGGGGTGGGGGACGCTTGCTGCTTATAAAACCTCCGCCAAAGTTAGTAAAGTTTTCCTCCCTCTTGTTTTTCCATCTTCTTCTGAATCTTGATTTGAATCTGTAGGTTTGTGTGCTTTTTGGTAGCTTATATTATTAGTGCATGTTTGTTTTTTAACGACGTTAATAAAGGCTGAACCTATAAAGAAGCCATGAGGTGCAGCCCACGCGGGTTCCACCGCAAAATTGCGGGCACAATGTCAGCGATTGGTGTTGCTCCGCTTCCAGGAAGTTACGCAGGAGTCCCATAATAAAAAGAAAAATCGATAAGCTCCCCTGTTTGTGCAGTTAAGATTAATGGAGCAAATTATTTAGTGGGGTTTAAGATGAGTGGGTATGGTAAAGGCCCGTGTTAAACGGTGTGTGAAGCGGGCTCCGGGCTGTTAGGCAGCGACCGCGGGTTCTGGGGGAAGTGCCGGTTGTCGGGCTTAGGAGTGAGTACCACGGAGTCCTTAGGGCGAAGAAATTTTGGACCCTTTCTATATTAAGTCATTTGAGTGGTTAGTAGTAATATGATTTAAACAAGATGTACTGGGGCTGGGTATACGTTACAGGTTGGTGCCGAGTGCCCAAAATAGTAAGCAGGTGCTTTACTTATGTGTGAATTCCGCAAATGGCTGCCATCATTTATATTTGGTGTTATTTATGCATGTACAGTGGTACCTCAGTTCTCGAACTCAGAACTCGGAGTTCTTAAAAGGTGAACCAGCCAGTTAGAAAAAAATGACCTAGAACTTGGTCTTAATCTCAGAAGTCAAACCGTGAATAGGGTAACGCTTCCGTCTCAGCTTCGCATTCGCTGTGATAGCATCGTGTACATATATAATTTAGACAGTAAAAATATATTTAGACAATGATAGACAGTAACAGTGATTATATAATAAAATACATTTTTGAATAAAGATTTCTTATTCATTATTTTAATATTAACAATAAACCATTAATACATTTAATTATAATATTGTCCAGCCTAGCGGGGACGAAACGGACATAGGCGCATACATCAGGGTATCGGGGAATACGGGTTTAATTACAGATAAGGCAGGCAAAACACAGATGGACAATACAATGACCGGACTGGGGAAACAAACTGAAACACGGACGAAATACAGAGAGTTACTAAAAACAACTAGAAACAGCTGATCACCTGGGGCTTCCACACGAGGTTAACGAGGGGGCGTGGCACACGGAAGGAGTGGATGATGGGACAAGACACATTGTTTACTTTACACATTGTTTGGATACATTTATTTTCTTACTTTACAAATTACTGTTTTAATAAATGTGCTAAGATGTGTTTAGTACAGTATATGCTCTTCTTGTTTTATCCGGTTCATTTTGTTTAAATGCTAAAAAACACACATTTAGGTGTAATTTTTTGGGGCTGGGAACCAATTAATTGATTTTACATTATTTCTTATTGGGAAAATTCGATCAAAACTTTAACTTTTTAGGATTCGATCTGGAGTTCTGAATGGATTATGTTCGAGTTTCGAGGTACCACTGTATATATTTATAATTTTTAAACCCTGGGAGGGTGGTTTGAATACTGTGGCAGACCTTTGGTTCAGAGGCTTGGCACATGGACCCCTAATGCCCACATTGGTCCGCGTGTTTGCCAGCATCACTGTGTGGAAGTAATCCGGCCTACAGCCGTCAGCTGAGGCATATGTCCTGAGATGGGGGTGGGCAGGACAGCTCTGCGTGACGTTTCTGTTTTGCACCAGCATCGCCGGCCGTCCACAGAATCCCCGAATCTCCTTTGTGGTTGCTTCTCTTCTCCTCCCGTCCGTCTGCCTGGGCTCCCTCTCATTCGAGGGCTTGATGGCACTCGAATGGTCTGTGTGAAGTCCTGCCTGTCCCCCCCCGGGGGACTCGGACGTCTGTCTTGGCGAGATACCGCGGAGTTGGGGGCGAGTGGGATCCCAGTCTGTCGTCCGCCTTTTTTTTTACGCTTTTCAGGTGGAAAATCTGTTTCTCTCCACTGTCAGTCACATGTGCTCGCTTCTCGTTACTGTGGATGCAGAGGGATATTATTATTTTTTTTCTTTTCTGCAATTGCATCTCAAAATGTGATGATTTCAGTCTCCGCAGATTTTTTCTTTCGTAGTTAACAGCAGTGCTCCTTAGACAGCTGTTTTGCTGCGATCGGCCATCCTTTTCTCCAGCTGTAAGTGGTTTTTGCTTTCCGGATCCCTGGGAAGTCTTTGCCCTTTGCCCTTTGACCTCTGGCCTTTTCCCTGTCCCTAATGGCAGCTGTTAAGAGCCTTGGGTAGCCCTCTCTGACACCGCAGTGTACAGTGTGGGATTTAAAGAATGAGTTGTAGTTCTGACCTCCTTTAATCGCCCGTTGGACACTGTGTGCAGCATGTGTCGTACCGTTCAGCTGCCAATGCAGTTTTACAGTTGGGCGGTTTGCTAATTCAGTTCAGATTAAGTGCTTTGCTCGCTCCTACAACCAGCAGACAACCCCCCCAGGATATTAACCAGAAACCTGTTTCCCCCCCCACCCCTCCACAAATACTACCTGTTTTTGACTGGTCTGTCCTCCTGTAGGAGAGGAGCACTGAAACTGACATGCCACAACAGTATTGGCAGTAGCTGATGAAGATGGACTGCTTTGTGCCCGCCCACCTATCCCAGCCCTAGTGTGGGTGACCACACCCACTTGGTTTGGTAACCATGGTCATGCTCACTTGCCCAGTGCCTGACTCCTCTGCCGTCCCTGTCTGTTTCATTCTGTGAGTTAATTAGGCAGCCGGCTCTGTTTCGTGTGGGCACAGGAAGTTAACGTTTGACAAATGGCTGTTGACTGCAATTAAAGGCATCCCATTCCTGGGTCTTGCTAATTGGTGACTGAACTCATGCTTATTGTAAAACGGGTTCTCAGATGGCGAGGTGTTCGCTGGTGAGCAAGCCGAGGGCCGCTCCTTTGTGTGAAAGCATCCTATCCTGTGGGGGGCGCCGCCCGGCCTGCCCGCGCGCTTTCTTTGTGTCGTGACGCAGCACCAGCGCGTTCGCATACATCTCGCCTGCCGAAGCCTCTTTGGTGGCGCGTCACTATTGCAGGAAGGACGAGAAATGCTATTTTAGCAAGACTGGCTCAATTCACAGCCATTTTTTTTCTGCCTGTTCATCGCAGGGCTGACCTTGAGTGTGTGAGAGAGAGAGATCTCATCAGCTCCACACAGTTCTTATGATTCTGGGGGCCTGGATGTCTCCCAGACATGTGGTCGGTGGGGCAGGCCTGCCCCCCCGTACCACAATGTGTCCTGGGTGGGGGTGGCTGAGGTGGTGAAATTACAGACGGTCACCTGAGCTACTAGTCCCCCCCCCCCCCCCCCCCCCCCCCGC
>JAODUD010000001.1:7478875-7491336 GCA_026784285.1 Stomatorhinus walkeri | reverse complement strand
TTTAATATTATACATTTTAAAAATACATAACCATTTTTTTTTTTTTTTTTTTTTTTTTTTTTTTTTTTAACAGCAGATATATCATCTTGTTTTGGTGCATCACACATCCAAAAATGTAGGTCTGTGTCCTTGGAGAAAGTGGAGAGGACGGTGTAACCAGCGGCGGGGAGAGGCAGGTCCGGTTTCCGTGGCTCTGCTGCACCGTCGATGATAAATCGAACCCACTAGCAGACAGACACTGTCAATGTTCAGTCAGATGCTTTGATCCTTAGGTGACACCAAGGATTGGCCTTTGTGACAGATGTGTTTCTTAGATAACGGTTGTGTGTGGTGGTTAAAAAGTTGTTGTGCTGCCTAGGAAGTAGTTCGTTTAGGATCCTAAGAAGTTTTGGGTTCTGATGCAAGGTCGCAGATTAACAGTGGCTGTCTGGTGCTGCCTGCGCTCTCATCGTTTTGTAGGACACAAGGTGAAGTGCCGGGTCGGGGGGTGGATTATGTGACGGTCTGCCTGTAAAGGATAATGGCGGCGTCTGTGATTAATCTGTGTTTGAATAATGATGCACTAACTGCAGGTGTTGGAGTTTGCTGTAGAATGCAGAACAGTCTCTGTGTCACCCTGTGGTGTAACAGCCAGCCCGCTTCCAGTGTACTGACAGAAAGCCGTTTATCAGTTTTCTGTATTAATGCTGCCACGCCTCCTAGCAGACAGTCATTGCCATTAGTCTTTCATCCCAGCTCATCTCTGATTCTCCAACTCTGTCCGGTGTACGCCTGTCCCCCCCCCCCCCCCCGCCCACTGCAGCCAGACCGGGCTGCTGTCGTGGCGATCCTGGGACGGGCCGGGACCAGACGGCCGCTCGCCGCTCTCCTCTGTGTTTCCCGCACGACTGCATTGAGGACCATCTGAGGGGGAACATCTGCTGTCTGTTAGGGGTTTAACTGCCCTCTCTGACATCATGTCATTTGTCCAGCCAGATCTCAGAATTTCCTCGCAAGCACACAGAAATGGAAAGCCTTCTTCCTGCGGGAAAAATTTTCTGCGTAATTGGTCTCGTTTCATTCAAAATCTACTTCTGATGGAAGCCTCTCGAACGGCTTTTCCGATGACGCGTGGAAGAACGAGCCGACTCTGAGCGCTGTGCCGCTCCGCAGATAACCCACGTTAAGGGCTCTCAGAACTTTGTGAAGCTTTGACATTTTCTGGAGCGGAATAAATCAAGCAGCGGGTTATTCGGTGATTAAGAACAGACTCCTTAAAGTCCGCTGAGGGGAGCTACTGATGAACACTTCATCGCTGCTTAATGGGAACTCCATCCATAACCGCTTATTTGGTGCCGGGTCATGGTGAGTCAGGGCCGTAACCCAGGAAGCCTGAGGCAGGGCACACTGGATGGGGTCCATCGCAGTGCCCATACTCAGGGACTGGGGAAGTTAGGGGAGCCACATGACTGTGAACTTCTGGTTAGAGGCTGGACACAGTGGTTATTTGAGACGGTCACCTTGCCCAGTGTGTTGAGGGTTATTTGCTGTGCGGTTTAGGGGCAGGATGAGAGGCACCTGGAAGCTTGCCGTTTCCGCACATCCGCTCGTTCTCCAGGCCGCACCCCCGGGTTCGATAGCTGCCACGGAAATGGCACGGTGCCGTAGCAACTTCACCCGGGTGCAGCTGGGCAGTCACTGGGGGGGGTCCTATCGCCATGCCAACGCTGTTCAGAGGATGTTTGCAGTGGCTCCCGAAGTCCTTGCTTGGAGAGCCAGCGCTGCTCCAGTGCACACCTAGGAGTGGCTCGGCGTTTCTCACCAAAGGGTCAGTAACGTGACCGAGGGTGTAGAATCAATGGTATTTCCTGAAATGCTTCCTGGGATGATCATGTAAGGTGGCGTATCATAGGGCTTATGTCACACGAGTGTCAGATGACTGGCCTTTCTTCCTGGAAATATTTTGTGACATCCACCTTTAGCCCTGGCTCTGGGTGCTCTTGTTTGAAGGAGGGGTGGTTTGAAGAGGTCAGGCTTGATTGGGTGACGGTCGCCTGAGTGTGAAGCAGAGTGTTTCTTGATTGGTGCAGTTTGAGGTTCTGGAGGGTCCGCCATCAATGTTGCTCTGAATTTCAGTGCCAGGAAGATAAAGGCCAACTTTGGACCGACAGATCCTGAAGGTCGCGGTTAAGGATTCACTCTGCTGGTTGACCTTTCCTGGTCTCCCCATGGTGCTTCTGCCTGGGAGTTCGGCTTTGAGCCCTTTTTCTAGGGGAAGCACCCTACTGGCAGCCCTTGGCTAATTAGACTATACCGTGTGTGTGCGTGAGTGGGTTTGCATTAGTGCTGGGCGATAAAACGATCTCGATTTTTTTACCGATAAAAAATGAGGACGATCACGATGATGCACACAGACTACAAAACTCGATCAACCAAGTTTGCTCCGTTTTAGAGAATGTGCTGAGACAGACAACTCGATGGCCAATCGAGCAGAGGTTTACTGAATGCCAGCACAACAGCCAATCATCGACGACATTGTAATTTTGCCCATCCTCCCTTAAAGAAGCAATAGGTGTGTTTGACTTGGGCTTAGGTTTGACAATTAAACAAATAAAGCAGCGCAACATTACAGTAACTAACAATAAATAAACCACTAACTTACGTGTACTATTACAGCATTTATGTAATTTATTTAAACTTTATTTTACCAGGTAATTGAACTGAAAACCAGTTCTCACTGTTTTACGTGCTTTTCGGGAGAAATAGCAAAGAACGCATTGGAACTTGTCAATAAATAAATGACAAAAATGCTCTAATAGTACACGTAAGTTAGTGGTTTATTTATTGTTAGTTACTGTAATGTGGCGCTGATTAATTTGGTTAATCGTCCAGTCTGTGAAGAAGGCATTCAAGTAAGAATTGCATTGTAGTATGACTCATTTCCTGGCATGTACAATTTATATTAGGTCAGCGTTCACGGTTCGACTTCTGATATCCTGATCGAGTTCTAGGTCAAACTGGTTTGTTCGTCTTTCAAGAAATTCAAGTTCTAGTGAGTTCAAGAACCGAGGTACCACTGTATTTGTTTACTAATATTGTTTATTTTAATGTATTCATTCTATTTGTCAGAATAGACTTATTTTTATTATTACATTATTACATGGAACAGCATTGTGAAACTAATATTGACAATTATCGATATCGTGATTTTTTTTTTTTTGCCATATCGCCCAGCTCTAGTTTGCATAGATCACATCTGAGGACCAAATTGTCCCCAAAGTGTAGTAAAACCTGAAATTTGCCTATTTTTGGGGACATCTTTTGAGGTCCCCATTTGGATAACATCAGTCTTATAAAAATCTGTGAATGCAATCAAAAAAGTAAAAATGCCAAAAGTCTTGTATGTTGGTTGGTTACTTATGGTTAAGGTTAGGGATGGGAAAGGTTAAGGGTGTCGTGATTGGGATTAGTGTCCCCATTTAGATAGGTACACCAACTTGTGTGTGTGTGTCTGTGTTGTCCATCAAGGCCACTCAAGGTGATTTACTCTTCAGTAATTCCTCACTGTCATCTAATGAATCACTGGCATCACTCAGTGTAGAGATATCAAGGGTTAAAGGTCATTCTGCCTCCTATCTGAAATGTACCGACTTTGCTTTGCGGTTTTTGGCCGCTGTGTTTATTATATCATCACATTCGTGCCACTTTGTGCTGCCATGCTGTCCGTTATTGTCCCTCCCACCATGACCCCCTTGCGGGACGCTCTACGAAAGGAGGCAAGATCGATGGCATCAATTAGGACAGCGCTCCTCATGATTCCTGTTTTGTGGCTGCCGCGTTCCGCTTTTCCTGCAATCCGTCTGCCGGGGTTTGCCTAGCGCCTGGGTCACCGTGGAAACTGCAGAGACGGGCTGCCACATGCTCTCCTGGGTCAAGCCCCAAACCGCCGACCTGCTTGTAGGGCGAAGACCTCGATAGGGCGAAGGTCTGGTGTCAGGAAGTCTTTGCCTCAAACCTGCCGTTTGGCTCTTCAGCAGAGATTTAGGGTTGGGAAATGTGTGAACGTTCATTTAGTTTAGTGTTTCTGTCCATGCAAAGGCCTCCTTTTTTATAGCTTGTAACCTGTCTCTGCTTTCTAGGTCTCTGTGACCTTTGACATGCAGGGTGACCTCGTTAGCATGCCTCCAGCTCAATCAAAAGCCCAGAATGCTGAGTCTCACTGTGGCCAGCTTGTCTGTGCGAGCTTGTCTCGCCAGCCTGCATCCACCGTTGTCCTACTTTGGTCCAACCCTTCCTGGCGATTGGGCTCATTCTGCATAAAGCTGCCTGTGATGGTAACTGACTTCAGAGGAGGAGGTAGGGGTCACTGTCCCTGAAAATAGAAATGAGTCAATGCATCAGACAAATCAATGGCTGCAATTTTCCATCCACTGAGAGAGAGACCAGCCTGGCATGAGGGATTTCAGGCCCGTGGTCACAGCGAGACGAACCGGGGCTCAGAGCAAGGCCCAGGATGTAGTTAGAAGGTTATAAGCTTAGTGGTGCTTCAGTGGCTATGGATCGTTTTATTGTAGCAGGATCTGAGAGGGTACAGGCCATTTTACTGTAGCAGGATCTGAGAGGTTACAGGCCATTTTACTGTAGCAAAGATTGTGAGGGAATTGGTCATTTTATTGTAAAAAAGATCAAGAGGGACCGGACCATTTTACCCTAGTAAAGATCGAGAGAGAACTGATCATATTTACTATAGTATGTAATGGTAGTTTTTTTTTTTTTTTTTTTGAGACTGAAGTGTGAGACTGAGGAAAAAATAGTAACTTTAGCCACTGATGGTATCATATACCTGGTCTCTGCTTTATCTGTGTAAATTTGTCTTGGTCAGCCAGTCTTCACTGATTTGTTCTGGAATCTCAGTGTAATTGGCCCAACTTGTGGTTAGCCTCATCCCACAACATCAACCCACAAGGACCATATCATGAGAATGGACCAATGGGACACCTGGTAGGGGCCAGCAGGATATCTTCCAGAAGAGTCAGAAACCCTCAAAGGAGTTTTCCCTGCTCCTTCCCCCGTAGTGCGACCAGTTTGCTGCTGACTTTCATGTGCATTGTGTTTGTTAATGTTTAATGTGCGCCACGTGTTTCACATTCAGCACTTTGATATGCGAGCTCCAAAGAGGCTAAATGGCCTATCCGCAAATTGTGGGTTCATTGGTCGCAATGCGTGCAAAACGATTTAGTTTGTCAAGGGAGGAAAATCTCACCAATTCATCAGAACATATGTCAAACACAGACAAACTTCACTGGCAAGAATAACGGTGGTAGCAAGTCGAAGTGCACCAATAGGCAAAGACAGGGTATATAACAAGATAGTTATTAAGCACCACTAAATCACATCCTCAAAAGCCCCTCTAGACCAACAAAAACCACATGAGCTTCACAAAGCTGGAATTTACAGCCGGGCTGCTGTTCAGAAACCACTTGTATCCAGCGTCAGTATACAGAGATGCATAAACTGGTGCAAAGACAATGAAACCTGGACCCTTGAGCAAAGGGAGGAATGCGTTGCGGTCCGATGACTCATCTTTCACCCTCTTTTTGCATCGGGGCAGATGTACGGTAGGAGACGGCCAAGGATACCTTGAACCCACTATGTCCGTTAGGAGAGGCAGCCATCTTGTGGCAGTCGCTTTGTAGGTCATCGCTTTGCACAACAAACAAGATCACGTAACAAGACAAGGTCATTTCACAGTCTATGATGCTAACACTGTTACCACGGGATCTTCAAATATTCCAAGATAACACCCCCATGCCTGCCACCAAACAAATTCACCAATGGTTTCATGAACAGCAAGATGATGTGAGGTGTTTTCCATGGCCTCCGTAATCACCTACAAATCAACAGAATGCAGAGTGTGACAGATTTCCATCTCCTTCATCCTTCAAACTAGAGCCTTTTCTTTGTGAAGAATGATCTGATGTCCCGCTACACAAGTTCAGGACTTTTGCGTGACAGTGAAGCAGTTCTGAAATTCTAGAACGAGCCTGATCCTCATAATGTCCTTTATTAATGTACTGTTAATGTTTGTTTCCCACTTCCTGTTACATTCTGTAAAATCGTGAAGGACGGACAACAAGCAAAACCTCAAGAAAGCTGAGCACTAGGGTTAATTCCACATCCTGGACCAGAGAGAGAATACAAGCAGTGTGGATGCCATCCTTGTATACATTTCTTCCCTGCCTAAGATGCCCCTCTCACTTTTAAACATGTATGTCTAGTTGTATGCACAAACACAACGGTATGTGCATATGTATGTGTTGCCACGCCCCCGGCATGCCGTAATTATGGGCCTCGTGGGACGATATGGTGGCCGCCCTGTACATGTAAAGTGCCATTTGCCAGCCCTTCTCTTGTCGCGGCTGAGAGATACCAGGTTCTCCCACCTTCGGCCGCCAAATATCCGCTCCCTCCCAAACCGCCAATGGATGCAGCGGTAATTAGGCCTGTCTCAGTTATGGAATAATGTTCCCAGTGTTGTATTTTTCTAGTCTGCCCCCCCCCCACAGAAGCACAGTAGTATGTAGTATATGCCCCCCCCCGCCGACCCCTGCCATCCCCAGTACGATCGGCTCTTGGCAGCAGTTACACGGATGCACTCGCAGGTTGAGAGTCCCGTTGATGACTTGACACCGCGCTGAGTGTGTTGCTCCTCCACAACAGCTGGGGAGGCTCTGAATGCCAAGCGTTCCCCCGTGTTGCCGTCTTTCGTGCTGTTTGCGGCTCGCTGACGTTGGACAGAAAGAGAGGGGACCTCGGGGTCTTCTCAGCGTTAATTCAGAGCCCATGTTTCTCCAATTAGCAGTGCGGCATCTCAAGAGGAGACTGTTTGGTGACCCCCAGCAGCAATAAAGAACAACTGTAAGACTGTCAATGCTGCTAATGACCAAAGAATCTGCTTCTCGCTGAGTCGTTAATGGCGTACTGGTACCAGGTACTATGGCGTGGTAGGACTGGTTCTCAGACACGGGTTTAGGGAACTGTGCTAAGGGCGACTCCAGTGATAGCCGTGGGGCAGTTGTGGGGGGAGGCGGCTGGCTGCTGCAACTTGCTGGCAGTCTGCAGTACGTGACACTGCTGGCTCCTTGCTGCAGGGAATTCTGGGTATTCTGTCTCATCTACTTAGCTTGTCTTGTGCGATGTGGTGTCATTGCTCTGAGCGATCTGCGAAAGATGACATAAATGCAAATTAAAGTTGGGAAATGGACTGTGTTGTGTCCCACCCCCCCCCCCCCCCCCCAAAAAAAAAAGAAAACACTGATCCTGCTTCCCCAGTGGGAGATGCCATCTGTTTGTGAGCTTTTGGGGGGGGGGGGCTTCACTCGTTTTGATATTCTCAGCATTTGTGGGCATGAGGACTGAATTGTGGCCAAGGTGCATAGACCTTCACCAGGAGAAGCTCTCCAGGAACGGGAGCTGAGCTCTGCAGACATCTGCTCCGCCGCTCTGCTATACGTGTGTTGCTCCTCTGGCGGCCTCAGCTGAGGGATACGTGTGGTGCGGCAGCGGGTCATGTGGCGGAGAAGGGCATGGACACGATCGATGGGCTGCAAGTCCAGGTTCTGTGGACAGACTTTGGCGTCGTACCTGTGACAATGACGTGTAAAGGCCGGTCTGGTCATGCAGCTGTATAAATACATGACAGTTGGGTCTCTCGGCCTAATTATAAAGTGATGTAAATATTGTGAATGGGTAGCTGGGAACACTTTTTTTTTTGGCGTGGGGAATCATGACTGGAAAGCCAGGGTGGCCCTAGGTGAGGGTGCCCCCTCTAGGCCACAAACTGCTACTACACCTGGGGTGGTGGGCCCTGAAGTGACTTTTTAAGCGGGGCCACAAAAATAGCAAGCCTGCCTTGGAGGGTGTGGATCAATGCCTCCGAGGCTGGAGATTTCACATGTCAGTAGATCTTGACGTCGGCCCATCTGGGTCCCCCTCAGGTCATGGGATGACTTCACGTTTGCTGGATGTAGCTGCTGATTTTATTGCTCCCCTTGGGGATGCCTGTCAGAGGTTTACTGCTAGCTGCTCTTCTCATTAGTCGCCGGGTTAGCATCTCGTCAACCACGGGACCCTTTGATACTTTCTGCAGTGGCTTGTTAGTGTGTCCCCAAGGGTGACCTCCCAGTCTGTACCCTCTGTAGTGTGTCAGCAGACCGTGTAGAGGCCGTCCCGTCTTCGGTCATCGCGCTCCAACGCTGCCGACACCTTTTGTCTAGCGTCGGCCTGGGAGTAAGAAATGATGCTCACTTCCGGTCTGGGTGCGGCTTCGCTGTAGGTTTGGACCAGCAGACTCAGACGTTCCCAAACGCCAAAGCAGTCAGTGCCAAGCCAGAGTAATGGGCTTTGCAGACGGCTCAGTAGGGCAGTAATGCACAGAGATGGCAGTCATTGATACCTTCTATACCGGCTCATGAGGTCATTTCCTGAGGAAGGTCTCGATGAAGTCTCTTCTCTTTATCCTGGTTTCACTTGAATCTGATTGAACTCCTGAAAGGCGGTAATGCATCTACAAGTGGATTTATGTGCTGTCCCATGTCATCATAAAGTCTGGACATCTTGTTAAGCATCAGCCAGACTCTTTGTTATGGAGAAGGTCGCTGTGAGCTCTGGAACGTGGTAAAGGCAAGCAGTCTCATTAAGAGGCCCCTGGTGGTCTGACCAGAGAGTATGGTGGCCATGAGCAGATCTCATTTGAGGCCAAGAGATCAGGAAGACATCTGTGGAGAGATCCTCAAAAAGCCTGGTAGAGAAGGATGCCTCCCATCCAGGCAGCCGAGCTCCTCTCTCTGCTTCGTTTGCACCATGATTTAATTCTGCTCATGGAGCCTCACTGATCACGGTCATTAAGCAGTCATCTAACAGTTTACACTAGGCCAAGGGAAGTGTCCTCTGTCAGTCGAGGAGCTGTCAATCAAACCCGGGGCCTCAGGATGTTACCTTGGGTGGACAATATCAGGTTTATTCTTAATTATTAAAAATAACACAAGGTAAATATTGGGGTTTCTCCTGAGACATGTAAGTGGGGATTGAGGTTAATGAGTTTCAGAGCAGTCTTGCTGCTCGCCGAGCTGTGTGGATGTTCACTGAGTGTGTGATCCGTCTCCCGTGTGTCTGACAGCTGGCTTTATTGTGGCGTCGGTGAGAAAGACTTTTGCAGCGGAGCTTCTGTTCTTTAGTCTGCCTTAAGCTGCTAGGCAGGGTGCGGTTCTCATTTGACCCTCAGGGGGGTCTACGCACACACAAGCCATTGTGTGTCCAGGGAGGAGTAGCGGTATAACAATGTGTGTCTGTCCGCCGCTGGCACCGCTCTGGATGTCACCATCCTCCCCCAATGGGGAGCTGGCACTGGGACCGGCTGTTGCAGTGGCGCAGGCGCCGTGGTCTGGGCAGGACCCTCCAGAAGAGCGTGAGGAGACCCGCCCGGCCATCGCTGTGGGACATGTCCCTGAGGTCGCTAAGGATGAACATGGGCGTTTCCGCCGAGCGCTTGGGCTCCCTGTGCCGCCGGTGGCTAGCCCGGGTGCAGAGGTTGGTTCCCTCTCTCCGTCTCTCTTGCAGTTTCTCGCACACTCGGTCTCTCTGGTTCTGCGGCGTGCCGCGGAGGCTTCACAAAGCTCCCGTTCTTCTCTCCGCTTCAGATCAGATTAATTAGCAAAGGCGTGTTTAACTTAAGGCTGGTGTCCCTCCATCCGCGACAGCCTGGACAGGCCAGGACACGCTCTGCCTCTTGGTGGTCTGGCTGAATGGTACCGATCAGGCCGTTGGTGCCGTGTCTGTGATGAAGGCTCCACCTCTCTGCTCGTATTCTGCGGCTTCACTGTAGAGCTGTAGTACATTTTTGGTCTTATATGCTCATTATGCGTGTGTGTGTGTGTGTGTGTGAGTGAGAGAGAGAGAATTGCCGTTTCCACTAACCCTGGTTAACACAAAGATAATCAAGCAGTCTCAATGCCTTTAAATGTCACATGACTTACTCCCAGAAATCCCAGCAGGTTTTGGAAGAGCCAATGGGAATGTAACGATCTTGTTACAGTACCATGGGGCTCCTGGAAACCCCAGGTGTGTGTGTGTATCTAGCTGAACACACCCTGCATGCGAGACGACCCACCAGAAAGTAGCGTGCACACGACACAGTGCCCCCTTTTGTCTCCCCTCTGTCAGTAACGGGACCACCAACAAGATGAATGGAGCTCTGGAGCACTCGGACCAGCCTGACCCCGACGCCATCAAGATGTTTGTGGGCCAGATCCCGCGGTCCTGGTCGGAGAAGGAGCTGAAGGAGCTGTTCGAGCCGTACGGCACCGTCTACCAGATCAACATCCTCCGAGACCGGAGCCAGAACCCGCCACAGAGCAAAGGTACCAGAGCTTGGGCGGCATGTCCCTTCGTGGCCAAGGTTATTCGATGAAGCTCCCATCTAACCAACTTCTTGTTTAATTAACCAGTTACTTAGTTGGTCTCTTTAAATGTGACGCTTACTTACTCCTGCTTGAGGTATTGGCTTTATTTCTGGTGACTCGTCCATAGCTAACATTTCTTCAACGTTTCTGTGGGGCAACACTGGCCCAGTATACTGTGCCATCAGGCCGGCATTTAGCAGTTAACCCTCTGAGCCTTGCTCCGCTTTTCCAGGCTGATCTGCTGGCTTCCTGGTCAACAGAAAGTGGTGCTTGTGAGCCACACTGTGGCAGGATTAATTAACCCCCACTGCACCTGGAGGTCCAAGGTCAGGGAGGTCACCGAGGTCACAGAGCCACCCAGTTTCAATCTGCCAGTGCCCAGACTAGCCTGTAGGTGGCACTTTCATGCCCTAACGGGTCAGGGGGTCATGAGCACGGAGCCAGCACTGCCGCTGTATCAGCCTGTGTCTGGCGGATCATTTCACTGCAGTATAAATTATACTGGGATACAGTGTATATGTAGGCCTGGGGGTCTTTTCAAAATGCCAGCGTGTGCATGTGAAAAGAGGCAAGTGTGTTCAGTACGGCCAAGGGAACAGTCATCTGACGCCTGCCTGTGACTGGTGGGCATTACAATCCTGGTGCCGGGAGGGCGGAGCCCTGTGCTACCTGGGCTTCCTTATTGGCTGGTCGGTTACCTTCGGGGGTCTGCCACACACGCTTTAGATAGTCTGTTGTGCATCAGCTGTTTTTGACCTGTGGTGATTATCTACAGGGGCTTTCGCTTGATTTGATTGTCACAGCCTCTCACACAGGGCAGCCCGGGCAGCATGTCTGTGCCCGTACCCATACCTGTACCTGCGTTTATTCCCTGTAATCCAGCTACTAAATGCTGATTGTTTTCTTTTTGGTGGGTCAGTCATATTTGTGTGTTTTTTTTTCAGTATCTTTTACAAATTACTGTAAATGCGTTGCAAAAATACAACGGCGTTTGGGTATGGCAGCAGTTCTGACATGCTTTTGCCTGTTATCCGCGGGGAGCGGCTGAAACAGGGTGCATGGGCCAGGCAGAAGATCCTGAGATGATTCTCTGCAAAGATGGGTTGGAAAGTGCAGTGTGGATACTGATATGCAGCTTGATGCACGTCAGCCTGTCGTGTTTGTTCAGGTGGAGCTGATTCACGCTTACAGATGTATTCTCTGTCCTTTTGTCCTCTGTGCATCACACAGGGAAGCACGGTCAGAGCAGCAGGTGGCTGTAGGTCTTTGCCGGTTAGGAAATGCTGTCGCTTTGTTGACAGCGCTGTTGTATTTTTACACACCCTCCCCGGAAACAAGGGGCTACTCAGTGGGTCGGTACGTTTACAGGGCCTCCTCTCCTACCCCCCAACCGGCGCCGCACCTCCTCCTCTACTCGAGCATTGGTGCTGTCTGCTCTCTCCTTTCCTGCTCCTATCAGAGCCACTTTTCCCTCTGTTTACAGCGGCATGTATTATTTTTCTAGCTCTTTCTAAGGGCGTGATGTCATGGTCGCCGTCATCTTTATCCACGGTGCTTGTACTGGGTTTGACGATGCCTTCTGTGTGGTAGCTTTCTGCTTCGTGTGGTCTGGTCTGGGTCTGGCTTGGTCTTTGTCCTCACGTTGCCTGGCCGTGGCCTCGTTTGGGCCGCGATGTGGGTCTCTGCTGGGCCCAGAGCTCGCCTCGCCTTGTTTGACGTGGTCACTCAAGGCTTAATTGGGCCCAGGGTGAGGCTGTAGCTATAACTGCCCGATTGACTGTCGGTGGGAAGCTCTCAAAAGCTTCCCTGTGTGTTCTGGCCTTATCTGAGCGTTCTGTGTAAGCTGCTGCTGTCTGAACTGGAGCGTGAAGCCACTGCTTCTGCTTTGTCCGTGTCACGTGAGGGATGTGCAGTGCTTGGCAGGTCTGCTCTCCCCTGTGTCTGTCCCTGACATGCCGAAGAGCAGGTATTCTAATATCGGCCTGATTGACCTTTTTAAACCTACAAACATTTTGAAAGACT
>JAODUD010000001.1:7441242-7460484 GCA_026784285.1 Stomatorhinus walkeri | reverse complement strand
CCTTTACCCCCCCCCCCCCCCCCCCCCATTAATATCCGCAGAACCCCAAGAGCCTATAAACGCGAGCTCTGAGGCTCACAAAAGCACAGTGCTGGGCAGAGTGGGAGTGTGGGTCCCTTAGTGGGGAACGGTTTAGAAGCACAATGTCCCCACGGGGCCCCTCAGAGGGCCTCTCCGACAGTCGGTGGCGCAGAGCTCATTTCTTCAAACTTCAAACCTCCTGTTTTTTGCTTGTTTTTTGTTCCCTTTGTAATCGATGCCACAATGACAAATAATAAAAAAAACTGGTTTGTTTCTTTGCTTTTTTTGGCTTATTGCATTTGGGGGAGAAAATGTGCCCATTTTATCTGCTGTGCCGTGAAAGCTTGCCTGTGGACAAATATATTTTCTTTGGTTTGACTCCTAAGAATTTGCATAGTTTTGAGTATTTGTGTTGAGAAGAGCCAAAGTCCCCTGGGACCTGTCGCCATGCTTTCGGTTCATTTGATGGCACATTAGGCTTCGTCAATAGATGGGATTTTAAGAGTACAACTGAAGGCCGCTTAACTATTTCTACAACAGATTGTACTTATGCATTTTGTACTAGTGGAACTTTTTATACCGAGATTAAAGGAAAAAAAACCTGAAAAACTGTCTGGCCTCGTTATCTGGCCAGATGGCAATGCCACAAGTGGTTCCTGAGTCCGATTCCGAGATGGTGGTAAGGAAGAAGCGTTTTAATAAGGGTTTTTTTTTTTTTTTTTTAGATCTTTGGCTTTGCGATTCACGTCCCACAGTCCCGTCTTTATAGTTATTTAGTGGGACTGCTTTTATTTTGGCTGTTAAATACTTAACGGAAGTTTGTCGATTTACAGAGCGGTAAGTTTCATTTTATTCTGTATCATGCTGTTTATAACGGGAAAAAACTTAGGATTTAGCCGTATTTAGTCACCTTAAGTGGATAAATGTATTAGACTATAGAAGCGTTCTTTTCTTTCCTTTTAGTTCTTTAGGTTTCTATGTCCTTTTGCTGTGAACCTTACCTGTGTAGCTGGAGCAGTCGGACTTATTTTTGTAAACGTATGTTCTTGTGTGATGCAGTGTTTTTGTTTAGTTTTGTTTTTTGCTTCTGTCTCCAATATTAAACCATTTTTTTCCTAATACCCGTCTCTCTGTGTGCTGTTGTTCTGGCACCTGTCTGGTTCTGTGACTGCATCCATGCTGCCACCCCCCCATCTCACGTTGTGCTTCTTTTCTGTTTTAACCTACAGTCTGTTTTGCCCCAGTGGACACTCAGGCAAAGTGTACCTACGTGCGTGTGTGTGTGCGCGCATGTTGTCCTGCAGTTGCTGTTGTTGCAGGGCTATACCTGCCAGACTGGCACGGTTAGCGTGACACTTTGCTGGTTCCTCAGTAACATTCACATTAACATCCTGTAGCGTTCATCCTTCTTTGAAGCTTTCCTGTGACGTGTGTGTTGTTTTTACTAATGGGGAAAACAAAATTCAGTTGTCTTTCCAGTCACTGATTCAGCATCAAAGGATCCAAATTGGGCTTAGTGCCCATTGGATGATTGATTGACATGTGACATTCTGCTCCTCCCTGTGATTGGTTTGTGATGCGTTCTGTCTAACGAGTGAATTAAGGGTGGCGTCCACGTCCAACTGAATTCATTAGAAGTACACAGCTGTGCTTATGCGCATGCCCAATCTTTGGGCTGTCTTTGCTCTGACCGTGAAGTTAGGGTTGGGACCTTGTCTAGCCATTATTATGAAACAATGTTACATACAAGCTGGGACTGACTTTAATGATCTGTGCAACAATCTAAGTTCACTTAACTCAGGTGTGATTGAATGTGTAGTATTAGGGCTTTCAAAGTGTTTCCCTAATGGGCAGAGTGACAGATAAATATATAGCAAAGTATTTGTGTGGTGAATAAGGAGGGAAAAAGGGAAAAGTTAATAGTCTGAAAGCTGAAAAGGCCACTGAGTAAAACTCCTGAGAATTAAGGGCTATAAGTGTATATCACTGACAGCAGTGTGACTGCTGAGGTGTCACAGAGCTTAAGCGCTGTCACTCATTGTCCTGTAGTGGAAGAGTGGCATTGTGTTTTACTGATGTACGGCCTGATAAAGACAAGAATGGTGGGAAGGAAGCAAGACAAAGGAGGGCAAGAGAGAGGAGCAGGGAGACGACGCTGATGCAAGTGCATGCAAAGGAGGTGAGAAACGCGACACGCTCCCCTCCGCACTCCGGCAACAGCGGGGTGCGGAGGGGAGTGTTCAGGTGATGTGCTGCTGCGTTTTAGAAGCAGAGAGAGCAAATACAAACGCAACCATACACCAGCTGGAGGTAGAGAAGTGGGGGGGGGGCACAGTAATGTTAGCCTGAAACAAGAGATGCATCACTGTGCAGCAGTGCGTGCACCTTAGTCCCTGTGGTGGCGTCTCACGAATAAGAACAGGAATACTTGGAAAGTGGTTGGGGTAGAGCCATTATCAGGGGCGAAAGGTCACCGTGAAACCACTGACATCACATCAAAGCATTAATCTTCTATTAAACAACATGCACACAAACACACAGAAGGGGACGGGATGAGGTAACTGTGCCACTGAGGTTTATCAACTGTGTCTAAAGTCCACGACATTCCTACAGGCTACAACTACTGTCCTTGTAGGGTGGGCCACAGTATTCTCGAGGGGGGGTGTTTAGGTGTACCAGTTTAAAAAGTCGGTCTTTACAAACTGGTTTGCTTCCTTCCTATTTACAATAACATTTTTAAATGCGATTGGCTGGAATTTGCCCCCTGTGGAAGCAGGCCTGACCCTGTGTCTCCAAATAGAGCTTCTGGTGCTGATGTAAACTGATTCATCCCTTCCTCATTAAAACTGGTTCAGTGCTGTTTGTGGAAGCAGGACTGGGCTGCAGCCAAGAAATAGCAAGTATGAAGGAGCTCTTTGTTTGTGGCGGGTCGCAAAATGAAATATCCACAGTTCTCTCAAGTGTGGGTGCAGTTTTATAAATTGTGAATCAACTAGAGTATGCGCTTCTTTACATGGTCTTGTGCACTGTCTCAGGCTTGAATAGGTGGGTGCAGTACTTCACTCACAAAGCTTAGAACTTCAATCAAATACGAATCTTTATTTAGTACCGCTGTGTAAGCCTACCTCAGAGGATGACATCAGCTTCCATTTGCAAAACACATTTTAAGCCTCAACATAATTCAAAAACAATTTGATCAGAGTATTTATTATGTTCAGTGGGAAAAAACTAAGGAAAATGACTCATTGGCTCCTAAAGACAAAACTCATCTTTGCAAATTGTACTGAGTTTATGTGAGAGAATACTAACACGGCTTAGGCCTGAGACCCTGATGGGCAGTCATGTCGCATTTGATGTCCGTTCGATCAATATCCTTCTAGTATGTCAATACTCCACATTTAGTGCCTCGTACTAAACCGAGTCCCGTGAAAACCCGTCATTCAATCTGTTCACATGCTGTGGGACGGAAAACATCGTACACATAGCATCAAAGCAAAACGCCCACCATTTCGTAGTGAAAGTATACATTAATAACACTGTCCGAGTAAAATATTTTATTGCAACATTGCAAAATGTAACAGTTGGTTGGTTATTTTGTGTTAGACGTGTTATGGCCATTTACAACCAGCCTGTGAACGTTTGCATAAATAGATCAGAGTAACACGAAGCTACTAAGAAAGACCGGAAAGGCAGTTTATTATTATTATACGTGTGATCTATTAAATGTGATGCCTGGCTACACCTGTGCGAGCGGATGCATCTTACAACAGGTGGAGGAGAGGGTACGGATCTGAGTACTACGCATAAACATGTTGTTTTCAGATTTACCACAAAACGAGTCAGGCTCCAGGCTTAATGTCATCTATGTTTGTTTAACCCTGTTGTGCCCTGTCGGCATACATACTCTATACTTCCAATCCAACACCCAGTGTACAATCCGGACCCACAGCCTGCGCTCCGCCGTGAACAACATCACCGTGAAGTCATGTCACCTCTGGATCTCGTTTGCCAATTTATTTCTTCTGAAACGCCCAGCGGGTGGCTCCGGTCCATTTACTAATAAACGTTGTTTCGTAACCAGCGCTGGATCCGTCATTTCCTCGGTGTTTGAAAGAAACCCAATCTCCCTGGCCTTTCTACATGTTTCATGTTTCGTTCAAAGAACCGGCGAGAAGCGGTACACCGCTGATGTCCAGCCGTCTAAAAATATTAAGGAACGCCGGATCGGCACAACAGGCGCCATGAGCTTCAGTCCGACCCCCTCGGGGAAGCACAAGCGTGGCCCTCCCCGTAAACCTGACCCGCCCCCTGCTGATTTACCGCCAGTTCAAATGCTACGCTTCTACCAAATAACCTTCATCTAAAAACATTCATCGACTAAATAATGTATCTTCAATCCTGTTAAACCAGTGAAGCATATGACTAATAACGGCTGAAAGGTCAGGTGTTAATTAATATAGGCTCAGAGTGCGCGTTAACGTCAGTCTCTTCTCCGTACGCAGTACTCATGCCTTATTTATGGTTTGGGTTACAGCGTCGGCCGCTAGGGCTGCAGGATCTTGTCAAAATAGACTTTGCTGCCATCTAGTGACGAAATGAGACCGTTATCGTAACTCAAATATGATAATACTATTTTTCTCAAAAAGCAAAACGATAGTAATTTCTCATTGTTGTATTTAGGCTAATGATTAATGTCTTTTAATTGTAAGACCATAAAGACAGATAGAAAACAAATGTTACATAGGCGGAAACAATTCGCAAATTTACCTAAACCTGCAGCTATATTAGTTAATCTAATAATCTAATAAGGTTACCTCTTCAAGAATAAAAGAGAATATCCCCTCCCGGAGATTGTGGGGCCACCGTCTGTTAGATTACAGGTGAATGCTGTGAAGCAGGGATGCCCAATCTTTTTTACTCCTTTGACAACGAAAAGTACCCTGACAAACTGCCGAATCGCGACGGTGCATTTTGCCACCATCCGGGGTGGTCGCCCTTGGTATGTTTTTTGTGTCGCAATCGACCATTTGACCACCAATGAAAGCAGAAGCAGTCTCATCCATCATCTCGCAATCTCCCAGTCACGATCGATGGCTTGCACACCCCTGTTCTGTCACCTGCTGAGTGCTTCTAAACTGCACATTGTTAAAATTTACAGTCAATTTTGAGATTTATGTAACTAAAGATTCAGAATGAATCTTCTCCTATTACCCTGCCTTTGCGTTCCTTGTTTTCCTCTTACACCGCTCGATTTGACACTTAGTGACTTCCGAATGTCTATTTTCTGTCCTAATTGAAAGTTCATTTCATTTTTAACGTCTGGTGGTTAGAGGGCCTTCAGTGCCGCATTCTCTTTAAGAGCAAAGCTAATCAGGAAGAAGACATCTCTCACAGACCCTGTTTGTTTACATTTATTTGATCCACGGACATTTTGTGTATTTACTTAGGTTGATATTTTCACTACATGCTGACATTTTTATGCCAATATATCTAGGCCGCTTAAGTGCCAGAACTGGAACCTGAGCATTACAAATTGACATCCTTAATCTAAAGCGACCTGCTTTCACAGGTAGTTTTTATACCAGGGGGTTTCTCAAAATAGGATTCCCTCAGCAGCACCAAAGACCCTCCTGTAAGCTGATTTTGTAATATGTCAAATTTGACCTTTGGGGTGAAGGTAACCGTCTCCTCTGAAGAACCTTTCTGGTGACTCTCATCGAACCACTCAGACAGAATGAACAGGCAGAAAGCACACATTGTCAGGGGAATCCATGCCAAATACAGTAATTACAAAACATCAACTTCAATTTTAGGTACAACAATGAGCTCAATTTTCTTGTGACCCAGTGTTATCCAAAGCCAGACAGCACAAAGTCATTACCGAGGTTCATAAGCTTGGTCCATACAAGAGGAGATTTCATCAGGGATTTGGTGGAGAGGACAGGAGCAAGACACAACCGACCTGGCACAGCAATAGGGCAACAAAGGCCACATCTGGCACAATCACAGGGCGGCACAGGCCACGTCTGGCATGATCACACAGTGGCACAGGCCACGTCTGGCATGATCACACAGAGGCACAGGCCACGTCTGGCATGATCACACAGAGGCACAGGCCACGCCTGGCAGAATCACAGAGTGGCACAGGCCACATCTGGCACGATCACACAGTGGCACAGGCCACATCTGGCACCATCACACAGTGGCACAGGCCACATCTGGCACCATCACACAGTGGCACAGGCCAGGTCTGGCACAATCACAGGGCTGCACAGGTCACATCTGGTACAATGCCCTAACTTAGTACACAGACATTTTGGAAAACGCCATACTACTTTGAGTAAACTTGAAGAAAACTAATGAGCTGCGATGAAATCATATAAAGCCATCACAAGGGTGTCATGGGTGAGGACAGTAACAATGTGCCCGGTCACACCGCTCGTAAGACCGAGTGTGTTCTGCGGTGCCTCCGTCGAGTAAACAGGACTCATGTTACAACTTCTGAGAGTGTTGTAAACGGGGTCCCTCAGCAGCAAATAATCTCTCAAAATACGTTTCCCTTTAAAGTAGCATAACTGCATCACCAGTCTTTTTTTTTACTGTGCCTAATAGTTTTTCGTTGTGCTTAACTACTATATATTAACTACTCCCTCTCGAGCTAAATAGTAATTCAGTCATATAAAGGCATTCGTAACTTTTATCGTGTATTAATAGAGTTATTAATGTGACAGGGAAATTTCGGATTCTGTGGACAAGTAACAATGGTGTGATAATGCGTAAACTTTCATTACTGACACCCCCGCGAAGGCAGGCAGCACCTTGCCTGTGCGCGAAGGCTGGGTCGCTGACGCAGGCGTGCGGCCAGTCCCGACCTACAGGTAGGGATCACACAGCACAGTCCCAGCTCCACACTGACATGCTCTGCCGCAGCGCCTTTCCCGACCCAGTACGGCCGGCGGGATAAGACCAGCTGGCGGCGCATTGCTACCTGGAACTTGGAACGATTACAACGCGCCCCGCAGCGGCGTCCACGGCGAGCTGGCCGTGCGCTCAGATGTGCCCGGACGGCGGGGACTTCCTGGTGTGGGATCGATGGGAATTTTCGCCTCTGGTTCGAAAGGGGGACAAAACAAACTCTCCGGACGATGTGCAGAAGGCGGACGCGGGCGCTGTAGATCAAGGTAACTGCCGGCCGCTTTATTCATCCCGATGTGAGCTATCTGGGGGTGCCGTGTTTCCCAGCACACACATTCTCCTCGCCGGGGAAACATTTTCGCACATTTTGGAAACACTCTGCGCCTGCTTAGTCTGGATCGCCGGGGACCCATTTAAGCAGCAGTGCCGCCGTATTTCGCTATTGGTCGGTGCTTGGCGAACCCTCGGAACCCTGGGCGCGCGGCCAGCGCCGGTTTGTGCTTTCGGCATCATGCGGGTCTTTAAACGTGAATTGAGGCACCGGAAACTTTATAACGATCCGTATTCATTGCGGCCTACAAGCTACCCAACGCCGCCGCCACCACCACCACCCCCACGCAGCTGAGTCTCTCTTTACGCATCACGCAAGACGGGCGACCGGGCGATTCGATTGGCTGTCGAGCACATCTTCTGTGCTGTCATTGGCTGCACTCTGCTATCGGTCAAAATTATGGAGCGTAGTAGGGGGGGGGTCGCCAGGGTGGTGGGGGGTATCTGAGTTCGTCTCTAGCGATTCTGTTACGAGTGAATTAAAGATAACATGCGTCAAATTGCTCCAGTCTGCTGTGTCGCTGCACGCCGCAGAAACGCGCCGGCCCTTTTATGCGTGAGAACATTAATCGTAAACTTGACGCTGCTGGTGTTTTTAATTCTCCGTGCCGGTCCTTATCCGGTATTTACCTTTTAATAATGCGGCTTAACTCCTTCGTGCCGTAGCGACATATGAATACGGGTGCCCCTGTCCGCGCGGCATGGCCACCACGCACAGGAGCACGCAAACAGACCGGCCGCTTTCCTGTGCCGTCGCCGCCTTTCGCCGTGGAAATATTTCGAGTTGTCTCGGTTGTATTGCGCTACATTTGTATTACTCGCATAAAACATATCAACGTTACATGACATTTGTTCATTTAGTAGACCCTTTTCTGAAAACCGACATAAAAGTGAGACAAATACGTATACGTTGTAAATAAATGTGTTTTAACTTCTAACGTTCAAAAGTTAATGTTCATTAAAAATGTTAAAGTAGACAATGCTCTTTAAACTGCCATTACATGCTACCTACACCTGTGCTGCTGGATAATCGTCTTAGAAATGTCAAAGTATCTATCAAATGCTCTGACTTTAACCATATTTAACAAAAAAACACCCCCAAACTGACTGCATTTACACACCAGCAATTATGCAGCAAGACTGTGCATGTGAATGCCTAGGTAATGTCCCGAAGTCTGGCACACCCTCTCCTTCCGTGCCTGGGTACACATTAGTCACGCCGTGTGTGCTGATGGGTAATGACAGCACCTGTTAGTCAGGCGCTGCTGCGTGATGATGTCAGCACGCATCTTCCACGGTAGCTAGCGGAAGAACCCTCGCCCCAACGTGAAAATTGGGACAGCTCAAGGCAAGTCAGGGTCTGTGGGATGATATATTGGAGGCCTCTGGGAAGCACAGGAGGTAGGTTCCTTCGGTTTAAACCCCAAGTATTTCCTTTCCCAAGACTGCAAGATTCGGAGTGACATATTCTAAAAGGTTCAAATCTAATAAAGATAAAAGCTTACCACCCACCCCCTGCCCAACAGCAGTCTCTAAACCCCAGCCAAGTCCTGGGATTGTGCTGCAACAGCACTAGGGGATTATGGGAAAGGCTCATGTCAAGACAGTGCTGATTAGCAGTAAAAGATGGATTGCTCTGAAAGTATCCTGTCCGCACAAAAACACACACAGGAACACTAGACCCCTTAAACCCTGTATGTCCAGATGTTGCCTGTGTCTGGTTGTCTGCTTGCCCTATGTTAGCCCAATTTGGCACTTGAGAAAGACCACCTTTTTCAGACACCAGCAGATGCAGGTCGTGGAACCGCCATACAAAGGCAGAGAGTCAGTAAGGAAAGGCTGCTATGTGCAGTACTCTTGTCAGATTTGGTAAAAAATATGCCGGGTCCAAAACCTCAATGATCTGCTCCTGGCGGCATGTTGACAGGGGCCCTAAAACATTTGGAAAATAATGTTATTGGTCTGGATTAGGGGCTCCGTATCGCTGGCAGCTCCCCTGTGTTCAGACAGCGTGACCCCAGTAGATCATTTCTCGCCTTTGGAGTACTTTGCCCTCTGATAGGTGGAGAAAATCATCTGTGTCCTCCAGTGGTCAGCACTCATCCATGGATGTGTTTTTGTAAGGTTTTACAAAGCCAGGAGCAAAATGAAATAAAGTTCAAATGAGTAGAATAAGTGTGGAAAACACATGAGTTATTCCTTTTTTTGTCTTTCTAATGTATTTTTGTACTTCTCTATCCATTTCGCCTTTTTGTGTTGTTCATAAGTACCCCCGCCCCTTTTCCGGAACCATCCGTCTGCAGCGCGTGGCGTGGTGATTTCAGCCCCGTGCGGGCAGAGAGCTGCCCCTCATCTGTGCAGAAATCCTCTAATTACAGTAATTCACCTCACTGCTCCTCAAGGACGCTTTTCTGAGCTATCAGATTACGGCGGCTCCACTTTGTCAGATTACGGTCATTTACTGCGCTCGTGTGTGTGTGCTGGTTGGGGGGGGGTGTGCTTTTGTATCTCGGCACTTTGTTTCCTTTGTTGCACTATGCAGCTGAAGTTTCCCTTGGGATCAATACAATATGTCAGTCCGTATAATCCAGGGGTAGACAACCCTGATCCTGGACTGCCGGTATCCACCACGTTTTCCATCCTACCGGGTCTCTGCTGTCCCACACCTGATCTCAGGCAGATAGTAACTCTTTACGGTTAGCGTTGCATACCCCAGTGTAATTTATCTGAGCGTTATCTGAGTGTTATCTGAGTGCTATCTAAGCGTTGGCTTGCACAGCAGTTTGCTCTGATTTTCCATATACAGCTGTAGAGACTACTCTATATTTTTAAACAGATCTGCATTTTAGAATCCTGGTTTAGTCGTGGTTCTGCTGGCAGAAGGCTACACTGATTCAATATCCTGGTTCAACATTTCTAAGGCAGCAGTACACAAGAATATCGTGAAGCAGGAGACATGGGAACAACCATGCACAGACCACAAGGCGACAGTTTGCAATTTACAAAAATATATTATTCACAGACGTACACTGATAAATTGAGAAATGAGTGAAACAAAAAATTGTGCTGTGGTCTCTTAATTGTTTCCCCAGCAATAGACGTTTATTAACACCTGTGAGTCGTGTCCCAGAGCCACGGGACCCTCACTTGTTTGTGTTTCCTGCGCAGGTCATGACTGCCTCCGGGAGTGGACCAGTGACCAACAAGCTCACCTGTACTGAACTTCGCCTGTGCCCTGGGCTCCCACCATGAGTGAGTACCGGTGGTCAGCCGCCACGTGTAGCTGCCCAGATTAGCCATGCTAGCTGGGATTTACGAGCGCGTGCCACGAGGGCGATGGAGTATCTGTGAAGGATGAACTAAAAGGGCTCTTTGTGTCGCGGAGCTGTAGCACATTTTAGGTTTGGCGACAGTGTTAGTCAGGTTCTGGCAGTGGTCCTATGGGTACAGGTGGGTGCAGCTCTGCTTGTTGTATGGACCTAGTCTGTGAGTGGGTGTGGCCTGAAGTGAATTAGGGTGTGGCCTGTAGTGACAGGGTGTGGCAGTTTCAGCTAAGATGTTGTTCAATGACATCATGGGCAAATAAAGACATATAATGTGCTTTTTATGTTTTTTATATAATGTGTTTTTGTGGTATTTGAGGGATTGTGGGTGGGAGTCCCGTGAAGGGCTGCACGCCATCTTTCTCTCACACACACCTGTTTGTGCTTCTGAGGTCTTGTACTAATTACCGTAATTACCGTAATTACTTGCCCATCACCAGCGCCTGCAGCAGGGGGGGTTTCTGCTCCAACATTCAGTAAGAGCTTGATGTTCATGGCTCACAGGATGAGGACTTGGGGGGGGGGAGGGTGTTTAAGCTGTTTGCCTGCCATGATGCTACCTGAATGCACTACGGGGACCAGCGGCATGACAGCAGAAGGTCAGTTAACATCATTTACGCATAATGCCCTGAGACTCAGATTTGGAAAACTGTCTAACCACGTGGGGGTGGGTACAGGCGTCGTCCTGACTTCCCGACCTGTTTCGGGTCTGTTTGCCAGCCGCGATCACACCCAGCAGTGGTGCTGGCATTTCATTTACAGGTCGTTTGAGCACCGGCTGCTCCAGTGGCGTTTGGGCCTGGCCCCAGCCGGCTGCCTGCAGTTTGCCTGTCCTAAAATAAAAACGGGGCAGAATAAAATGTACCAGTGCGTTAATCCCATTTCTCAGACGCTTGCACAGATAATTTCAATAAATGATAAATTTATGATTTAGATTTAGAGTGAATGTCTTTAAAGTGGGCTTAACACTGAACACCAGTGTGTGTGCAATCATAGTCCTGAGGCTGAATTAGCTGAAATAATGGATTTTGTCAGGGGCTCTCTGCAGTGCTGCATTTATTGCTGTGCTGTTCACTCTATTCACCCATTCATTGTATCGCTCGCTCCCCGCAGAGCGTGGTGATGTCACTCTTGCTCAGTACTGATGAGGCGACAGTTTGCAGGTTCATACACGTACCGCCTTTGTTATTGTGTTGTTTTTTTCTTCTTTTAACTGGTGTCATTCCCAGAACAGAATGGATGCATGGAATGGATGACTTAATGCTTTCCGTCTGTAAGAACCTGATGTTGTGGCAACCAAGCATCCATTAATATCTACATGTGGAATACTGTAGATCTTAATTCCAGACACGCGAGTGTCATGGCGCATTATAAATACTTGTTTAATGTTTAAGCTGTGATTCACTTGCCTTGTTTGTTCATGAGCTACCAGTTTGGGGGCCATTTCCTGCCTCCCCCCTCCAAATTTCCTGCTTCTATCAGTCATACACAAAATCTGCATTTTAAAATTCCTGCTAAACTGTCACAGACAGGCTTAAGTTCACTGTAAAGGGGGAAATATTTCTTTAAATTTAATAGCTTTGAGTCTTTTTGAGGATTCTGTCATCAGAATTAGTCTTTTAAAGAGAGTCTTCATCAAGGGGAGTTTGTCCTACGTAGGTCTAAGTTATTGTGAGTTAACCCGCCCCCCCCCCCACCTGCACAGCCAGACTGGGTCAAAGTTCAGAATGTCCCAGCATTCTTCAGTGCTTATTCTCCTGCTGAGCTGAAGTTGTTTAAAGACGGGAAGTCGTAAAATAATAACCCCCGACGGCTGTTTTGTCACGGTACAGTTGCTAAATCACACATACTGCCATGTTAATATGGCAGTGATTCGTGTTTAAGTGGTTCCTGTGAGACTAGGAGGATGTGGTTGTTTCGGGAGGGAGGTGGTGTCACAGGAAAAGACCCCCTCCCCCTGCTTACCTATGATCGAATGGTATGAGTATAAAGTGTGTCTTCGCTCTGGGAGGGTGGGAGACAGACCAGCAGCAGTGGCCAGGTCTTGGGTGGGGGGGGGGGGGTCTGTTTCTGGTAGGTTTTGGTCACAGAGCCAGACTGTTTTTGATTGGCTCTCCCACCCTTTTATGCCTTGAGGGTGTTGATAATGCTCCATACATCCTGCAGTGTCGGGCAGATCTGGTCGCCTTCCCGAAGAACGAGTTCTTCGCAATTCTGGTTTTATAAAACATCCTGACTGTAAGTTGTCATGAAACTCATCACCCCCATTAGGTGGAGCCTGTCACTTTACCTTCCTAATCCCTTATGAAGGTCTCTTCTGTGCCAAGGTAACCCTTTCCCTCCTCCCATTCTGGATAGCTGTGCTGTGCTGGAATATCACGGTGCTAACACGTGCATAAATCTCTCCTGCACGTTTCCGGGTCGGTGCCCGAGGGGTTTCTGTCAAGCGGGACCCGGCATGGTCATGTGACGTGCACCATTACGTTGACCCTGTAGCACTTGTTCTTTATGGGACACCTTTAATCAAAAAGCCCTTCCTCACCGCAGAAACTTTTTCAGGAACCAAAATCTTTTTCCAGAACAAGGAATTTCGGTCACGTTTCCACTGCAGGAAGATTGTAGTTTGGACTAATTGTAGTTCCTCAGAGAACCCTTTTTTTAAGTCCCAACTCCAGACTAGGTACTTTTTGTCTGACCACAAACTACAGGGGAGGTGCCCACAGCGATGACTTACTGATTGGTTGACCACACCGGCGTCAGTTTTGAGTTAGACAGAAATACTTATCGATTTTTCTTTTCTATATATTGGAGCAACAAAACTCTTACTAATAGAAGAAAGGGAAGAGTGTGAAAATGGACAGATGATGATGCACAGGCATTGTTGAGCTTTTATTCAGAAGATGGTATACAGAGAGAATTTGAATTCCTGCAAGCAAAACGGGGTGTATTCAGAGGTGTCACCACGTTTGGCTGGGGATCACCCACACCACAACAATGCCATGGAAAAAACGAAACAGGACTACAAAAAAAAATCAAAGCTCACAACAGTAAAAGTGGTTCTCCATTGCTTTGGTGTGCCAGTGCAGTTTTGTCAGGTACAAAATTATGTGTGAAGTTTATCCTACGAGTTTTTTTGCATCTCCTGTGCTTATTTAGCGTGACGGTCCAAGTTCTTGTTGTGCAATGGGAAAGTGACACTTGAAAGTGGGCAGGAACTACAAAAGTGCCCAGCAACTTCGAACCAGGACCCTGGTTCTGGAATTTTGGTGGAAAAGTGCCTAAAGTGACCAATAGGTCAGTGTGTAGGATAGAACAAGTTCCTTAGCTTATTGCGTGCTTCAGTTGGATTCCGAATCGTGTTATAGGGATATCGTCAGTGACCTGCAACCACAAATGAGCATATACACATGGCAGAAAGCAAGCCGAAAGCTTCTGGCATCTCTGGGTGAAAGTGTATTTTAGGATTGTTGGTTGCAAGTCTTTATTTGAAAAGCTAAAGTTGATGAAAGGTGTATTATAGCAGACCCAGGTCAACACCAGTTGGTGTGTTGACTTTCGGCTCTTCAGAGAATGGCCAGGTGGCCGAACTTGTGCTGCTGACCTGGTCGTCATGCCAGGTCTCACACAGGTCCGTCTGGAAGACTGTCTCATTCCCAAGTGCTCCCTGTTATTGCCCTACCAAGGAGTGGATGCAGGTTGGAGCAGAGAAATTCATCACTCAAAGGTCTCTGTGGGCATCCGAAAATAGAGGGTTTATGATTTATTCCTGTTTTTCCTGCTCCTATTATAAATCAGGCCTTTCTTCAGACATCGCTCGGACATGACCCCTCGTATATCTTGCCATTTCGGCTCCTTTGATGCCACCTTGCCCCCGGAAGCTTCTGCCTTTCATGTGAAATATGGGGTCTGCTGACAGTCGAGGTCACAGCGGAATTAAATCATATGGTTGGTTTGTAGGGGAGACAGCCAATCAGAAGTGGTTCATTGAGTCCGTGGTCCTGTATTATATCTGCAGAGAATACTAATACAACTGGTTTTATGTGCGGTGCTAATGCTTTATGAATTGTGTAGATAGAAGATAATCGTGGGGAAATTGCCCATGCTGGCTCTCCTGGGGGGTGCTCTTAGGGGTGTCCTCTGGGTACGGGGGGGGTATATCTATCACAAGTTCGTTCAGTCTTCCTCCCGCTCCTTGGCAGCAGGCGTACCTGAGTAAGTGTGAAGGCACACAGTGAGGGCGTGATTCTCATTCAGCAGCTGAAACAACGGCGAGAAGGAGCTAGCACAGCCTGCCCAAGTAGGAAGAAATTCCTGTGGCCTGTCGCCTGCTTGATGTGTCCATGGCGACCAGAACTTGGAAGCCTGTCAAGAACCGCAAAGCTTGAGGCAAAGAGAGATAGAAAGAGAGAACCGCAAAGCTTGAGAGTGAGCGAGCGAACCGCAAAGCTTGAGAGTGAGAGAGCGAACCGCAAAGCTTGAGAGTGAGAGAGAGAGTGAAACGCAAAGCTTGTGAGTGAGTGAGACAGAGCGAGAACCGCAAAGCTTGAGAGTGACAGAGAGAGAACCGCAAAGCTTGAGAGTGAGAGAGACAGAGCGAGAACCGCAAAGCTTGAGAGTGAGAGAGACAGAGCGAGAACCGCAAAGCTTGACAGTGAGAGAGAGAACCGCAAAGCTTGAGAGTGAGAGAACCGCAAAGCTTGAGAGTGAGAGAGAGAGTGAAATGCAAAGCTTGAGAGAGAGAGAGATCCGCAAAGCTTGAGAGAGAGATCCGCAAAGCTTGAGAGTGAGAGAGAGAACCGCAAAGCTTGAGAGAGAGAGAGAGATCCGCAAAGCTTGAGAGAGAGAGAGAACCGCAAAGCTTGAGAGAGAGAGAGAACCGCAAAGCTTGAGAGTGAGAGAGAGAACCGCAAAGCTTGAGAGAGAGAACCGCAAAGCTTGAGAGAGAGAACCGCAAAGCTTGAGAGTGAGAGAGAGAGAGATCCGCAAATCTTGAGAGTGAGAGAGAGAGAGAGTGAAATGCAAAGCTTGAGAGTGAGTGAGAGAACTGCAAAGCTTGAGAGTGAGAGAGAGTGAAATGCAAAGCTTGAGAGTGGGTGAGAGAACCGCAAAGCTTGAGAGTGAGAGAGAGTGAAATGCAAAGAAGCAGTAAATCAGAATTACAGAGACACATGCCTGTAAAATCCCCTGATAGTGCGTTTGGGGATCAATGCCCTCATCTGATGATATAAACACTATGGTGTTGCTCTTAATCTCATTAAAAGGCATTCATTCATTCATTAACTCAGGGTGGTTCTGAGTCCTACAAGGTTAGTGATTGGCAGCAGAATAGAACGTGAATCTTTTGTGGAGATGTGGAGCCCGCCATTTCGGTCCATCTCAGCGTGTGTGTGTGTCCGTACATGGATATACATTATATTGTGGGGACCAAATGTATTCCTGACATTTTGAAGCTGTGGTGACCATTTTTTTGGTCCCCACAAGAGGAAATTCAATTTTATAAAAATCTGCGATTGCAAACAAAAATCTAAAAATGCCAAAGACTTGAATATTGTTTGGTTACTTATGGTTAAGGTTAGGGCTGGGTATGGGGTTAAGGTAACCATTGTTGGAATTAGGGTGTTGCCCATAGAAATGAATGGACAGACCCCACAAAGGTATGAGTACAGGTGTGTGTGTGTGTGTGTGTCTGTCTGTCTCTGTCTGTCTGTCAGTCCGTGTGTGTCTCTGTGTGTGCATGCTTGAGTGTTAGTCCTCGTCTCTGTCTCCCGCACGTGACCTCGCATCAGCTCGCTGCAGCAGACATCTCCCCAGATCGATGGCCTCATGTCAGCCGCACGCTGCTCTTTCTCACCCCGCCGCAGCGCGCCCTGCATCATGTGGCCTTTCACGTGTCCCACGCGCCCTTGTCCTTCACTGCGGCAGATCAGGTTCTCCGGCAGAGGTAGGAAATCCAAGGATCCATCCAGGATCCCGGTGCTCCTGAAACGGGCTCCCCAGCTGGCCGTGAGAGTGCTGCCTAGCGAATGTGCTGCTTACCCTGGACAGTCCGTCCTGCCGGCGCGTCATCGTGCTGCGAGCATGGAGAATGCTGAGGGACAGAGAGCAGTGATTCACCTGGTGACGGTGTTAGGAAACCTCGGATCAAATATCCTTCGTGTCCGCGCATGTGATGATGTTTTTGTGCGGTCGGGGGCCAGGGTGAAGGTGCCTTACTGAACCCCCGGTCCAGTGTGGAAGCTCCATGTAGCTCTGAGCCTCTCTGGATGTGTGGATCTGCGTGTCTGGGGAGGTTCAGCTCTCCTGTACATATAGGTCGCAGTAGCAGATCTGCAATTCCAGCCTGGTTGGAGAGCGACGGGACATGGGTGAGGGTGGGGTCAGTGGTGGGCCTTCTGGGACCTCTAGGGTGGTTACTCTGCCTGGTTTGGGTGCTACAGGACGTGTGTGGGGGGGGGGGTGGCTTCACCATCCCAATGGAATACAACACATGCACAAAGGCATGTTTGTGTGCGTGGGTGTGTGTCTGTCTGGGTGCACTGCGGTGCGCGCTGGTGAGATTCGCTCCAGGTGACGAGGCCGGCAGAACCACTTGGACGAGTTGGGTGGAAGACATGAAAGAGGAGAAGTGCGGTGAGCAAGCAGAGGCCCAGAACCGAGACTCTGCACCGCGGAAACAGATCGGGTTCCTGAAGGGCGTATAAGCTGAAGCGTCCGGGTTCGAGTCAAAAAAGGAAGGTGTGACTGCGAATCAGCACCTGCAGAGGGAATGAATAGGCTCCACCCTCACAGCTTAATGCCCCCCCTGAATTGTGGGAGGATCCAGGTAGTGCTGCCTGCACATAAATAACAGTTTAGTAGATGGTTCTATACCTGTAACTTAACAGTGTTATCTGCTATAGAAAATGTAAAAACACCATATGATTACTGGTGTGTTTAATTTTGTCTTCCTCAATCATTTTTATCTTGATAGACTGAATATAGCGCCATCTACCTTTGATAAAATCCTTTAATTTGGTATCTGAAGGGGTGGACACCTGCTGTGACAGTAGTACGTTTGGTTGTAGAGCTTCGCATGAGTGATGGTCTGATGGATGATCTGATGAGAAACAGGGCTGGTTTAGGGCTCTACGGTGACCTGCTCCTTGTGGCTGGGTTGTCATCGTCACAGTCATTGCTGTCAGCCTCCAAACCTGGAATGGTTTCTGGATTTTTTTGAGTTTGCTTCTTTGTGATTGGTCACAGCTTCCCCTAAGGACCCCCCAGGTGTCCCCCCCCCCCAATCCCGCAGTCAAGGACATGATTCCCTTCGTCCTCACATGGATGCTATGCTCACAGAGTGAGGCGGAGTAAATGGTGTGTTTCGGCAGAGTAAATTACCTTTGTTGTTTTTCCACAAAAGCCAAATTAATCATTTCAGCTGTAGTGCTTCAAAAACTCACTTTCTCACACTCACAGCTACAGCACCCGCCCCCAACCAGCAGCCGCGGTGTAAACATTCCCGAAACCCTGTCGGTTTTTTATTTTTCTCATTCCATGAGAACGTGCTGGAAGTGATGCTCATCTGTGCTGGAACTAGGCAGTAATGTTCTATTTTTGGTCAGCTTGGAAGTCAGAGAGCATAAAACATGATGTTTCTCTAGCTACTGGGGGGTTATCAGACCCTGGTGGCAGCACCTCCTACTCTTTAAGGGGGTTTGGCTGAACTCCCAGCTCTGGAGCTCCTCGTCTGTTCTGTGAAGTCATGGCTGACTCTGCTGCTGTTTCTCTGCTGTAGAATGTAGACCTTGCAGACCTGGGCCACAGCCATGGTCTTCAGAGCTGTGTCATTGCTGCATTGTGACACTTCAATTTATGACATAATTTCAGATTAAGCTGTTTTTGGAATAGATCACATGAGGCACATCAGATGTCGGAGTTTCTGTCTTATTGAACCTTTATCATTTCAGCGATAAAGAAGGGGAACATTAGAAATTTGAGAAATTTCAGTGTGCAGCTTGGCCAGAGTAGATTTTGGTGGATTATTTGGCTTTTTTCCACCTTATTTGCTGGTTCTGACTGCTGTGGTCCCAGTGTGGGTTATAAAAACATTCCTCGGAGGCCAATGGTAAACTCGCCCTTGCAGGGACCAGAGGAGACCATGAGTGTTTCTCCTCGGCCACCTCTGAGTGGCGCTGTGTGAGAGGTCTGTTAGCCCCTGGGTCATTTAGCCCCTGGGTCATTTAGCCCCTGGGTCATTGTGGCTGTCATTGTCGAGTGCAGCTGCGGAATGGCTCTTTAATGAATGGATCTGTGGGAGTCTTTCTTTGCTTTCACAATCGACTGCTCTGAACTTCCTTCTGCTCTAACCTCTTGCTGAGGTCCAGAGGACAGGCAGGCTGAGTGTGAAGGCTGTTACATCTCAGCTCTCCCATCTCTCCTCCTCTGGGCTCATGACAGATCTCCAGTCAGGATGTTCTTGGGGGCGTGTCCCCATCTTCTGTGTTCCCTGTGCATGTGGGTCAGATATACATTACATTGTGGGGACAAAGGTAAGCCCATTGAAATGAAAGGAGAGTCCCCACAAAGGTATAGATCTATACCTTTCCATACTCTAATCTTTGTTGGTGTGTGTGTGTGTGTGTGTGTGTGTGTGTGTGTGTGTGTGGGGCCGGGG
>JAODUD010000001.1:7392289-7425127 GCA_026784285.1 Stomatorhinus walkeri | reverse complement strand
AACAGCAGATCCGTTGATGTGCAGTGGGGAGTGGGCCGCCGGGCTCTTCCTGAAGCTAACAACCATCTCTTTAGTCTCCTGAACATTAAGAGACAGATTGTTATTTTGACACCAGTCCACTAGATGTTTTACCTCCTCTCTGTACGCAGAAAAACACCGTATTGCCCACGTTCCTCCAAATCAGTAGGCGGCGCTGTCGCGGTGATAAAAGCCCCGATCGCTCTCGGGTCTACTCTTTACGGCGCTTATCACGTGATACACGCTACCATTAGATGGTAAACAAACATGGCCTTGCGATGTTTTAGTTGCTTCTCCAGAGTAGCCCGAGTATGTCAGGTTTTGAGCAGGGCAGCAGCGGGTAGTGCTGCGGGTCCGGTCCGAAGTCCCACCCTCAGGAGGCAGGAGGGAGGAATAAGGTCAGTCACCGCTAGCCTGGAAAGAGAAAATAAAAGTACGTGAATCCGTTGAAGAAAATGACACGATTAAGCAACATGTTAAACTGCAGGTTAATCTGTATATTGAGCTATACTATATTATTTAGAATTTGTAATCGTTTGCGCAAATATCAGTAGAGTAAAAGTAGCCGCTGAATATAATTTTACTTAAATAAGTTTCAATGAGCTCTTTTTAGATGTCACCAGTTTAACTTTCACTTGTATTAAAGAGCTGAAATGTCATGCTTGTAGTAGTAGGTCCAGTTCAAGTTCTCCGAATTATGCAACTACTGTGCTCTCAGGGAGTTCATATGCATAAAACGCTGCCTGTACCCGCACAAGCAATAATCAAGCCAAATGGTGGCCCGGCTACGCTTTATGGTTGCGTATTGTCTGTCTCCAGAACTATTACGCTTAATGATCCCAAGAAAAGGAATGCTTTATCTTTGTCTATGCTGACCGCCCTGCGGGCAGACCTATTGGCAGACATCGACAGTGAAGAGCTGCGGGTCATTATTATATCTGGTATGTCACATTTTGTACCGCTAATTAAAAATGCGAGAATGTATGGCTGGGCTTACCTTCCCATTGTATTCCCTTTAAGCGGAGGGGCCGGTGTTCTCGTCTGGTCATGACCTAAAGGAACTGACATCATCTCAGGGGAAGGAGTACCACAGGCATGTGTTTGGGGTTTGCTCTGAGGTGAAACTGCCTGCATCTTTGCTGTATTCAGTACCAGATTGTAGCGGTCAGCTTTTAGATGTGAAGGTTATTCACATTGCTACAGTGAAATGAAAGTGATATAATTTGACTGCATTTGTGGGTGTTTCTGGTGGTAAACTTTCTATTTAAATATTTTTTCCCCCTCATTAAAGATAATGACTTTGATCCAGGAGATTCCGGTGCCTGTGATAGCTAAAGTTAATGGTGTTGCCACGGCAGCAGGATGCCAGCTCGTTGCTAGCTGTGACATTGCCGTGGCGACAGAGAAGTCCACTTTTGCCACGCCTGGGGTGAATGTAGGGGTTTTCTGTTCTACTCCAGCGGTGGCAATTGGCAGAGCAGTGCCCAGAAAGGTGGGTAGGCGTTAACCCGAGGTGGCCATGAATTGTTTCTGTACGGACTGTTTTGAGTCGTCTCCATTGGTCTTGGTATTTATAGACGAATGCTGTCCAATTCCTTTGTCTTTATTTGTCCTGTGATACATCTTCAGGTCGCCATGGAAATGCTACTCACGGGTGAGCCCATCTCAGCCCAGGCTGCGCTGCTACATGGACTTGTCAGCAGAATCGTCCCAGAGGAACAATTGGACCAGGAGACGCTGGCCATTGCCCAGCGCGTGTGCCAAACCAGTCGCTCTGTGGTAGCTCTGGGCAAGGCCACCTTCTACAAGCAGATGGCTTTGGGCCGCGAGACAGCCTATGGCATCGCCTGTGCCGCTATGGTAGACAACCTTGCACTTAGGGATGGCCAGGAAGGAGTCCAGGCCTTTCTGGGGAAACGGAAGCCTGTTTGGACACACAGCACAGAGAAGGTCTCTGAGTGAACATTGTTCTTCTGCCTTTTATGTGCAGGAGTTCCACTGATCATTATAGGATAAATGCTCTCCTGCGTTTAAATGCGTAGTTAGAATCTACTGGATGGAATTGTGCTTACATGCAAGGTACAAGCTCTGAAGTGGAAAACTGTTCAATATGACTGCCCTGCTTTAAATGGCTTCATAATTACTAGCTCTCGCAGTGTGCACTTCGCCAGCATGTAACTGCTATGTGGTATTTTTTACAGTGACCACGAGAGGGTACTGCATCACGTATTACTGGCGCAATGGTACATTGTTCTAGAAACCAGTTTTCTAGGGTTTTCTTGTTGAACACTTGTAGAATCCCGTCATTTGTATGACAGTGTCAGGGGTGCAAAATTAAAGAAAGTGAGGATTTTAGATTTAATTCGAAGTAGCATCTGCTTGCTTGTGATAGTGCCCAATGTAAATAATCACTTCATTAAAGTGTGCGTGAAAACAACATATAGAATGTCTGTTAAAGAATTGATTGTTTATCCCTGATATGTGGCAGTGAATAAACCTTAAAACTAGTCCTGATTATTCTCCAGAGTGTTTTAGAGGTGTGTTCCTCTGGTAAATGTAAAACAGTTAACCAACTGGAAATCTTGTGATTATTAGGAGCTACCATATTGAGAATATAATCTTGTAATATCTCTATGAAACTTAATTTTTGGCATGATGACCCCTTGCTGTACATGAGAATTGTTGTGAAACAGTCTGTCGATTTAAGCCAAACACCGTAGTAAGAGGTAGCGAACTGCTTTAGGAAAGGCTAGTGGACTTTAAGCTGCAGGGAGGCGGCAGCTTGGTTTATCGATTGTTAAACTACACCTACCCACCAGCCAACTCCTGATTTATATTTGCTGCACGTCACGATTTCGACGTATTGGTTTAGTTGTCAGCTAGTTAATTTTCATGAAATTGACCAAGGTGTGTCCGTATTTACAAGGTCCACGCTATAGCACCCATCTTGGGTTCACGCATCATGCGAATACCAGGGAACCGCTTATAACGCGGAACGCCCGTTTGCGTATGATCAGCCAGAAAACTCGATGCGATTAAGCCCCCCTGCTACTCTGACATGCACAAGCGGTTTCGGATGATGGATGTATTATAGCGCGCTGCTGAAAGTGGATGGTGATGCAGTTCTTTGCAAAATGAAAGAAGATCAAGTAGTTAATGAACAGTACGATAACCATCGTCTGATTGTGTTTTTGTTCTTCGCTTCCACATGTTTGTTTAGTTTTAATTTGTGAAGCGTCCCTTTATTTAAGAGATACGCTCTATAAAAATTATTAATGTTATACCTATTTTATGTAATCTAAAAACAGTGTTGCAGACGACACAACAGTAGTGGGTCTTCAATCCCTCTATTGTACAACAAAACTTATATGAACTAAGTTAAGGAGCAAAATGTATATTTTGGAAAGCTTGATTTATGTCACCAGCCAAAGAATATTACTGTGAAATATCATCGCTGGGTAATTCTACAGGGTTATGAAACTTAATATTGAAATGCTTTATACCGGTACTTAGTTATTTTAACTTTAATGCAGACCTAAGTGTGTCCCTTTTATCAAATGCAAATTTTCTGCAGTGTTATCACTGTGGTACTTAATGTATTGTATAAACATCGACAGCTTAATACGAGCAATAAAATAGGCCGTATAGATGAAAACGCTGGTGAAAATTATATTGTTAAAAATGACATCGTAAATGCGTCGATTGCGGGTTATTTCAGCATTTGAGACTTTATATTGAAAAAAAATATTGTCAGTTGTTACAGCATATACATTTGGTAATAATTTGAAAACGTGAACCAGCTGAAGTGAATGGGCCTATTCAGTGAGACTTTTTTAACCCCTGGTCTGGACATTCCTGTTCCGGACTGACTCGTTCCTCGGCTTTGGAGAAGACAGAAAACTGCCAAGATTAGCTGCACACCTGGGTACCTGGGGGGGGGGGGAGTCTGGCAAAAAAAAACAATAGTCCATGACTGGAATAACAGGATTTTGCTGGCCACGCCACTCGGAAGAATCACCATCCGGCTTTAGTGGGACAGTTATATACCCGAAATACCATTTATCCGCAGCACATGGAACGTCTGTAACAGGGTGACGACGTGATGGGGATGGATGCGAAGAGAGTAAGATTCCGCTTAAACTTAAGATAGATTTTTAAACAGTACTCGACCATTTTCATATTCTACAAAATATCTAATTTAACGTAATTTTTAAGTCTACATGAAATTGTGACATATTTGAATGTATGTTTTATCCATCAGGTTTGCGTCGTGCGAAGCCAGTTGTATTATTCTCAGGCATGAGCGTGAATTTGTCCCCGGTCCGCAAGAACATCGAGCACCGGGGGACCCTCATGAGATATCAGGGGGACCCTGCGCCCCCGGCTCGCGGACCATGAGCTTTCATTCAAGTCCCGACTCCCGGCTTCACATCGGGCTCAATGGAGCTCATCGGATCGCCCGGGGAAGCGCTCAACACCGCAGAACTTCGGTAAGGTTATTCTCCTTTCGGCTTATCCGTGTCCACGACCCGTTCGCTTTTCAGTATATTTTGTATGTATACAGTCTCCGTTTAATTTACCTGTATTTAAATGTTGTTTAGTTTTATATTAGTTGACATAAAAAGGCATCCATGTGATTGATAACACTACTTGACGGGACACAAATACCCTACTTAGCAATAACTCAGTTACTACTCAAGTACTAATCACGAACAGATATATTCGCTACTTGAGAAGATGCGCGCGATTCAATGATAACAAACGTACGATCAATATTTAATTTGTCATTCATTTTTTTGTTCCTTCAGTAGTTCACAACGGATTACAGAATTAACAGGTATAGTAACAAACATAGTAACTGCTAATATGCGCCCCAAGTCATAGATCATTATTAGCATTTACATCTGTAGCTGTTGCGTTTAACCGAAAACAATTACAATTTCCGTTTAATGAACTGAGTTATTTATAACTATATAAGTGACTTAAGCCAATGAATGATGTTTATCATTAGGACACAATGAGGAATTACGGTTATGAGAAAAATGAAGGGTGTGTTTTTAGCTATGAACCTGGTCTCCATCTTTGCCACTGTGTATACAAAAGCCCGCAAGCCCCCGTTCTGGTACCAGCACATCCTGAAATTAAACCGGATCAGGCGCTGGGCGGTTGGGGCAAGGGAAGCAGGTTGGACTGCGGTTTTGTAGCGCTGCTTACCCACCATGGCGCTGTGTGCCCGTCTCCGGTGCGTAACACCTGGCTGAGTGGCTGTGGAAGCCACACTGAGAGCCTGTTTCGCAAGGGAATACACCTACAACCGACAATACAGCCTTCTGTGTCCGTAGTGAAAATTCAGTTTTTTTCAAAGTACGGGGGTTGGGGTTTGATTTAGCGTTAATAAATGTGCAGTGTACTTCCAGTCACCATTTTACAAGATACAGATGGCTGAATTTCCAAATGTAGACCGATCGTTTTCCCTGTGGAAATGCTCAGTTTTGACTTTGTTTAAATATTACGATTTATTATTAGCCTCTGACAAGGTCAGGAACCCACAACGTACCGAGGGGTTCTGTTCCTTCTGAAACAAAGAAGCCACTGAAGCCGTTTCCTGTCTAGGAGGATTTTATGGAACATTCCCACAACCAAAAGTGTAACAGTCACAAAAAACAGTGATAATCATGCTGATAATCAGTGTCATTCTACCCTGATTCAGCTGCATTCGCAGAATCACTTTGTGAAGCTTGTGTATTTCTTGGTTTTCCCTAAAGCTGAAACCTGGGGTTTGTGCTTGGGGATTGATGAAAGCTGAAGGAGATGTGGCGTCCTCTTACTCAATATGCAGAACCTGAAAGGCTGTCTACAGCTGCTACACAGAACCTGAAAGGCTGTCTACAGCTGCTTTCTCAGTGCTCTCGGTCTTTGGATGTCTGCAGTAAGTGTATGTAGAGTTCCCCACTAGAACGTTCCCCCTTATTAGAGAACTTGCTATTAATTTCAGACAAATGTAGAATATCGCATATCAAAAGGAAGGAAAATTAACTGGTTTTCATTGTTTCACCAGCATCTAAAAAATATTTTTATATTTCATGAAGGGAGAGAATAACTCCCAGAGACCATGAGCACCTTTTGGGTGGGGTGTGGGGGGGGTTCTTGGCTGTGGCTTGACAGTTTGCATGGGAATCGACGTATAGAGAAGCCTTTCTCTGCCCCTCCATGCTTTATGTGTGAGGTCTGGGGATGTGGAATCTGGTCCTCGGTGCGAGTGTCATGGAAAACTCTCCGTGTGCTTCTTTCTGTTCCATACTCGAGTGGGCAGGGATGATTATTGGGGGTGGGTCACATGACCCCATGTTCTTGAGAATGTTCTCTGGGTCTTGGCTCCTGTGCTTCTGTAGGGCCTTTGTTTCTTCCCAGGTTGTAGTCTGGCTCCTGGGGTGGGAGGAACAAGCAGCTCTGTGTTCCCGACACACACACACACACACACACACACACACACACACACACACACACACAGGAGGGAAATCTAGTGCCGGCCACGTGGACGGCTGGCAGTTAGATGGTTTCTGGAGCATCATGTTCACACAGTGCCACTTTGCACTGGAATTGGGTCTTAAACAAGAGAGATCTGATTGGTCCAAATCCCCATAACCATCAAGCTTACCAGATGAAGGGGTCTGTGACAAAGGACATACCTGGAATGTTCTCAGTTGTATAGTTAACATGTGAGAATGATTGGATGCTGTCAGTTCTCAGTGTCAGCACTTGCTGCCTCAGGCTCAGACCTTTTCCCCTAAGCTGTACCCCATTAATTATGATTGATTATGATTGATCACCTGACTTAGTCTCTCACCTCTTGCCTCCGTTCAGATATGTGCTTTGCTCAATCTCTCACTGATAACTGCATACTTAGCACTGGTGCAGGAAGATGTTTTGAGCTCAGAGCACTGAAAGTCGGACTGAGCCGTAGACTTTACCGGAGTTCTTTTGTATTGTTCATAGCTGTTAGCAGCTAATAACAGTAATCATCATAGAGTCACCTCTGAGCGAACTACTATGATTCTATATTTTGCTTTTGCAAAAGCTACAAGCATGGGCACACTACCCTAGACCAGAGGTGCCCAACTCCAGTCCTGGGGGGTCAGAGCCCTGCACATCTCTGGGTTTCCCCTCATTTAACACACCTGATTCAACTCCTTGTGCTAATTACCACACAGCTCTTGAGCTGAATCATTTGTGTTGGAACAGGGAAAGAACTAAGCTACACAGGACTCCGGCCTGCCAGGACTGGAGTTGTGCACCCCTGCCCTAGAGTATTTTGACACTGCATTACCATCAACAACCAGAAGAGATGCTGAAACACCCTCAGCACTCCTCCTTCCAGCACAACTGATACTTGGTGTGGTTTTCTGTCCCGTGCAGCTTTCAAAACTATCCTGCTGCCGGTGCTGCTTCTGGCATCTTTGTTTTCCTGCCTGTCTGCGTTTTCTCATAGCCTCTTGCATTCTCCCTTTGCAGGAAGATGAGGCACTGTGGTTCCTGAGTCGTGAGGAGCGGGAGTGTATCTTGTTCCTAGAAGAGACCATCAACATTTTCGACGATGATCTGGAGGATCGAGACCAGTTTCCACAGAGCAGCAGTCCAGCAGGGAGCCATCAGGCCGTTGCTGATGCTGCTGTTGTCCCTGTACTTTCCAGCAGCTTCAAGGAGCAAGATATCATTGACCTGGTCCAAGTACAGCCTGATCCACCCAGCCCAAGGGAGGTTCCACATACTTCCATCATGCCAGGTATCTTAAACAATTTTCAAACACTGTAATTGTCAATGTATTTCATTGGGTGTGATTGGACACTGAACCATGTAATTATTTTGAGGGGTGGTTAGCATCAGGATTATGAATCTACAGGGGTAACATTCAGGGGTTAGGATCAGGCAGTAGCCTATGAGGGCTGGGAGTAAGGAAGTGGTAGGCTGAATGTCCTTGACTGTTGACCTTGATGGTTATGTCCAAGGTCAAAGTAGAAAGTGAAATTGATAGTTTTATTTTTAAGATGTTTGTCATCGTGGTGCATGTAATTTTTTAAGATTTCTGGACCATTGGTTTGCCCCCAGAAGCTCATGCTGAGGTGAAAGTGAGGTGGGATCAAATGGACAACCAGCCTGTTGGCTCTATTCCGACCCCAATGGTGATAGCCCAAAAAATTGCAGCTCACCAGGGCAGTGGTGGCCCAACCACAACATCTGCCTCCCCTGCACATAGGAGGAGCCTGGAATTCACCGGAAACTACTCTGCAATTCCTGTGCCTGACCATCCACTTAAACAGGGTTCACCAACTACAGCAAAACTAAGCCGATATCCAGACAATATCAGTGTGGCTCTTCCCAGCAGGGACTACAATCAAACCATTGCCAAGGCCTCTGTGAATGTCCACCAGCGTCAAGCTCAGGTGCTGGCCAACCTAACAGGAAGACCTTATGTGTACGAATCGATGGAAGAAAAACAAGAGAGAAAAGTCCCAAACCGGAGTATCTCATTCCATGATTTAGCACCAAATAAATCCAGAATGGAAGCGCTGTCCAAACTAGGACTGACTAAAGATCGGAAACTATCAGCATTCAGTAGTAACAGCAACTTGTCCAAGATAATCACTCCATCTTTGTCGCAAACTAACAGCTCTTCTTGTTCAAATAATGCCAATAGCACTGAGAGGAAACCTGAAGCTGTTACCTCCTCCTCTGCACCCAAGACTCATGTCTCTCCAAATGATCGTAACACCTATGGTGGAAAAACCGAAGTAGCAACTCCCTCCAACCAAAAAGCAGATGGTCATTCTCAGTGTGTGAGTAACAGAGGCAAGGAGATGGACACACCACCTTCACTCCAGTGTAGCAGTGGTAGCTTCAACAACTATGAAGGGAAAACTAAAGTTATATCTTCAGGTCCAATGGCAAACTCCGACTTCCCTCCCCACCATGTCAGTCTGCAGCACAGCAGGCCGGCTGCTCCCACCTCATTGCTGGGTTTTGGCAAAATCAAGACCAATGTCTCAAGCGACATCGATAAATACAGAGGCAATACTGTGAATCCATCGAACACTTTTATACAGCAAAACCACAAACCCAAAGAAATTACTTCCTCGATGTCACCTGAAAACGCAGAGTCTTCTTCAAATGACTCAAACCGCTACAGCAGCAAAACCAAACCCGCAGTTCCTTCACAGACGCCCTCCACCAAGCCTGTGGTCAACATGACCAAGTCAAACATCACTCCTGTAACCCTTAAACCAGCTGCTTCTGTGCCCAATGTTGCTATAAGGTCAATGTCTTTCAGAGCAGAATCTCGTCCTGAAGACACACCCAGAACTGGCCGCCAAAATAGAACTGCGAGTTTCAGTGTCGGACAGTTCGCGTCAACATCATCAGAACGTCGGAGATCCATCTCCAAGCCGCCATTCTGGTCTCAGGGCATCACGGTGCAGTTCTCTGGGCGTGGACCTACTGATGAATCCCGCCGAGAAGCACTACGCAAACTGGGGCTCCTCAAAGACACGTCCTAATGCTGACGCTGAGGGATGTATGCTTCAGTTTCAGGAGTGATAAATGCAGTTTTCTGTGGGTCAGAGAATCAGGAGAATGGAAACCTGAAGATTCCTGCACATATTTTTTACCCAGTTACCTGCCAGATCGCTAATAATAGTTTTTGTGTGCATTGATTGACCTTGGTGACATCACTTCTGTGTCACATAGGCCAAGACCCAGCAGAGAACAGAGTATGGACATTTATGGCTATAGTATGTATAGTATGTTAGAAGCCCAAAGTATTATGGGAAACTTCCATGTCTCCAGTGCAAAGAACTAATGTGCCTTTCATTGAATGACTAACAAGAAATCTTGTTAAAAGCCAAATCTAGACCTTAATTTCAAGATGTTCTCTATTTATCCTGTTTTTCAGCTCATTTGGTTTACCACAGAAAGTGAACATGCAATTTCATGTTTCTGTAGTTATATTGGAGTGAATCTACAACTCAGTAGGGTTCATCCTTTATTTCTATATCCCTCCAACTATTATTTTTTAATTATTATATTATAAAAGATTCTCACTGTTGTTATACTGCAATTATGTTGAGTGATGTACTACTACACAAATTAAACCATATAACCATTTATAGAACAAGTGCTAAAACTGAGTATTTCCTACATAGAAATATTTAATATTCAGACAGGTGTAATACTTAAAAAAATATATAATCCGCTATGTAAAAATGCTAGTTTTTTCACAGGGAATGTGGTACTGTAAGTCTGGTCAGCTGATGCTTGTTCATTAGCAGTGTTGTAACGTTTTTGTCTAATTTTGTGGATGTGTGTCCGTGTACGCGAGTGAGTTAAGCTGTGTGTGTTTGTCTGTGTGTGTGTGAGTTCTGTATTTGGAGTTTTTGGAATAATATGAAATGTGTTTTTTTTTTTTTGGCAATTTCTGCTAGACTCCGGTTCTGTAGTTTATCTGCAATTTTGAAGTAAACACAGCCACACACTAGACTTGACCCCACTGCAAGAACATGTGCTACAATACACCAGTACCAGTAATATTGACCTCCCAGCCATGTTACCTTTGAAAATACTATATATGCAGTAAAGCATTTGTATAGTAATGTACAAATTACTAACATGTAAAGACAAAGACATCTTTGAATCCTTTTTAGACATCACCTCATGTGAACATTGTACCTTGTTACAGGTAGTTTTATGACCTACAAGAATAAATGTTTCAGACTAAATGATTTGTCTTGTGCTGTACTTGACGTAAAGTATATTATCTAAGATCATTTTAAAAACAAAAGCACCTAACTGAAAAGAACTCAAGGCTCATGTTACAGGTTTATTCTTTGAAATTCTCCCTTTAGCTAATAAAATATTTGGTGCTGAAAGATGCAAGTGGCACAAATGTGCTTTCCTCCATTACTCCTGTTAAAATACCTTTCCATTACTTGCATTATTGTTCACAGCATGCCAGTCATCTCTAAGCAGAACAGGGGCCTCTTCCTGTGATGGAGCCCAAGCTGGTCTGAGCACATTCCCTCTCGCTGTCGTCACAGCATTTCTAATAACCAGACATTTTTTGTGCAGTGGGGTTACTCTGGAGCTGAAGGTGGACATTGGGACAGAATTTAGTTTTAAACCAGCAGTTTTAAACCAACAGCACTACTGTTCTGGTTGAGAAATGTAATAAACTCTTTTACACTGAGAATATTTTGATAGTGATATCACACTACAAGGGTCTTTTCATTAATTGACCCCTGGAGGATTTTTGTTTGTGATTCAAAGAAATGATATTGCAGAATTTGAACTGCAAATACACCAAAATATTCCAAAATGTTGATGACATTACATTTATTTTGCTGTGTATTTATAAGATACTTTTATCCAAAGCGACCCACATTTTTTAGAAAGAATGGCCATGTAGCCTGCTGCGGGCCTGTAAGGGACTCAACAGCAGAATCACTGCCAACCCTGGGATTTGAACTACAACTTTCCAACTACAGGTATAGTATTGCAACTCACTTCTCCACTGCCTGCAGTTCAAACTCGGTAATCCAGCTGAAGCTAAGCAGGTTTGGGCCTGTCCAGTACTTGGATGGGAGACCAACTTAAAGCTGGGTTGCTGCTGGAAGAGGTGCTTGTGTGGTGGTCAGTGTGGATCCCTGTGCTTTAGAGCAGCAATAGGGACACTGCTATAAAGGGAAAACAAATGGTACCGTCCTTCAGATGAGCTGTAAAGCCGAGGCTCAGACTCTCTGAGGTCACAGGGGACTCCTAGCCAGCTTTTGTAAAAAGTAGTGATGGTACCCGGATGTCCTGACTAAATTCATCAAGGTGGTTGGTGATGGTTCAAGTGGCTCCCCAAGGGTCCCATAACACGCTATATAAATGTAAGATTCACACACCATCACATCTGACTTAAACTCACCCCCCCTTTAAAAGACAGGTGCAGAAATGAGGAGGCAGACAGCTGATATTTGGACAGTTTACTGCAATCCGAGATGCAGCCTGCTTGCCAGCAGCAGTGCTGGTATGAACAGGCCATGCAATGGAGGAGGGAGGGGGGTAAAACAAGGTTAAACCAGACAGACACTTGGAACAGATTTCAAAAGGATCAGCAGGAAACTCAGCTGTAGATTGTAGACAGAAACCTCACGCAGGCATTAACTACAGAACATCAAAACTCATATGCACAGAAATGCCTGTGATGCCGAAGCCTTACGCAACCTAGAAATGGCTTCCTGTCAGAACATCAATGAAAAAATAAACCGCATCTATAAATATTTTTTTCCTTTTTAAATCAGACAATGAAAAGCTGGTAAGTCCATCGGTCAGTCCCTCTGCCAGTTGCCACCTCGACCCTCCGCACTCGGTTTCTCAGAATCCTCTAGGCAGGGCCGTCGGCATGGTGGACGAGCGGACGCGCTAACAAAGCCGGCCATCTTGGTACCATGAATCACGTGTCCATCTCGCTGCTGCCTCCTCCCTCAGCCAGGCTGCTCTCCCTTCATCCCCCTCTCCAGCCCCCCTTCCCCTCATCTGGGCCCTCCAATCTAAAGAATGATTTAACTAAAAGGCAGCTTTAAAACAAAAGAACTGATTTTAAATTTTTTGCAAGCCCACTCCCTCTAAGAGGAAGAGGGTGCATGACCTTGGTGTGCTCCCTGATCTTGTTGCATCTTGGTCCTCCGGCAGGGCCTGTGGGAACGGCAGCCGCCTCACAAACGCATTCTCCCGCTGAAGGGGTCTCGCCGCCACCGAGTCTGGCTGGGCGTGGCTAAGCGTGTGTCCGTGTGTGTGCACGTGCTTCTGTGTGTAAGAGAGAGAGAGATGCTGGTGTTGCTCCACATGGGGGGAGGAGCCCACGGCCCCTCCCATTCGCATGGCGACGGTGTACTCCAGTCAGCCGGGGGGGTAGGTCAGCGCCCAAGCGAGGAGGTCATACCACTGTGATCCCTTCAGCGTCTCCTGGAAGAGAGAGTGGCAGCATGACTGCGGAGCATGCCGCTCAGAAGGTCTACGCGGATTTGTCAGAAAACCTTTAATTCAGCTTCCAGCTCCAAGAGAGCATCTCAGACCAGTGCCACATTTTACCACTAACTTCAAGGATTAATTCACCTATTAACCAAGAGTAAAAAATTTTTTGGTAGGTGCTGTTATTCAAAAACAGAGCAACTCAACTGAAGTGAACAAAATTAGAAACGAAGTTATCTAGACATCAGCAAACAACCTTTATTTAATTGGCTCTCCAGGCAGGAAACGAATTTCCATGTGGAAAGACCCCTGCTGGTTACAGGGTGTCAGATGGTTACCCACCTTCCCCCAGTCTTGAAGATGAGGTCTGCGTTGGGCGCTCCTTTTGGATGCTGGTACCGCGGTCGCCTCTCGCGATTGGTGTTGGCAGGGGCCGGCCGTTGGGCCAACGACTGCATCATCTCTGCAAAGGGCAATGCGTTTTACTATGTGTCCCTGTGTGTGTGTGTGTGTGTGTGTGTGTGTGAGAGAGAAAATGGGGAAGGGATATGGAAAGATGGGAGACAGACAGACAGGCAGGCAGAGGGCGAGGGAGGCAGACAGACAGACAGGCAGAGGGCGAGGGAGGGAGACAGAGATAGTCAAAAGGAGATAGAGACAGACCGAGGGAAAGACCCAGTTTTGTCCAGGAAGCTGAGTGCCGGGCTCCCTCACCCTGATAGTCCTCCTGCTCCTGCCTCTCATTGATGTCCAGTGTCAGCTTCTTCATGCGCAGACGCTCTGCTTGTTCGGCCTGCTGCTGGTTAAAGTGGTTGGCGGCCAGGTGGGAGGAGAGCGGCACGTTCAGGATCTTAAACTGTAGAGGGAAGACAGGCAGGTGATTACACGCAGACGCAGTCAGCTGCAGACGGAAACCGAGCAGCAGCGTCCGTAACAACGGCCCATTCAGAGAGAGGAGCAGCTCCCGCCAGGAACCCTGAGCAGGCGCAGCGAAACGCAGCCATATGCCAGATCGTCTGCAGGCCTGTTAGTCATTTTCTAAATCTAATGACGGCACAATATTAAGCTTGGGCTTCAGTCAAGTTCTCCACATTCATAGAAGCAGGAAAATTTTAGGTCACTCCTGTTCAGAGTTGTGAAGAGGCTGGCTGAACAAGTGGGTCATTCTGAGGTGGGGCCCAGTAGAGGCTGGGTTTGACTCCTACACACAGGGCCCACTGTTACCTGGCCTCATGACCCAAACCTTTTTTTCCCCCTCAAAGTGAGGTACTTTTCTTTTTTGAGAAAGCAAGGTCAGACTGTTCTGCAAGATGAAGGGTGAAATCGCTCCATCAACGCTGGGATTTGGACCGGCAACCTTCCCATTACAAGCACAGCCTCCTAACCCGCTGAGCCACATTCTGCCCCACTAACAGCAACATTGTAAAAACAACAATGTTCTGTATGTAGGTCAGTCATTTTGAAAGGAACTGGACTAGCAAACCTGCTGAATTCTACAGAGTAAACTAAGAATGACTAAAAGACTATGGAGTCCAATAGCCTTCGCTCGACGATCTCAGAACTGAACCATTTCGTGGCACTGGTTTGAGCCTGGGCATAGCTCATAGTTGTGGAGTTACACTGGTGTGAAATTCAGGGAGATTTTTCCTTCATTTGCAAAAATGCTTGGTCAGATGCTTGTATCTTTTAAGGGTTTTATTGAGTTTCAAACTATAAATAAAACCCTTAAAACAGAAAACACCATTCTGGTTTTTAATTTTGTAAAGGGAACCTGGAACTTTTGAATGACAATGAACGTGACAGTATCTTTACCATCCCCTTGAAATTCTGGGCCTCTTAGAAAATCACAGAAAGAATGTTTTTTTTAGGTGCCTAGGTGTTCCCATTGCAAAGACACCTGCATCTGAAAATGGCTGACCAAGCATTTTTGCGAACAAAGGAAAAATATGAACGTCAAGTCAATGTAACTTCTAAACTATATGAGATGGAGCAGAGAGATTCTACATTTTTCCTGTTGGCCCAGGTGCAAACAAAATGGTTCAATTCTGAGATGGATGAGCACAGACGATACCAAATATCCATTTGAGTTGAGCCAGAATGACCCTGTAAACATTAAGGAATAACGAGAATCTCAGAAATGGGTCGTGAGGCAGGCGGGCAGAGGTCACATGAGCGGGTGGGGGCATGCGTACCTGCTGCTTGTTGCCCTTGCGGGTGAGCATGACAAACTGCATGGTGTCAGTAAGCTCAGCGTCGGCCTCCGCGCTGCACGCCGGGGGAGGGACCTTCTTCAGCTGGCTCTTCAACTGCAGCGGGATCGCCACGTCCAACTGGTGGCCTTTCACTGACTCACTGCTGCGCTGCTGTGGGGCGTAGAGCATGCGGGGAGGGCAGTCAGGGGGCCCTTATCAGAGCTCAGTGCCTATTAATGCGTGTCAGTAACAGCACACAGATACAGGAGCACTCACTCAGACAGGTGTTCAGGAGGACATACAGAACTCATAGCTCGGTACAGGAGCACAGGCACAGGTAGACACAGGTAGAGGTGCACAGAGAAACACAGACGTACAGGCATAGACGCACTTGTCAGAATGGAACTCAGCCACTAAATGAGGCATGGTTGTATATAGGATGTAATGGCATTAAAGGTGTGCAATATTCAAAGAAAGAAAAAAACTACACAGGAAACGGCAGACAAACGCAGGAAGTGGCCGATCGATACCTGCAGGTTCTCCAGCATCATCTTGTCCAGGGCCTGGATGAAGTCCTCATCCTCAGCACAGGCCACATGCCGCAGGCCTCCTCCCCTGATCGTCACCTCCTAGAGGAGAGAAAGAGGAGCGGCATGGCGTGGGCACTGCCACCGTCGGCTAACAGGATTAGTGGTAGTGGTGCAACCTCTGCACTCACGTTGTTTTCGTCGTCAGTCTCATTCTCCTTGTTGGAGTCAGTCAGATAGTCGGTGTTCTCTTCCTCCTCTTCATCCCCCTCCTCCTCATCATTTTCGGAGCCCTCCTAAAACACAGAAACAAGAGTTTAAGTACGTCACCAGATAACAACCAGGGATTGATATAACTGGTACTAACAGAAACTTAACAGTGCAAATGCGCATAATACCACCTCAAATGCATACCTCTGTACCAGTTACGTCAATCCCAGATTGTAACAGCATCATCATTACTGGTTGACAAATGTAGATTGAATACCAAAGAAAGTGGAAAATAAAGTTGACAGAACATAGAATGTTCTTACTGTGTATTTTGACGTTAGGCCTGGGTTAGTGCTGTGGAGCATTTATGAAATGTGGTATTGAAGAAAAAAACAAGAATTTTACTAAAATCAACCATGCACTAGGTACTTACAGTATGCAAGGCAGAGCTATAATCCATAACAAAAATATTTTATTTCAGTTTAGGGAAGATTTGGAAAACAGAAAACTACAACTAAACGAGAACCATAAATATTGCTTCCAAAATGAACTGAAATAAAATAAAAACAAATACTTCCTGTTACCTTTAAATACTATTTAGCTGAAGTAACGATTTGTTTATCTGTCATGTCATGCACTTCAACCACAAAAACAGCCAACGGCATTACATTGCGACATTTTGTAGCAGCAAACAATGTCCTACAGTCCCTTTCTGTCAATTCCTGGAAATAAAATTAAACCCAAAATAAAATGCATAACTAAATAGATTTACATCTTTAAAATAAAAACTAATGAAACAGCCCTCAAACTAAATTAGATTTCAAAAGAAAATAAAAAATTAATGTACAAACTAAATTAAAAACTAAAAACACTGAAGCAAAATCATGCATGGATACATTGCCTATTGTGATTTAGTCAACCACTCTTCAAATCTGCTAGACATTTGTATCACCATTCTGATCCTAAAAGGTAGAAAGGGTATTTATGTACAATATTTGGTCTGACTACTTTCTGACTTCCTGTTACTTTTCCCCTGGCCAATGAACAATGGAGGTTCACTTGTGTTACTGAGCCGAGCCTCCGCAGTGTAATCATCTGAGCGCTTTGAGAAAAGATGAAGCGGGAAGAATCTGTAGATTGGAAATCTCTGCTCGAAGTGCCTTTGTTATGCCCAGAGAGGCTCTAAAAGCAGGAGCACTAAAGTGACATTGTCAGGTCAAATGTGTTACTTCTTGTTGTTACTTATATCTAACTTACAGCCTATTTGTTGTTACGTTGTACTTTTAACAAAGTGGTCCTAGACATTGCAAGACTGGTTGGCAGCATATTGCTTGTTAAGGAATTAATCTGTTTTTTTGGTTGTGTGCTTTTATTTATGTTTTACTTATTTAGGATAGTTACATTTTCTGACATTCCAGTGTCTGAATAAAGTTTAATGCTCTTTGCATTATTTTGTTTTGTTCAGCAAAAACGATTATCATGGCAGATCAAATAAGTTTGGGAGGAAGTGCAGAAAGGACAGCTGCTGGAATACAAACCAGAATGGGCAGAACATGACCAAGCTGTGGGGAACGAGAAACTCTCACGTACTTCCTCCTCCTGCTCATTCATTTCACTCTCGTTCCCAGACTGCTCTTCCGTCTCCACCCCTCCTTCTTCATCATCGTCCTCGTCTTCCTCATCCAGTCCCTCCGACTCACCCATGGCGCTGGAGGACCGGTCGTCCTTCTCCGCAGCTAGACCTGGGAAATAAAGAAAAAAGGTCAACCATCTTGAGCCACGCCCCTCCCACACAAATAAAAGGCTTAAAGTGGAACAATGAAGCAACTGTTTTAATGACGAACTGGTGACGCTTGGTCCACTTTCCATTACCACCCAACCACCTATTTGTCAAAGAGAAGCACACCCATAATCAAAGATCAACAGGTTTTTCCAGAATGGGGGGAAAAAGATAAGAATGAGTTCAATCAAATGCATCAAGTGACGATTTCCAAAGTGAATCAAAGCTCATTCATCCTTCAGGTGGAATGCAGCACATGGTGATTCCGAAACACTACAGTCATGCTCCAATGATGTTTACATTTCTCACCTAAACTCTTTTTATAGGCAATTGAAAATATGCTTGGCTTTGAGTCTACAACCAAGTGGGTCTTTAGAAGATAACCCATTAATATAACATCTGCATTACTTCAATTTTCACACACCACTACAGCTGAAGGTGGAGGTTCTTGAAAGCAGACTCAGAAAGAAAGGTAACTCCCACAAACAGCTCATTTATTTTCTCATGACGATAACTGAAAGACAACCAAGTCGAGAACCCAGAGATGTATAGAACTCTGGACATAGATCCAATTCCGTTAGTGTAGGGGCACCTTAACCGTAATGCATAAAAACAAAGGTTACTCTTAAGTACTAATAAATGCTTTACAGCAGAGTGAAAAGTCCCCTGCAAAAGTTAAAAAGGCTAAGCATGCAAAAACCAGTTGTGTACGGGAAAACCTCCTCCAGACTAAAGAATGCTGCCTGTCAGGTGGGGCTGAAAAGAAATGCAGGTGAACTTGCTGAGCAGGAACACAGGAGTCGCTTCCTCTTTCTTACATCCTTATCTCTGCTCTAATAGTCACGCCGCAGAATGCAATGTTAACCCATCAGTCATTACCAAGGGAACTTCTCACCTAGTTTGACGAGCACCTCCCTCTCTAGCTGGGCGACCTGCATGGCTGCCTCCTCCAGCGAGCCGCACAGCCTCATCTTGGGACGAAGCAGTTCCAGCGTGTCGCTTATCATGTAGTCGATGTCAATGGGGAATGGGTGCTCCTTTGTCCACACCTCCAAAGCCTTCTTCCACCAAATGTAACGCTGTGAGCAATGAGGGACAATTATCCTCAAAACTGTGCCAAAATTAGCAGGACGACGAAACCCAATGAGTGGTTAGAAATAGGTGGTTTCTTGAGGTTCATCTGGAAGCTGGGCAATCACACCAACCTGGAAGTAGATAAGGAAACAGTCCAGCTTCCTCTTGCTGGAGCCCCGGTCAAAGTATTGGCCACAAGTATCCAGCAAGGTGCAGACCAGGCGCAGCCGGAACAGGTGCTCAGGGGGGTCCAGCGGGCTGGGTGAGCCATCCGAACTGACCCCGAAGGAGATGAAGGAGAAGAGTGTGCGGAAGACCACGGCCGACTCCACCATCCTGTAGTTGTAGAGCTCCCCCAGGAACTTAGCGCTGCTGATGCGCCGTTGGTTGAACTTGGGCTGATTTACCTGCAACATGGAGGGGGTCACCAAGTCAGGGGGAAGCACCACCTTCGGTTGTACAGCACCACAGTCTGCGCCAACTGCCAAGCTAAATGAGATACATAACTAACTGCTTGAGGTGTCACCATGTCATAAATTTGGCTGTCATGTTTTTCTTCCCAAAACCATCACACAAATGTACACATGATTTGATGTTCTTGATGAGCTGAGAACAATTCAATTCAATTTATTTATTATTTAGCATATTTCACTACAGAATCACCCCAAGTCACTTTACATGGGTGTGTCGTGGTACAACAAGATTAGACATTGGTTCCAGACAAAATGTCTAATTAGAACATTTCCAACTCTAGTGTGACAGACTAATCAGCTTCACTAGCGGCCACATGAAGAACATCCTGCTTACCTCCATGCCCAGCCGGATGTCCTCCAGCACCCCGTCCACCACGTGAATCCCCACGTCTTCCTGGTATGCCACCAGGCCAGCTAGGAGGTTGGCCACGCAGTGGATGCTGTTATACTTTACATTCCAGATATTCACCAGGCAGCAAATCAGATAGCTCTTGGTTTCAGGGTCGTGCCAAGGAAGTTTACGCATCTGTCTCAGCACCTGTGAGACAATCAGTTTCTCAGAGTTAAACCATCTGGGAGGTGCAAGATGTCAAGGTTTAGACTACTGAAGACTGAAAGGTGACGAAACCATCACATGAGTACTTGTGGAAGGCTGTCAGGACCAGACATTGTCAACATCCTGATGAAAACATGAATGTCAGCGCTATCCCCCTACGAACCTTCTCGGTGGTGACCTTAGACAGGTCCTTGTAGAGAAGCTTGCGAATGTACTCCTGCAAAGGCGGCCTCCTCTTCCTCACGGCCTTCTCCACGGGTGGGGGGTTGCAGTAGTAGTAGGCGTTCTCCACCATGGTCACATATCGTGCATCCAGGTGCATAGCCTGCTTCTTGCGCATCATTTGCTCCTAAAGAACGCCAAATTCCTGTCAGCATCCTCAGTCAGGACCCACCCATCTCCCCCCCAAGTAAAGGTCTTGCTGCCCTTTGAGGCACATTGTTTATTTATCTATGTATCATAGCAGAATAAACAAAAAAAAAAACAGCAAAAAGAAAAACAGGGAAGTTTAACACTCCAGTGCCTTTCCTTTTCAAAAGAGCTCACTAGAGTAAGGCGTGCTTAACCCAATGAAGCCGGAACTCACCAAAAGCACGCTGGTGCGAAGGTGCGAGTCTGGAGACCTGAAGAGGAAGCGCCCGCTCGTCTCCAGCAGGGTGCACGCCATCTCAATGTGGTGATGGGAGAAATCTGACAGCAGCATCTGCAGGAAGACAAAGGCGTTAACATGAGCTATATACAGCACATCATTAAAAATAAATCAGAATCTCCCCAAAAAGGAAACCATGACTTACGGCTACATTGTGTGGCAAGAATAAGCATAACGTGATACCTTCAGACAATGAAGGGTGTCTGTCTTAGAGAACATCTTGAATTTAGCCAGCTCTCCAATAAACCTCACGGTCTTGTTCTTTGTTTCAATGTTGATCTGGTCCTTCTTTCTTATCTGCAAAAGCCCAACCGTGGTTTTAAAATAATTGGAAAACTGCAGGAGAAAATATAGCTGGTAATTAATAAAAATCGCTCTCATTTCTCATAAACCACCAATTTTAGTCCTGCATCAGCCCTCCACACATTCATACTAACTGGCCGTGTTTACACCAAGCTCACTCTAAACTGCTGCTAAAGATGTTAGCATTGAGAGACATACATGGAACCTGAAGTCGCCCTTGAGCATAGAGCACAGATCTTCAGCCACGTCAGACATGCAGGGGTGCAGTGTGGCGACCAGCCGAGCATAGAAGGGCAGAAGGTCCAGCCTGTGGGACCAACAGGAGAAACGCGTAACGTTGGTCATGTGACACGCTGACACCACATCAAGTTTATTCCGAGTTTATTCATTGCGGCTCAACAGAAACAGCACTGGTACCTTTTCACCTCTAATAGCTAAATTACAAGTGTAGCATGTAGGGTATGGCAACACATGTTTCAGAAACAGAACAACTTCAGCTAAGTAGCTAAGCTAGGGAACACTGCCACCTTGTGGTTACCTAAAGTTTGTCCAAAACTGTGCAAGACCAAGTCATGAAATAAGATGATATTACAATAGCAACAATTTCAGGGAGCTGGAAGACTCTCTCACCGCTGCCTTGGGACAGTGAAGAGTGCCCGCACAAGTTTCCTCCGGTTGGACTTTGTGTTCATGTTCATGCAGAAATCCATTGCAGCCTGCAAACATTAAAAGAAGCACACATCAATCCTTACAGTCTGGACCCCCGAGAAGGTGGAGCTATGGTTTGGTCATTAAGAGCTGGATATACGGTCTGATAGGAAGACATGCACAGCAACAGCTCAGATACACACCTTCAGTCTGGACAATGCAATTATAGTGCATTGCGCTTAACATGTTTTGTCATTTAATTTCATCTGCGTCGTCGGTTCAATCAATATCGGAAAAAAAATGGTTCAATGAAAATAAGTCCCCACAAGGTCAAAATAACAGCTACTCAGGGTGCTACAATGTACCATTGTTACCCTACCTTGTCTATCAGGTCTCTGTTGACACAGTTGGGCAGCTGTTGGATGAAGGCATCAACAATGAGCTTTAGGTGGGACCCAGTGCTGGCTTCCTCATCTTCTTGCTCTGTGGTGGGGGGGAATATATACATATTATATACACACACACATTTTACTATGACCAAGGCTACAACAGAGAGGTGCCTTCCTTCATACTCTATCTCGTGAACAAATGCTCAATTTCATGACATGGTTTAGTGACTCCATCTACCAGATCTTCTGAGCCATAAACCATTCCAGGTCTAGAAATGCCAAACATGACTCTGGAGTGAATAGCCGTCTTCCCCTGATCACTGCAACCTATCCGTATTACTACTCTGATACAAACTTTCATGGCCACATGAAATCTACAAACCGCTACCTAGTAAACAGACTTCCCATGGCAATGGGAAACTTGCACAATTCCAATTCACTTAAGGTGCCCTGATAAAACCACCATCAAATCACTTGTTTAATTAAAATAGACATTCTGAAGACCCTGGTTAACCCACTCCACCTTGCTCGTCCAGCAGTTTCTTGGCAAGCTCATCACCATCAACCTCATCAGCTCCTTCCATTTCCAGGGTGTCATCTCCGATGTCCAGTGTCTCCAGCTCCAGTTCCAGCTCTTCTGTACCGCTCACCTCCTTAACTTCCTTCCCATCCTTTGTATCTGTGCCATCACACAGCACAAACACACTACTGACGAACCGGCGACAATACATGCAATGCAGCCATCACGTTTGCGGTGACTGTCATCTGAAGGGAATCCCAAGACGCTCTTCACTGGACGGTGAGCGCTATACCTTTGGCCTCCTCCTTGTCACGAGCCCTCTCGTTGTCTTTGAACAAGATGGCTGGGACAAAGGCCTTCAGGTCCACTAGATTCTCGTAGAAGTTGCGAGCATCCTCGTCCTCCCAAATGCCTCCTTCCAGGTCATAATCCCCCGGCTTCCCTGGAGTGAAGATGTCGATGCCGGGGCCGTGTTCTGAAACACGGAAACACCCACAGAGGAGCACCATGAGTGCCTGTCAGACTGGGGGAAAAACTACAACTGACAAGAAGACTTTTAAAACATTATTTCATCAAAATAGTAAAAATCAACAGTGAGAATTTAGCAAAACAGATGTATGGCGTGGCCAAGAAGGCCCAACAATACTGAAGCTTAATACTCTGACAATACTGACTATACTGAAGTTCAATAATACTCTCAAGGACGAGTACAAAATCCCACCAGCAATATAAACACTGATTGACATATCGGATACACAAGTACGAATTCACAGTATTAAAGATAAGAGGCAGTAATTTCATTATTTCTTAACAGCAAAAAGAAGTAAACGCTTAGCCGTGATGACAAATTACCACACACTTTCCCCTTTATACCTGTGTACCAGTTATGTCAGTCCCTGATTATAAACACCATAAAACATGACAGAGATACTAAGCAGAACGCAATAAGGCACAGAAACACAGGCAGGGGTGTCTGTATACAAGGCTCTGACAGGGGCCTCGCGACAGGCTTCCCAGGGTCCTAAAACACAGCCCCCTACCTTCTTGAACGGTCTTGTCTTGGGGTAGTTCTGGCATGTTCTCATCCAGCAGGTCCGCCAGGGACTGCGTGCTGGCGAGGAGCTTCTGGTAGGACGTGGCAAACTCCTCGTACTGCTTGTGTCGGTCCTCGCTGAGCTCGCCCTTGGAATGTAGGATACGGCTGAAGACACAGAGGACATTGTCATCTCACTTTGAAAAGGGGGGTGGGGCAGCAGATGTAATCACACAGTGATGGACCAGCCAAGAATACAACACAGCCCACCAATACTCCAGGGAGCCGGATAAATGACCAACCCTGCACTCTGACCTCAGCCTTCACTCTAACCTGTAGGTGTGTGTCTTTAAAAGACAGGAAAGCTGTTGCACCTGTTTTGCTAATGGCATATATCATATTCATGATGTTCATAGACATATCAAACTCAATTACCTCTTGTTTCACTATGCTTATACGTACAACAGTGTGTACACAGGTGAAGAAATATCAACAATAATTATGGTGTAATAATCAATACTTTTGGGACATTTTTCCAATTTATCATAATCAACTTCTATCCCTTTGAAACGTTTATTCACTTTTTCATACAACATAGAATACCATATGAACAAAGACATGCGAGTGGATGAGGACAGAACTAAGGGGCCCTGTGCCAGGAACCTTGAAAAGGTAGCAAGATCAATAAAAGCCAAGCTAACAAGGAACAAAGTAAGTGAGCTAATCAGAATCACTGGCGAGTTCATTTAGGGCTGCCACCCACAGAATGGTATAAAAATGGATGCTGATTTGTGAATGGGGAGCTCTTTTGCTTTGCATGCAGGAAATCCCCGTTTGAACAGACCTAGTAAATGGGAAACTTCTCCTACCCTAACGTGTCCGCATTTAACTCCATTTGGAATTTTTGACTTGCACAACGGTGTATATTCAGAATAAGGAATTTAATTCCCGGCGTTGACTGCTAACCCTTTTAAACATTATGCGCTGCATGGAGAAGTACCTTATGTACACAACAATATTTTTTAGCCAAAATCCCTGAATTTCACTTTTTTTTGTCATGTGTGATCTTTTCGGATGACACCCTGCTAGAACACACTAAGTCTGCTTGCTGCCTCACCGGTTCTGCCTCTCGATGTTCTGCAGCTCGCGATGGTCCTTCTTCAGGTGCTTGGTAAGGGAGGTGAAGTACTCCCTGAGCAGGTTCTGGAAGGGCTGCTGCTTCTCAGTGTTGATTATCTCGCTCGGGGGGAAGCCCAGGGAGAATTTCTCTGCCGCTACCTTTACCCTGCGAGGAATGAGGCCAGCGACATCATCCCCGCAGTGCTTGCAGAAGCTGATGACCACGGAGACGTGCGTGTGCGCCTCACGGTCCGTGTTGATGATATTCTTCAGCTGCTCGTAGATAAGCGACAGGCCCTCCTTGTCAGTGAAGATGCCCACGATGGTGAGTTCGGCGATGAAGCGCAGGTCCGTTCGCAGCTTGCTTACGTTCGGCGTCTTCTCCTCCTTGCGGGCCTCAAAGTGCTTCTTCCAGGCCTGCAGCAGGAGCGGGGCGAAGTCAGCGTAGCGCTGGTGGAACAAAGAGCAGAGGTGCACAGCGCAGCCCACGTCGGAGATCTTCAGCTTGGCCTCCACCACGGAAGCCACGGCCTCGGCGATGTACTTGCTCAAGTTGAGCGAGGCAAAATCGTTGGAGAGCGAGTCACGCTGCTGCTCTGTGAGCGTGCGCAGCTTCTTGACGAACGCCGTGTTCTTCTTCAGGCTGGAGTCCAGGCGGCTGAAGAAGGCCTCCTCAGGCCGCGAGTCCTGCGCATTCTGGTTCCGGCTGCGCAGGTCCTTGCGGGAGTGGTGGCGCTCCCAGGCCTCCTGGTGAAGCTGGTGCGCTTCCTCCTTCTCTCTGTGGGGGGCAGATGGAAAAGGCTTGGAGAGGCGGCACACAGGGGCAATTCAAAGGTTTTATTGAAAAGGTAAATAACCAGCACTGTCCTGAATAACTGTATAAACCAGGGGTGGGGAAACTCTTCCACGGAGGGCCAGTGCGGGTTTTTGTGATGATCTCTCAGTTGGCCAATAACAGAACAATGGTTCTCAACTACAGTCCTGGGGACCCACTGATATTGGCTGATCGAGAAGCCATCCCAAAAACCCACACTGGCCCGCCATGGAACAGGTTCCCCACCCCTGGTAAAACCTTATGAGACTCGAATCCCAGTAAGTATGCATTTGTAAAAATGTGACGCAAAACGCACATAATAATAATAATAATAATAATAATAATAATAATAATCCCACAGAAAACCTATAGTAAATCAAATCTTTGCTGTACACTGCTGGACCACAAAGGCATTCGAACAGGGGTGCATGGCTTATTCTGTCGACCTGGAGGGTCCCCTAGGTAAATTTTGCATTATTGTTGATTATCAAAAAAGGTCATTAAAACCGCAAAAGGGGCACTTCCAATGACTATGACAAGGAGCAGGTGCCCAGACACCCCCAGCCCAGCCCTGCATGAGCCTGCTTTTCACCTAACCCCAAGATCTCCATAGCTGCCCCCTTACTTCAGTCGTGCCGCCTCTTCCTCTCGCTGCCTCTTCTCCTCCTCCTCCTGCATCCTCTTCTCCACCTCCTCCTGCTGTCTCTTCTCCTCCTCCTCCCTTTTCTTCTGCTCCTCCTCCACCCTCAGCCTCTCCTCTTCTTTCTTCTTGCGCTCCTTCTCCTCCTTCTTTCTCCTCTCCTCCTCCAGCCTTCTCCTCTTCTCCTCCGCCGCTGCCGCCTTGCCGTTATCTTTCTTCCCGCTCACCTTGGTGTCGTCTTTCCCCTTTTCCCGAGACGAAGAGGGACGGCTCTCCCCCACTCGCTCTTTGTCCTTGTTGCTGAACACGCACACGTCTTTCTCATCCATGTTTACTGGCCTCTTGCTTTCAGCAGGCATACTGCAAGAAGAGGGTCAACATTCTAAACACAATTTTTCTTGTTCATACAATTATTAAAATAACTACACAATTCCCTACTGTCATATAATGTGCTCGTATGAAATGAAAAATCTCAATATATTTTAAAAGCCAGTTATTTAGTTTCGTATACAGACCAACTCAAAAGGACTGAATATTCATACCTAAGAGTCTTACATTTTGTACAACGTATTACACAGAAAAATTTTAATTACCTGGTTTAACTGAAGATGTACGAACAACTGATTATTTAAAAGTAATCTGGTTAGTCAAGGAGCCTCGCGCACAACACGCGCCAGCCGTCATCTGCCCGCGCGACGAGTGCGCGAGCCCATAGCGTCAAAAAGTTAGACCTCCGACATTCACATCGCAAAAACAACGCACTCTAGATATGTTTCAATCTGACAAAATTTATACACATACGTAAACTGAACTCGTTTGTAGGCGACCTCTGCTTAATCTTAAAGCTAACAACGTGACGTGCTCACTGAATTCATTAGGTAAAATATATGCGACAAGTTACCGGTTATGCATAGCATGAATTGATACACGAAGTCTCCAGCCAAACGCTTCAGGGTTTTTAAGGAAACCTGTCGTGCTTCCGCACACACTACTGCCAGCGACCTATTCGTTTAGGCCTTTGATGGAAAGGACATTTAGGCTGTTCGGTAGCTATACGAATAAATAGTTCCCCCAATATGACCACACATTTCAGCAGAAAAAACATGCAAAAACTCTTCCCGCACAACATAATTTATAACCAAATTGTGTCTTCAGGCCTAGATAGCTACAGAGAATCAATGATAAACAAAGTAGCATAGCCAGCTGGCAAATTAGATTTTGCTAAATCAACTATCACGACAATTAATTGATCCCTATACAATCATTAAAATACTTAATTATATTCAAAATTCAAGGCCAGAAATGAAAATGAATTTCAACTACCGTTACCTTCATTTTCCTCAACAAAAACATCGGGTCTGTTTAGTGGGTGAAGCAGCCTTCTCGGTCGCTGAAGGACCACCTCAGTTAGGTGGCCTGCAAGATGCCTGATTTAAAAAAGGGCCTTTTTATACCTGCCGATGACAACTCTGTGCCTATAACAGAAATGCGAGGACGCCTCGGGTGCTGCATCGCTGAATATAAACGTGACAGTTGCAAAAAAACGCTGTGTATGCCTTAAGAGATTCACTTTAGTCTGCCCGACATTACGAAAGGTGACAAAATGAAAACAATACCTGAAATTATCTTAACTTATGTAGTTTTTATTAATACTATACAATAATAGAATGGTCTTGCAAAGTTTGTATTAAAACTCCAGAATTGTTTGTGTACTGTTAATATGTTACGCAGAAATAAAAAGGGACTGGAACCCAATACTCGATTATCGTTATTTACTAAGTCAAACAAATTACATTTTTATAAAATGGGACTTTGGAGGACATTCCACATTAGTGAGCAAAAGGTATAAAAACGTAAAATGCAACGGTCGTCTGTCGTGTTTTTGTCCCCTTGCGGCACGGCTTAGTGGCCAATGGCCCCAGGATCCACTGCGCTGCGCTGGCTGACCGGGACAGCGAGTGGGCCAATAAGACGAGGGCGTGCAACCGATTCAACCAATCATGAGGCGAGGAAGCGTCGCCACCCATTGTTTCGGCGGAGTGTGGCTGTTCTGCCGTGTGTTGTATAAGCCTGCACGCGCTTCTTTTTATACGTCTATATACGGCCATATATATGTTAAAGCAGTGAACCAAGGCCGAGCTGTTAGCATTCGTGATCGCTAAACTAGCATGCATCTAGCCGGCAGGCCCTGTCTCCGCTTAGCTCGGCCGGCGCTGAGCGCCCTGTATCACACCGAGAAGGGGGTTTATGGCTACAGACCCAGGGGAGCCGGTCCCGGAGAGAAGCAACAGGAGACCGAACACAGCTCCTCGTTTACCCAAGGTTGGGGGATCATACGGGGGGGGTGTACTAACACTTCAAAATGCTTATTTCATACGTTTGTTTTTACTGGCCTAATGTGTTGCATCAGTCATTAAAATTAGTACCTTTAAATGTTTTTTTTTGTTTGAAATGACCATAAAGGTTTATTATTTATTCACTTAAAACGATCATTTAATAACCTCAAGGTGATTTATTAGTGGGCTGAGAATACCGCACGTATTAGGTGAGGGGCTTACAGCATGAATTGAATTTTGCTGTTGCGTTTTTCATGGCAGTGTCACGCATGAAAAGCCAGTGTTTCACCGAGTGTCACACGACAACGCTTACAGCGATACTGTTACGTTCATTCAATCACTGAAGTGCCAAGCTTTCACACCGATTTCACTCAGACATACATAGCAGGGTCGTAGTTAGTTATGGATGGATGGATAGATAGAAGGGGTGAATCAACTTGGGGGGGGTTGCTGGCAAACATATAAAACGCTATTCGTGACTTAAGACAATAAATACACATTTATATGGCGGGGGGTTGGATTACTAAAACATTGACCACCCCTGTATATAGGCATTGTTGTGTAACCTAAATTTGAGCATTATGTTCACACGCACATCCTCGTGCTTTAAGTGACGATCGGAGTTATATTCTCCATTATCAACACAGAAAACTTACATTTTCAACCTGACATACTGAACTAAGTTGCATGTAGCACTAGGGGAAGCCTCTTTGAAAGTTTTGGAATAGTATTCGTTAGGCATAACGTTGCGGTCGTTTTGTTATTAATTAATGGTAGAAATTCTATTCACGTTTTCTCAGAAGTGTTACGTTTATACCGCGGTACCGCCATGAAAAACGTAACAGCACAGAACACTTTGTGCTGTAACTGCTGCTGTGTGTGAGTTCAGTTTTTATTCAAGTTAAGATTTATAAACATATATTAAAAAATTCTAATATGAATTTATTGGACAATACATGCATGATTGTTGATTAACAAAGACGCTGCTATCCAACCCTCCAGATCATGGACTGGCACGGCTGGTCGAGGCTTATCGGGAACACGGGCACAAGTCAGCTAAAATTAACCCCTTACTCCCGGAGAAAGGCGTCGTCGACAATGTTCCTGAAATCAGCATTTTGACCGAAACGCTTCGGGGTCCCTTTAACACCAGCGGTGCGGGTCTTTTTTAAATTCTTCTTTTGTACATGACTGTCTTAATGTAGCTGAATTATAACCTTCAAATGTGATTAAAGATTAGATTGTAGCCAGCTTCTACTGAGTTAAGTATTGTTAATTAGTAACAATTTTGTGCCTATTCAACTACTTCTCAGTCTGAGAACGCTTGAAACTTGCCAGGAAGCTGCAGTATGTCCCTAAGTGATTTATGGATATGAGAGCTACTTGTGAATAATTGAATTTCAATTCCTCTTATCCTCGAAGGCCTAAGAAATTTTGGCAAGCCAGAAGCGTCCCTGGAGGATGTCACCGCTTACCTGCACCATACCTACTGCGGCCGAGTGTCTATAGAGACCAGTCAGCTGCAGACGTCGGCTGAGAGGGAGTGGGTGGCCAACCGGTTCGAAGAGCTGAAGAAGGAGACGTTTTCTCCTGAGGAGCGCAGGCAGCTGGCCCGGCTAATGCTACAGTCTCAGGTATGACGGGAACCTGTGTCACGCGTGTCCCTGGTCATGCCAAACATGCATTCGCTGTCCTACTGAAATATACGTCTCACCCAAGAAGGCTGAAAGTCAGTATACTACATTTTATCTATTGTGTAGCAATCTAGGCCTGAAGACATAATTTGGTTATAAATTGCAGTTTCTGATCCCTCTGTATGAATTTTGTTTGTACTTTTTTTTTTTTAAATCTCAGGAATTTGACCATTTTCTGGCTACCAAATTTGCCACAGTGAAGCGGTACAGTGCCGAGGGAGCAGAGAGCATGATGGGATTTTTCTTTGAGCTGTTCCGCCTGGTGTCATACAGCGGGGTGACAGACGTCATCATGGGGATGCCACACCGTGGGAGACTGAACCTCCTGACTGGGCTCCTGCAGTTCCCTCCTGAGGTCAGACACCTTGTCATATAAATATATTATTGTGGGAGGGGCACCCTTGAACAGGTTGGTATCTGGATCCTGCCTCATGTCATGCCTCGTGCTCACCAGCTCATGTTCAGGAAGATGAGGGGCCTCAGCGAGTTTCCCGAGAACTCCCCATCCATCGGGGATGTCTTGTCCCACCTGACCTCCTCAGTGGAACTGGACTTTGGGGCGGGGAAGCCTCTGCACGTCACCATGCTGCCCAACCCCTCCCACTTGGAGGCCATCAACCCGGTGACCCAAGGCAAGGCCCGTGGCAGGCAGCAGGTCCGGCAGGACGGGGACTATTCATCAGACAGCAACGCCCAGCCCGGGGACAGGGTCATCTGTTTGCAGGTACAGGGCACAGGGTCATCTGTGTGCAGATACAGTGCACAGGGTCATCTGTGTGCAGGTACAGGGCATACGACTTCACGACTTTCTACACCTGTGTCATTCATGACATCAGAACCACTACCTGTTCATAGTGCATATAAATACAGTGTTTAGGCTATGCAATATAAATGCAATATATGATCATTTTAATGTTTAATAATAAAACTGTGCCTGCTTATAAGTAGAGGCATGCTGCTGCTCCCTTATTTCCAAAATTGCAGGTCCACGGTGATGCCTCATTCTCAGGCCAAGGCATCGTTCCTGAAACATTTACCCTTTCAAGCCTCCCACATTTCAGAGTCGGTGGAAGCATCCACCTTATTGTAAATAACCAAGTGGGTTATACCACGCCGTCTGAGAGGGGGAGGTCATCTTTGTACTGCAGTGACATAGGTATGTGAGATATTTAAGTACATTTTCATAACCTTCTACAAAGTCCACGAGTGACATCTGATACTGACAGTATCTGTAATGGGGAGAATAGCTTGTTATTGGCTCATTAATGACTCGTTAACTTGATATTGACTTGCATCATCCTGCACAGGGAAGATGGTTGGCTGTGCCGTGGTCCATGTGAACGGCGACGACGCAGAGGAGGTCTTGCGTGCAACGCGTCTGGCAGTGGAGTACCAGCGCCGCTTCCGGAAGGACGTGATCGTGGACCTCCTGTGCTACCGCCAGTGGGGCCACAATGAGCTGGACGAGCCCTTCTTCACAAACCCAACCATGTACAAGATCATCCGGTGGGTGTCTGACCAGTACCAGCCCACTGCAGGACTTACGGAGGTTTTCTGACACTTCGGTCCGGATCATGATTTCTTCTCAGCTCCAGGAAGAGCATCCCGGACATGTACGCGGACCTGCTGATCTCAGAAGGCCTGATGACGGAGGTGGAAGTCGTGGAGATCAAGACGTCGCACTACAACATGCTGAACGAGCGGCTGGCCAACATGACGCTCTACAGTCCGCCGCCGACCAACTTGCAGCGCCGCTGGGGCGACCTGGTGGAGCCGCAGCCGCGCATCACCACGTGGGACACGGGCGTGCCGGCACCGCTGCTGCAGTACGTGGGCGCCAAGTCCGTGGAGATCCCCGAGGAGATCCAGCTGCATAGCCACCTCGGGAAGACGCATATGCAGGTATGAAGCAGGGGCCTCGTCCCTGGAGGAGCAAAGCCGATGGGAGGAAAACCAGTGAGTGAGGAACGGTGCCATGCCCAAGTACGTCATCTGAGGCCATAGCTGAACAAGCCAGGATGGATTTGTTCTCTGTTACTGCAGCCTCAAAATAACATTGGATTATTAAAAATTTGAGTATGAAGACGAGGGCTGCACAATATCACATGTGATTATATAGCACATGCACAGAAATCACCAGGGCTTTACATGGAGTCACAGTATGCTACTAATCTGCTTACCAAATTGTGGCTGTAGGTAAACATCCATATAGTACCGAAAAGCTGGCGTCTGGACAAATGTTTTCGGCTTTCTTTGAAGCCCGGGTGATTATTGCACATGCGCTGTATAATTGTGATTATATCATGATGTGTTATCGTGCAGCCCTGATGAAGACCTAGGGTTAGAAGAATTAGCTACATCAAAAATAGGCTTACAGAGGGAGCCACCTCAAATAGCCGCCTGGAGCGTGACGGGTCCGTGGCAGAACCATGACAGGACAATGCACGATCTGTGCACGGAATGTGATCCCCCGCGATGACGCAGTTAACGATGCCCCGCCCCATAAACGCCCCATTTTCTAAAAAGATGGTTGCAATACTGTATAATCCCGCCAGGTGGAGCATTGACTGGCATAGTGTCCAGGACGACGTGGTAAAAAACAACAACAACCTGATTAATAAAACTCAAAATCACTCAATACACAACCCATGATGATTATGCTACTTATTATTAAATAATGAATTATTAAAACTAGTTAGTGAAATATTTTCCAAGACATCCTTAATGATCCTTAAAGACTCGGTATCTTCTGTATTTTATCTATACCGATCATTGTAGGTACTGAATACAAATGCGGGCTATGTACAGTGTTTTACATTACGGTGTATTTTACCTAGTTCCATTTAATATACTGATAA
>JAODUD010000001.1:7379403-7390957 GCA_026784285.1 Stomatorhinus walkeri | reverse complement strand
AATGGGGGAAAAATCATACTGGATATCTATGCTGATATGGACTGAGTAATGTGTTAGGAATGATGGGATGCCACATTCATTTTCACTCCTTAGATGGGTTTGTGAGAAATTTACTCCTTTTTTACTTTATAAATATGCCAGTATTTATTACAACAAAATCACATCAAGGTATTTGATTTTTGCTGTCCAATATCGTGCAGCCCAAGTATTTTATGAGTGGTGTCTCTAAGGTAAGGATCTGTGCTGGCAATCGGAAGGTTGTTGGCTTGAATCCCGTGAATGCCCTGAAGTGATTCTACTCCATCAACCCTTGCGCAAGGCCCATAACCTGCGATTGCTTCATCCTGGGTACGACGTCAATCTACATCCAGCTCTGCAAGCGGGTCCTCCTACTCCCAGCGAAAATTTGGTGGTTGGTGGCAGGATTGGCACTCCAGCCACCGCAAAAACTCACGCTGGTCCATTTGGACTGGTGTGCTGCTGAGGTGTCACACGCACACGGCTGCACTTGGGTTCTCATCCCTGAGGTGGCTCCTTGTGTGGTGGGTGCAGCAACATGCTGTATCAGTCCATGCTCCTTACCTCTCTCTAGTTTATTGTAGTAAATACTTATATACTTTATATTTCATCATAACACCCTGATCGTTTTCTGGTTCTTCCAATCAGATCACAATTAAAGCTTGGGTCTCTTCATTTGTCCACACATACATTATTTGTCACTTTTGTTTTTATTTTTAATCTGTTTATCGGTTTCTGAGTTCGTAACTGTTTCCAAAGTGACGTTTGTATTGTGATTAGAGGCAGGCTAGTTGCATCATCAACTGACGAAGAAAGCATTTGCCCACCCTGAAGTACCAAAGTCACAAAAAAGTACCCCAGCTGGTTTAGAACTTCTTGATACTAGAAATTTTGGTACTGGTATTGGACTGGAAGTCAAAGGAAAAGGGAAAGTACCCAAAGTGTGGTACCTGGTGCAGTGGAAAAGTGCCCTAACAGGTGGGACGGTGACCTGGCTGAACGTGACATTTTTGGGACCTCTTCTTCCTCAGGTGTGTAACAGCCCCCTATCCGAGGAGGCCGTGCTGGGCTTTGAGTACGGAATGAGTATCGCCCTGCCCAAACTCCTGCCCATCTGGGAGGCCCAGTTCGGGGACTTCTTCAACGGGGCACAGATCACCTTCGACACCTTCATCTCAGGAGGTATCCGTCATTATCGGTCCGGCTGAATTCGTCCTTCAGAATTTTCTGCGCTTCTCCTACGATGTATTTTGTTCTTCTGATTCTGTGAACAAAATAAGAGAAACTGAAAAAGGCAGGAGTTAAATTTACAGTTACATCATCCTTTGTCATTTCTGGCCTGCTGTAAATCCCATGTGCCGTCGGCAGGAATTGTGGAGATAACGTGAGGAGCTGTGGGTGGTTCGCTGATAAACGGGAAGAGGAAGTTGTCGTACTTACCTTTCATGTTTTGGTTTGTGGACCGTTGGCGAGCCTGGCAGTTCTGTCTTGAAGTTGAGGTGTTGCAGGTGACCCCATTTAAAGCTGCCAGGGTGTGGGCGGGTGGGGGACCCGGTCCGGTCCGGTCCGGCGACACACATCTCTCTGCTCCTCCAGGCGAGGCCAAGTGGCTGCTACAAAGTGGGCTGGTCATCCTGTTACCTCACGGCTATGACGGTGCCGGGCCAGAGCATTCCTCCTGCCGCATCGAGCGATTCCTGCAGGTGAGTGTGTGCAGGAGCTGGTTTCCATTTTCCAGGGCCCCTCCCAGATATTCTAAAAAACTGTTAATAGCTAAATGGTATATGGACTGCATTTATATAGCGCTTTCGTCCAAAGTGCTTTACAATAATGCCTCTCATTCACCCATTCACACACACACTCACACCGGTAGCAGAGGCTGCCATGCAAGGTGCCAACCTGCATACCGGGAGCAATTGGGGGTTCAGTGTCTTGCTCAAGGACACTTTTATGGGGTCAGAAGGAACCAGGGCTCGAACCTGCAACCCTACAGTTGCCGAACGATACTGCTACCTCCTGCGCCACCATCTTCCCCAGCTAGTAAGGGGAGTGAGATGATCATAACTACCTGGCTGGTTTGTAGAACATGCTGCTTCAGCATCTCCTAAATAAAGAATGTGTTTATTTGATATTTAGTGTACTGACTGTTTGTAGCCAACAGGGGCCCCCCAAACCTCAGGGGCCCCATGCAAATGTGTGGCTTGAGTGGTACTAACCCAGGCCACTCGATCCTGCACCTCCCTGCGGTCCTGTGGTCCCAGATGTGTGACAGCAAGGAGGAGGGTGTGGACGGGGACAGCGTCAACATGTCGGTGGTGAACCCCACCACCCCGGCGCAGTACTTCCACCTGCTGCGGCGTCAGATGATCCGAAACTTCCGGAAGCCACTCATCGTGGCCTCGCCCAAGATGCTGCTTCGCTTCCCGGTAAAGCCTGCAGGTGGCGCCCTTTGACCTCCAGGTATGTCAGCAGGCCAGGCTTTATGGCTGTACTGACCACCCCCGTCCTCCAGGGTGCTGTGTCCAGCCTGGCAGATATGGCCCCTGGGACGACTTTCCGTCCCGTACTAAGTGATCCGTCCATGAACCCATCAAGGTGAGATCCGGGGTCGGAGGTCGGACGCCTTTGGGTTGGGATCGCTATGGCTTGAACGTGTCCGATCAGCATGTGAGCTTCTGCTGAAATGGCCTGCAATTCCACGCAGAGTCCAGCGGGTGGTGTTTTGCTCAGGCAAGCATTACTATGCCCTGCTGAAGCAGATGGAAGCATCGGGGGCAGCAGAGGGTACGGCGCTGATCCGGTTGGAGGAGCTCTGCCCCTTCCCCCTGGAGGCCCTGCAGCAGGAGCTCGGCAAATACAGCAGCGCCAAAGGTCCCGTCTGCAGACCTCGCATCACCGTGCTTTAGAAGCTGCCGATTTTGCGGCTGCTTGGCTACATCTGTGGCAGGATGCTTTGGCTCATTTCTCATTTCTGCCTGGCTATTATGGGTCGGTGGGCGTCCCCAATGACTCTGTGCTCTCTCACAGAGTTTATCTGGAGTCAGGAGGAGCCTCAGAATATGGGCCCCTGGTCTTTTGTGGCCCCCAGGTTCGAGCAGCAGCTGGCCCGTAAGGTAAGTTCTCCAGCAGCTTCCTAAACGCACCTCCTTTGCCGTAGCGTGTTTAGTCTCCGCATCGCTGTCTGTCACTCCGTCGTCTTACCGCTGAAAGCCAAGTGTCGATGACGTCACGATTTGCGGCCCCTCCTGCATGCAGCTCCGTTTGGTCAGCCGGCCGCCCCTCCCCGCTCCGGCCGTGGGCATCGGGACCCTGCATCAGCAGCAGCATGAGGCCATCCTGAAAGCCACCTTTGCCTGAGGTACTCCTGTACAGTGCCCCCTGCTGGACATACAGCTACCTGCACTACTCAGGGGCTCAAGCAGCCAACAAGATGTTACTAAAAGTCTGTGTCACTTTGATTGAGAAACACTTAAAGGTACTCGCTGGAGGAGAGGAAATGTGACGTGAAGTTATAAATCGAGAATCAGGGACTTATAAAAGATGATGTGAATGAAACCAAGGGGAGGAGCCATATTGGGTCTCTTCCTTTTCGTGAAGAAGTCAGAAAGCTGCTGACTTGCTGCTGAAAGAATTGAGCAAGTGAAGTTTTTAAAAACTGAAGTCTCACATCTGGAGGCATTAAAAAAATCAGGTCAGAAACATCTCCATACTGTACAGTCTTGTGCTTCCATATACAACATAACCTGTGGTGATCAGTATGAAATCTTGCTTAATGAATGCTTGCTTAATGTTTTCAACACTAAAAGAATCACCAAACAAAAAGGCCAGAACACTATTTCTAATTAGCTATCATGTGACTAGTGGCAGAACTTTACTACAGTAAAGCGTTAAAATTACCATCATTTGCCTTAAAAATTGGTCTTTTAAGTTAAAAAGCATTACTTTGTTCAAAGGACATACTAGTCCTGAATAGCATGGTAATCACAATTAAAATGCTAAGGATTTAACTTTCAAGATGCTTTGAATATATGCACCTCAAGATTTTTATTGTAGATTGTTTAATTTGAATGACTTAGGGCCGGTTTCCCAAACAAGGATTAAGACTAGTCTTGGACTAAATTGCCGTTTCAATGGAGATTCACCATTGTAACTCAAAGCTAGTCTAGGCTTAGGCTTAATCCTTGACTGAAAAACTGCCCATTGGTGTTTTATCCTTTGTTGTTCAGCACACAAGCAAAGTTCTCTTCAAAATGTTTAATGTGTTGTTCTTTCCATCATGTGTATTGAGTCAAGCTGCTTTGTTCAGACAGAAAGTAGAGTCAGTTCAGGGATCGGCCCTGAGCAGTGTGCTGCAGGGTGTAGCCAGACGAGTCCTCGGACCTGCACCTGTTCTGCGTGTAATCCCTGCCTGCCATGCTATGGAAGGCTAGAAATGTCTTGTTACTTCAGTTGTTGGAAATAAAAAAAAAAAATCCTGTTCATCACGTTTGCCTGTGTCACAATTCCTAAAGTAAACAAACTTGTTCAGCATCCAGAACACAAGTACAGCCATTCAGGACTGTAAACTACACGAATGTTTTTGATCACTCAAATCAGTGAGCAGATGTTTATTAATTCATGCAAGACTGATGCATTTTCAAAACATACCATGTTGTTCTATTTAAAAACAGCTTAACAGCTATCTGATACAAAACAAACATACTAAAGTTCTAAATACTGTCTGTCTGAACTCAGACTCAAGGCACCTAAATCAAGGTCCATGATGAAGTGTTTCCCCTGGAATTGGATTTCGGGGTCCTTCCCACAAGGGTCACCCTCACTGTTTCAGCACAGGAAGCTCACTGGGCTTGGAGACCGCTTGCGTCATACCCATGGCGTACATGTACACCTTGCAGTCCACAATAATGTCGTCTTTCTGCAGCAGTTCTTGGTTTAAGGAGACAGGAGCACAGTAAACACAGTCATTAATATGGAAATGCACAGGCCTACGTTCTCCTGGCCCAGTGTTTACACAGAAGAGCTGGACATTTCCAGTTCAGGCTAATGGGACTGATGTGAGGAAGTAAAACCACTGTGCTGTTAATCTGTCAAACATGGACACAAATCCTCAAATAATCAGGCATCTAACACTCCTCTGCTTTAATTATTAATGTGCACAAATCACCTTGAATGCATTTGGTTTGTACATTTTTTATCTGAAATGGTTCCCCTTCCATGGGATCTGACAAATCTTACTAGCAGGTCATTCAGAGTACATTTTAAATGTTGTAACTGATATTCCGTTGAATATTACCCAGCACGCCATGCCGAATCCTGAAGAGTGCCACACTGCAATGCCTACACATTCACTGACAAGTGAAAACTTACCATCGATTTTCTTCTGGAACTCATTGAGAGGTAGAAGTAGCACTTCAACAAATTCTGCAGGGCAAAATAATTATGAATCAGTGCCGAAAAAATTGACACCATGAATCAGTCTAAAGGAAATTCACCTAATGAAACAGAAAAAATGAAAGCATACCTTCTTCACCTGAAAAAAGACGAGAGACAGAGTCAGAAGTGAACTGCAGGCTGTAAATATTACATCTCTTGTACTTAGAGACTACTCGTTTGTTCTAATAACTCATGTTTTTCAGTAGCACCTAACATCTGAGTAAACCAGAGATCTACAGTGCCCAGCATAAATGAGTACTCCCCAAACTATTTCATAGTTATCCGTCTCTCTTTAGATCTCTCTATGAGATCCTGCACCATGAAGTATTCCAGTAAATCTGATTTATGCGTTGCACATGAGTTCTGTCAGTGCAAAAAAACAGGATTGGAATATTTTTAATACAATGATTTTTAGACCGTGGTGCAAAAATTAGTACAACCCCGATGAAGGTATTAGAAATAAAATGCTAAAAAAGGAAGGCTGGAGAATGAGCAGCGCTCAGACCTTAAGAACCGTGACCTGAATAGCCCCATCCTACTCCGTCATCACACAGGTGGCCCCCAGATCACTGACAATTATGAGGAGCATTTAAATGAACTCCCCTCCCATTCAATGTTGACAATAATGGCATCACATGGAAGAGAAAAGTCACAAGTCATTTCCTTACACAAAAAAGGTCAAAACTACAAGAAAATTAGTATGACGTTGCTCATCAGCTGGAACAGTAGCAGAAGTGATTCAGAAATTCAAAAAGAACAGACTTATGGCAAACTCTCTTAGACGTCCAGGCCATCCACAAAGCGAACACCTGGACATAAGGGTTGAGAAAAAAAATCACCGTGTGTCCCGTGACAATCTGACATTCGCTGTGGAGGAGTGGTGAACAAGGGTGTCATCCACAAAGGAAGCCGCTACTGAAACCACGGGGGACTTGTGTCGGGGAACTGCAGTTCACTGATGGCAGCATGAATTCGCACATTTAGTGCTCGAAACTGAGAGCAGATGCTACCATCATGCCCTGAGTCACCAGACACTCTCTCACCATGACAGTGACTCAAAACACACACGCATCTAAGGCCACTGCTTCATTTCTGAAGAACACGGTGAAAGTGATTCAGCCGAATGGAGCCAACAGAGTGTCATTCCCATCCAGCATCCAGGCTCCGGAAGCGTTCCTTCTCCAAGAGCGGAGAAAGACAAGCGTGGCAGGTATCGGCCATTTGTTCATTCCATGTCTAGAAGAACTGGTAGCGTCCTTAAAAACCAAGGCTACAATAAATATTATAATTGGTGGAATTTATTGCACGGTAAATTCATTTTTGTAACACCACATTTGAATAAAATTCATTATTATCCTAATCAGATTGGTGACCAAGCTTTTGGGTGTTAATGGAAAAATGTTTAATAAAACTCAGTTTTGTCAGAATTCTGTTAATTGTTCTGGTGTTCATTAACAAATGGGTAAAAATGTTCAAAGCGTGTACTCATTTATGCTGAGCACTACACTTCCTGCCATTTCCCTGTCCTCTATTTACAGGCCTCTTAATTAGAATGAAGAATATAATCAGAATCACTGTAGTAACAGGCTTTAAAGCAAACTGGCAAGTCTAGTCTGTTTTGTGGATTTTCTTCTAAGATTACATCACTGCTGTAAAGTTTTCAGATCCAATAGTTTGTGCTGTTCCCAGCTCTTCTTGCCAAGTGTTTGAAAATGTTTTGCTTCTGTGCCACCAGGACATTGTGCTGCTGGTTTTTCTATGTAACCAAAACTGCTGCCTTTAAATTGCTTCTACCAGTTTGCAAATAATGAGCTGGTTCCAGGTTCCTGAATGAAGCCAAAAACCAAAGCAGAGTGATTCCGCCACACTGTCTGGCCACATTGGAGGGTTAGAGACATCATTGTAAGGGCCAAACCCACAGGCCAAATCCTGGACCGTAGCAGTACTGCTGGTCCTGAGGCCCAGCCACGGTACCCCAGCCACGGTACCCCACAGATGTCACCTCACCCAGCTGCTGTGTAGGATTGAGGTTCTCAGGATCATCGCCATTGATGTTAACCATGACGACATGAGTGGTGCAGTTCGACAGGCCAGGATCCAGACATGACACTGGGAAATGACCCAAAAAAAAAATTTTAAAATGACATGACTCCCCCCCAAACATACCAACCTTCCACACTTCACTTTTGCCCTGGGGTTAATGCCCTGGCTTCCACCGCAGCACAAACGCCACAGCACTACAGAGGCTGAGTCAGAGCGGCTCAAGGGGTGGAAATCGGCTACCTGGGGTGATGCCCACCACCTCGCCTATGTACCCCGTCTCCTCCTTCAGCTCCCTCAGTGCCGCTGCTTCCATGCTCTCGTTCTCGTCCAAGAGCCCTGCATCACGACAGATGTCCTACTCTTTAAAAAAAGTTTGTTTAGCAGACATACATTTTTCTTTAGAAAGCAGAGCAAATGGGACTTAATAAGGGCCCTGCTCAAGGGCCCAACAGTGAATTTGCTTGCTGACCCTGGGATTTGAACCTGCGGCTTCCTGAACAAAGGGACAGAGTGCTAATCCAGTAACCCCCACCCCCTCATTATTATTAATGGAATTATTTGTATTAATAATTGACCTGTGTGTGGCCCCCTGTCCCATCTAGGCAATGTCGCCCTCTCCGCATAGCTCATGGCTTACTATACATTCTAGATAGTTCTATCTATACATTATGAAACCTTGGTGGTTCCAATTAAGATAACTGATTATTAACATTCAGCAACAAGCCAAGGACTGGAAAACATACAACATACACTTGCCTTAAGGAAAAAACATCACAAGCAAAAACGTCATTTTGGGATTACTACAGCAGATTGGTCATGGTTTATCTTTTAAAGGGCCGAAGTCTGGTCTTAAGCTGCTTAATGCACACACTGACGTCAGTAAACAGTCCCTGCTTCCGGTCGTGTATCGCGCTACCTGCCGGGAACTCCAGGGTGTGACGGCCCATCGGCGGCCGAAACTGCTTCACCAGCACCACGCAGTCTATGTGGAGGGTCCTTTTCAGGATGGCGATGATTCCCACGCCTGCGAACAGACACACCGATCCTTAGCGCGATCCCCCCCACACCTCGCAGCGCGTGCGGCTGCCCCTCCACCAGCGAATCGTACCATCAGCGCTGGAGTCGCGCTTTCTCGTGGTCCTCTTTGCGGTTTCCCAGATCCTGATTAAAATGGAAATTGCAAATCTTTATCGCCATTCGGTAAAATGTACACGAATTAATTTCGCTTTCGTTTAAGAACAGGGTGCTCAATCAATTCCAATGAAGCCATTCTTTTATTTCCACTAATCACATCGCGATGGAGTAGTCTTTCAAATCAAGTAAAGACAGGAGATAACGCTCCGTTGAAACATTGTACCCACTATGTTGCTTGAGTGTATCTGTGTGCGTCGTACATTTCTAAACTGAGACACCAGACTCACTGGATAAGATAATAATGTCAACACTCCTACATGGACAAAGGCCAAGTTTTACCCTTTAACAACGCTTAATTGAGTAGCCTAACCAGATTATTTTGAGACGAAATCGCAAGTCACAAGCTCCGTTTCGTCACCAGAGGTAAACAACTGACAAACAGTACCTGGTTGTCCCACCGCCGTCCACATAGGTAGTTTTTTCCAGCTTGAGCCACCTTCCCTCTGCTATGACCTATTGAGTATAAAATGAATGAACAATCTTGTTACTGAACGAATAAAGTGTCCATAAGATCACTGTATGATGAGGTGCATAATGTTACGTGAACCAGCGAGTAGCTGCACTCCCGAGATTTCCACGCACACATAGTCGGCTAAAGCGCGATCGGGCGGTCCCACCTCCTCCTTCACTACATGACACGGAGCGGCTCCTTTCCCAGCGCCGCGGTCGCCGCTCATCTTCCCCGCAAAGTTTCTGGATGCTTATATTTAACAGATTAAAGCAAATTTACAAAAAAGGAAAGAAAACAACCCGGAAGCAGACACAGTGCTGTGCAGACGAATGGCTAAGTACTGTCTGAACTGCTGACTTTACATTCATGTAGCGCCTTTACCTATACCTGCTCGAAACACTCAGAAACACCCTGGACTCATCTGTCTGGACAGCCGCAGCCCTGTCATCATGCCTCCTGCGCTTCCTCGTTCGTTTCCCTGCACTTCTTAGTTTTTCCTGCGCTGCTGCCCCCTGTCGTAACGGAGTGTAAATACGGTAAATTAACCCAAAAAATCGAACCAATCCAAGCCAAGAGCGGCTCAATGGATATTCTAGACCAGGGGTCTCCAACTCCGGTCCTGGAGAGCTACTATCCAGTCGGTTTTCATTCCTAGCTGGCTTCTGGTGAGCCACACCTGTTCTCAGGTAAATACCAGGGCCAGGTGTGGCTCATCAGACGCCAGGTAGGATAGAAATTCTGCTGGATAGTAGCTCTCCAGGACCGGAGTTGGAGACCCCTTTTCTAGACAGCTCACCATTGCGGACGAGTACGTAGATCTGACCTGGTTTCGAAAGTCCGAACGCTTCCAAGACAGCCCAAAGCCGCTATGTGTGATGCGGAAGAGCCATTTCAAACTGCAGCGTATAGGGGCCAATGATGTCCTAGGACGGTATCTGTATAAATATGCATGAAAGTTAGCTTTACAGTACATCGTATTATCAAGCAGTGTGTCCTGCATAATTTAAAACATTAATAAAACCGTGCTCACTAATGCTGCATTTCACCTTGAAATACAATGATTATAAACCTTAAAAAAATCTTTTTTATATTGTTGAGTGACAGTATTTCCCATTTATGCCTTAAATACATTTTTTCTTATATAAAATAATATGCCAATTACAATACACATTGTAGTCGTGTTTTCACGCAGTCCTGACACTCCAATACATTTCTGCCCCTAAAATATGAGCACATTCCACAAATGGCATGTTCAACAAGAACTAGAATCAGTCACTTGAAGGCGGTATGAAAACCAAAAACAAATTCTCCCATTTTCATGTATTTTTTGATGATATAGTACATTTACTATTAGCTGAATATTGATGACATATAGCGTTCATTTGCTAATTTTATGTTAAAATTCAGTCCTGCTAGCTTTCTTAACTACAAATGCGTGCAAGTTGTACTAATTTCTTTAAATGATTAACAGTAACGACGACGTAAGTAGATCACGCAGATGCCACGGCAGAGACTCAGACCCCGGTCTTTCAGGTGTGGGCGCCAACCACCGTACCATCCCGGAAATATGATCACTGAAGGCATTTTCTAATACACTGGATTGTCCTTTTCACCTTTAAATTGTTTAAATGTAACTTTATATGTGAAGTTATCGGTGAGTTACATAACCTTTGCCTCCACAATGCGAGCAAAATTTTAAGATGAGCGGTGACTTTCAACCACTAGGTGGTACTGTGGAGCCAGGCAACATTTAGTGAATATTTAGATTCGTAAAGCATTCATCCATTTTAGATACTGTTAATCCAGTGCAGGGTGACGGTGAACCCTGAGACTATCCCAGGAGGCACAAGGCAAGGACAGGCTGCACAACATGCCTTATACAGTCTATGGTCGATATGGAGACCCTAGTTCACACTTGTTTAGACTGGGAGGGAATTTAAGTAAATGAATAAACAACAGTGTGATATTTTGGAATCCTTAAGCCAATATAACCAACGAATTTAGAGTCAGTGATGCAATTAATCGATTTAAGAAATGTTAAGAAATGTTTCAAAAACACTACAGATGTGGCTGATTTTATTGGTACCTCACGACTTTTCGGACAAAACTAATACTTTTGAACAAAGTTGAAACTAAAGTACGTTGTTTATTAGACCTATTTGTCATTTTCACATTTAATGAAAAGAGCCCTAATATGTGATTTGCTATACAGCAAGTCATTCTAAAAAATAAAACAAAATGAAAATAACTTGGACACAAATACTGGTACACATTACTGCTACTTTTTGTAGCTCTCCGTGAGATTTCTGCACTTCTCGACGGGTAGTTTGGCACGCTCTTCTTGAGCAAACTGCTTCTGGGTTGTTGAGTGCCTATTGCCAGTTGCCCATTCAGCTCTTTCCACTGATGTTATAT
>JAODUD010000001.1:7366431-7379303 GCA_026784285.1 Stomatorhinus walkeri | reverse complement strand
TTCTTGAGCAAACTGCTTCTGGGTTGTTGAGTGCCTATTGCCAGTTGCCCATTCAGCTCTTTCCACTGATGTTATATTCAAATCAGGACTCATGGCAGGTCCCTTCAAAATGGTCCAGTGTTTGCCTACCGTCCATTCACCCTCCGTGCTTTTGGTCATTATCCTGCTGGAGAACCCATGACCTGTGGCCGAGAGGCAACTTTCTGACTGTACGTCACGCTCTGAAATGGTATGCCATTCCTCTGATCTCATTCTTCCACGCACTGGGGCAAGACGCCCAGTTTCAGCAGCAGCAAAGCAGCCTCATAACGTCACTGAAGCTCCTCCACGCTTCGCTGTGGGCATGAGACTGCTCTCCTTGAACACCTCTTGCGTTTTACTGGAAACATACAGTTGCTGTGATTTACCAAAAATCTCCAATTTAGTTTTGTCAGTCCAAAGGATGTTCTCCCCGAAGGACAGTAGCTTGTCTATGTGCAATGTGGAAACATCCAAGCAAGCTTGTATATGTTTTATTCTGAGAAGAGCGGTATTTCTCAGTCTATTGGCACAGCGCTCATTTTCATTCACATTTCTCCTGATGGTGTGACTTGAAACCATTGTACCCTGACAGTGAAGCCCACCTTCAGTTTGTTTAGAGGTTTTTCTTGGTTCTTACTTTACTATTTAAAGTACTTTTCATAATATCCTTGGGTCAGGTTTCGTCTTGCAACCATAGCCAGCCAAGCACGCTACAGTACTGATGCCTTCTTGGTAATGTTTACCACAGACGTCAGAGGAACATCAAGCTCTTCAGGGATAGTTTTATAATCTTTGCATTGGTCATGCTTGGCTGTTACCTGGGTTCTAAGCTCCTCAGTCAACTCTTTGGTCTTTTTTTCTCTGCATGTATAGTGTGATGCATATACCACCACACAGGAGAGTGAGTCTTTGTATCTATTTAAACTGGCTGAATGACTAGATATTTGAAAACATATTTGGTACAAATTAAGTGAGAAAACTGTGCTTGAAAATCTCCGCGATACATTTTTTTCCATTACTTCTTAAAGGTATCAATAAAAATGTCCAGGCCAATTCATATTGTCTCTGTAGTATGAAAACGAAGTCACTCTTTTTGCAACGTTTTGGTTTTGTACCACTGCGAGCCAGAGATTGTATGGCTGACAAGAGATCTTCCATTTTCAATACATTTCAGGAATAATATGGCATTATTTGAATCAATGGCATGGGCACCAATATTATCATCCACGCCTGTAACCCTAATCATCACCTTACATTGTAAGAGTTCATCACTTGGACGGTAAAAGGCAGCGAGTGTTTGAATATAATGTCTACGAGCTGTGAATGACTCAGCTTATTATAGAGTCACAGTAAGCATGAGGCCAGTGAGGTTCTTCTGTCCCAGTCAGCCAACCAGTCCCTGTATCTCACGTTGCTGGGAATCATCCGAGCTGTAAATGTAAACAAGACCGGGGCAAACTATCATCTCGTACTGCAACGTTCAAACATTCAAAACGGATGTTTGACGTAACATCGCAGAGGCCTGCATTGTATAGCGTTGCCGCTGGGTTACGGCCACAGTCCTTACTGTTAATCTCTGCACAGCAGGGCCGCGCATGTGATTTCACGGAGTGTCCCTTGGCAGCACATTGCGTACCATCGGCAATGTATTTATACAAAAAAAGCCAACATTCAGTCACTGAAATGTCAGGCTGTTACGTTGATTCCACATGAATTATACATAAGCGTTTACTGTAAAAGAAAAAGAATCGTAAAAAACAGAGAGATTCTGGCAGCAGGGGTGCTAAAATCCATCCATCCATATTCCATCACTGCTTGTCCTATTCAGTGTCGTGGGGGGTACAGAGCCTATGGACACAAGGCAGGGAACAACCCAAGGGGGGGCGCCAGCCAATCACAGGGCACATTGTGCAATTATGAACTGACATATTATCATATTTACTATAACAGTGTAAACATAACACTTATGAGAACATGTGCATTAAAATGAACAAAACAGTTAAATCAGTTAAATATATATATAAGTATATTCACATCTATATGTATATGTGAATGAATGAATGAATGAATATATGAATGAATGAATGGCTTTATTGTCATTGCACAAGGCACACCTTGTTAGCACCAGGTTGGAACTCCTTTGCCTTCACAGCTGCCTTCATTCATTGTGGCATAAATTAAGGTGCTTCCAACATTCCACAGAGACTTTAGTCCATGTTGACGTGACAGCATCACAGTCACTGCAGATTTCTCAGCTGCATCTTCATGATGCCAATCTCCCATTCCATCTCATCTCATGGTGCTCTATTGGATTGAGATCTGGTGACTGTGGAGTACAGTTGTGGTAGAAATTTCAAAGAAGTCGGTTTGTTTAAGAGTCTGACTTTGTTACCGCAAAGCTTTGTGGGAAAAGACACTCATCAGTATTTCTTGCATCTGTGTGATCTGCTCTCTGAACAACAAATACACATATATTTTATAGTAAAAAATGCGTCAGTGTACAGACAGTTCAAAGAGAGGTCAGATATCTGTAGACAGCAGTTGCTTCTGCTTTTATCAATTCATGACAGGGTCAGCCTGTAGAAGCCGATTGTTCTCATGGTTTGAAGACTTCATCTCAACAATCTGTTTTCAGTTACTTTCTTCATCGTTCTTCCCCTATATTCCCTTTCTACGTATCCTTGACATATGACATCAGCACATAAATATCTAATTTTGGTATCTGTAACAGTTATAACTTCTTGGATCAGGACTGCAGCTTATCTGGTCTTTTTGCAGATTAAGCTATCACACGATAGTTCATCATAAAATGCTTCTAATTTTAAAAGTGGAAAATCCATTACTTCAGCAAGCTTGCATTATTGAATTACATGTTTAGTATAATAACCATTCTAAAGTTGCAATTAATCATTATAATCATTGTAATTAAATCAACAGTGTCATTATGAATTTCTTTAGTAATTACTGATTGAAATTACAATTGTACTGTATTTGCATTATCGTTGATTTTTTTACCACACAGTGAACTCATTATCATGTTCAAGGAACCTGTCTGAGATGATATGAGATTTGTGACGTGGCGTGTTATCCTGCTGGAAGTAACCATTAGAAGCTGGGTATACTGTGGTCATTATGGGATGGGCATGGTCAGCACCGATACTCAGGTAGGCTGTGGCATTTAAACAGTGCTCAGTTTGTACTATAGGGTCCAAAGTGTGTCCAGAAAGTTTCCCCCACAGGATTACTCTACCAGCAGCCTGAAATGTCGATATAAGGCATGTTTTCAAGTTTTTTTCTGATCGGGTCAAATTCTGATCCTATTATCTGAATTAATATTTTGCAGCAGAAATCCAAGGCTCTTCTGACCAGACAACATATTTCTACCATTAAAAATCAACAAAATATTTGAAATATTATGGCTAAGAAATACTATTGTAATGTATATGTCTCAAAAAGTCGTTCCCTCTGGTAGTACAGACTAAGTGCTGTTTCATGAGTGCACATCCTGACATCTTATATCAACCACAGCATGACAACCTGAACTAACTTGTAGCTACCATTAGGGGAAGGATCTTTGGAAGATACACTATATGGACAAAAGTATTGGTGGATGGATTATTACTTTTGGTGATGCACTGTTTCACCTCCACTGCCATGCACATCTAAATTGAGAAGAGGGAGCAATGAAAAAGAGTGGTTAAAGTGTAAATAAATGCCATCTATCCATCCATCAATCGTCCAATAGCTCATGTAGTGCAGGATCGGGGGGTTAATAATTATCTTCCTTTAAAAAAATAAATATTTGATGACATGAGCGGGTAATCATGTGGTAAGATGGGAATTCACCTCCAAGTGTCACCTATAGCTGGGGTGTACATGTGTGTACAAAGTAGGGTACATAAAGACTTTGGCACAATGGGAATTTACACCTCCAGCCCCTGGCTCTATATACTCAGTGTAACTTCGAGATTTTGAAGCCTATAAATTTAAAATGTTAAAGTCTGACGACTTATAAAATGACATGAAACAGCTTTCACTCTGTTCTGTCAACATTTATTTGAACGTTCATATTGTTTTCAAACTTTTTCCATCCATCCATCCATCCATCCAACCATCCATCCATCCAATGGCTTATCCTGGGCAGGGTGACATTGTTCACAGGTCTTTAAACTGTCAATTAGCACTGGTCTGATACCAGCGTTAGTGACTTGGTCATTTTTGTTAGCTATTGTTACATCAGGCTTGAGCTGAAGTGGTGCTGGGGGGGGTGGCTGGGGGCACCAGAGCAACTGCCTATTTTCCTGAACTTTTTAACATAAGCTTGTGCATGAGCTTTAAAGTTGCTGAGTGCCCCTTTTTAACCTATCAGCCCCTCCCCTCAGAAAGGCTCTGTACAAACCTGCATTGCATACCCTGAGCTGGCGTCCCAAACATCATTGCTATTGATATTGGTTTGTTAATGGGAATTTGACTAAAGCATCCAGTGCGTTACATTAAGTGGCAGAAGCCCTGTATGCAGATTATACTGCAGATTATATTTGAGAGACACTGAACTTGTGCCTTCCAGAGATGTATGTCTCTCCGCTAAGCTCCAAACTGCTGATGCCTCTGTTTTTGGGACGCGCAGTTCCTGCTGCGACTGTGCAGGTCACGTGGAAATCAGCGCGGCTGTGGAACAGTGCGGGGCCGACCTTGACCCCATCCATGGAATTTCACTAGCAGGCTGGCTCCACCACCATATTGCATCAGAATTCGCATGCGCTTCTTAAACAAAACAAAAGAAAAACATCCATGGGACAGCCTGTTAACACTGTGAGGGGAGCAAAGCAGGCAGCAACGCATTTATAAAGTAATTACAGCCGCGCAGGGAGGCCGGTGCGCTGTGGCTCAAGTACACAGGTAAAACTGGCTGTGTGGGAAGTGTACGCTAAAGGTGCACAAAACCATCACTGTCCCGCAGGTGTGTCCAGCCCATCAGTGTGTAAACCAACAACCTTTCTGTGCATGTGTACATTGTGCCAGTGGAGCTCAGTCACACTGGAGCGGAGATGTTATTCAGCCCAAGTCTCACAAGCCAATGAGACTCTTTAGGGATTATATGCCTCTTTAATTTGACAGTAATTACACAATATACATAATGTTTCACTGAAACAAGAGCGCAGTACTGGTGCAAAAGCTGACTGTGCTTCACCATGAGCACAGGGGACACGGGGCTGTTGGAGGGACACCAGGAAACTCACCAGAGCATTTTAGGGTTTCATTGACTACCCAAAACAGTAGCTACACAAAAGCAACGCCCCCTTTTGGTCTGTTTTGCTAATTACTCATCCGAGGGAAGTTCAGGTTTTATTTATACGAGATTACAGTCAATAAAACATAAAACATTCAAACCAATATAGACATATATACAACATGTATAAATATAGTAAAACAAATTAAATAATTTCACGTTGTTCCATAAATAACTGCCGAGTGACCAATGTTTTTTGTCTCAAGTGTACCTGGAAGCACAAATGCAAAGCAATTACAAAGCGGAGATGTTAATGAAGGCGGACACCGTGCAGGGCAGGCATGAGGTGAGTTACACACAGAGCTGTATACAGGGCATAACTCTTAAAAGCCAACCACCAGCAAAGAGATCACTGGCCAGCGTTTAGGCAACAGCAGGGCTGGCAGCTCTGCAGGCTGGGGCGATCCCCTTTCCCAGTGTGCGCTTCTGGTTGGCCAGCATCTTTGGTGCTGTTTCTGGTGTGTAGCTAGATCATAACATAACGCTTAATTTCCGGGATTTAAATCTTTCATTTACAGATTCATCATTTTTTTTTTTACTTTAAATGAAAAAAAAAATCTGCTGCCAGATGGGTTGGAAAAACACTTCCGCAAGCAAGCACATTTAGAAAGTCATATTTTGCGTACTTTACCAAGTACCGTTGCCTGCAGTTGTTGAGAACTTGAATTAAGATTATATCCATAAGGGTCATTTGTTTTTTAAGAATCATACTTACTCTTGTAATAGGAGATTACATGTACATGTAGCAGAGAAAAGAAAACAGTTTTACATTTTTGGCAAAACATGAAAGTCATAAAAGTAACCAGAGAAGGAGCTCTGATTTTGGTACCTTTCCATATCCAGAAGTGTCCTGTGTAATTCATCGCTGAGTGGCCCTCAGGCTGAGAGCTGCAGTATTCCAGCACCAAACATCAATTTCAACACTTGAAGATGAAGGAGTCTTCTTTTTGTACAGACAGTTTCACTAATTCCACCTCTAAGTGCTCATTTGAGATAAAGTCCAGAACTTAAACTGAGCCACTGAAATGAATGAAAAATAAAACAATATCGATAATAGTAAGTGAAATAAAATGCCACCAATGTGGCCCAAGATATTACTGTACAGGGTTCGATACATTCTCTTAGGAATGGGTCATAGGTGCCGCTCTCGGTTCAAGGAACTGAACGGCCGTTCTCTCCTGCAGTCTTTATAATTGCACCACTTCAGAAGGCCTCTGCTGCTTCAAAGCTCTGGGCCATCCATCGTTGGGTTGGGGCGTTCTAGTGTCCATCAGGCTGAGGTGAGTCAGTGTGGATCCAGTCCAGGATGATCAGGCTCATGGAACTGACCATGACCAGGATGCCGCATGCCAGGAAGAAGGACGCCTGGGGAATAAAGCGGAGCCGGGGTGTCATGCCTCATGCTGCCCAGGGGGAGGTGCTGGCAAGCACACAGGGCCAGCTCACACTGCATAATGCACTGACACTGGAGATGGGGCTACACAAGCTTACCGATCACATGATGGGCGGAAAAATACACTAATCTCCACCTAAAGTTTGGAAGGTGTTTTGATCCAGGGCACTCAGTACATTTGCATTTTATCCCAAGTAACATACAATGGAGATAGCAGGGTCAGCCTGTGGAGCATTTTGGTGGGTTAAGGGCCTCGCTCAGGGAACCAGTTGTGAAATCACTGTCATCCCTGGGATTTGAATCAACGGCCTTCTGATGGCACAGGCCTAATCCACACCTCCATTCAGCATGTACTTCTCTCTAGCTGGAACCCACACTTACCCCAATCTTCTGCACGGATTTCATTGGCTCCTTCTTCACCAGCTTGATGTAGAATGCAGACGGGAGGATGAAGATCAGCATGGCTGCGGCAGAGGCTCCTGGGTAGGGGAAGGTGTCCGTCAGGGAGGGAGCAGAGCCAGAAACCCAGTCGGCACGAACGCGGCGGACCAAGACGTACCGATGAATCCAAAAATGTCCCGGATGGTGGGTACAAGGATGACGAACGCGTTGGTGGCCACCAGCAGGAGGACGGTGATGATGGTGTGTCGCAGCCAGCTGAACTCCGCCGGGGAGCACAGCAACTGGTTGACTGATGTGCGGATCTACCAACGAGAGCAGAACCCTGTAATACTCACGCAGACCAAACAAGTGGCACACTTCTCCAGGAAGGGTGGCTGCTTTAGAGTGCTTACCGGGAAGAGCACCACGGGGACGGTCAAGGTGACTGCGGTCAGGACAGCTAGCCGCACGACGAGCAGCACCACGTCAAATTTGTACACCCTGGAGTAGGTGTGCAGCAGCTCCGGCTCCACCATTTCTGTTAAAGGACACCACCCCCCCCCAAGGGTAAGCCCCGCCCACAGGTTGAAGCACCGCGGGAAGGATGGATGGCGGATTTAAGGGCTTAAGTGGAGCTCTCCTCTATTGCCCGTGTTACTCCCACGCCGGGGGGGTGACTCACCGTTGAAGGTCAGGTAGCCAAACAGCGCCGCCAACAGGTACATGCTAAACATGGCCAGGAAGGAGACGTTGGCCACATTCTGCATCTTCCTCCGTGAGCGGCTGTTCAGGGAGATGAAGAGAGCGAGAGATGCAGAGAGAGTGCATATTAGCAGCACAAGAGCATAACGCGGGGGATCAGCAGCAGCTGAGGGTACGAGCGGCCGGCCCGAGTTTTCAGGTGTCGACACTCACTCCTCCAGCTCCTCGTACATGGGCAGCACTGCGGGGTGACAGACGAAGGCGAAGGTGAGGATGGGGATGGCGTATACCGTCTGCAGGAGGGAAACACACCGCACGTCAGCCTGTCGGCCCCACTCCACGTCGCCCCCTACTGGCGACCCTCCATCTGCTCACCTGAGAGTTTATGACGACGTATTTGGGGACGCAGGCGTCGCTGCCGTGGCCCGTGGTGTTCCCAGCGTGCGCCAAGAACTGGCCGGACAGGTGGGAGAGCGAACTGTTGAGCGTCACGTTCACCACATCCTGCTCCAGCAGCTGCGAGCAGGAGATCTGGAACTTCTTGTAGATGACCTGAAAGACCAGGGTGGGAGGCTCGTAAAGGCACAGGAGAGCATGATGATGGAAAATCCGACAATCTGACCACCACCCTCGTCACCTGATTCCTGTTACATCTCTTGTAATAACAAAGAATGCTGAGTCTGGGTTTCATCTCCCATGCTTCAACAGAACTGTATACATAACTTGGTATAGCCAATCAAATGTGTTGATCCTGCCTCCTCCAGTTGCGTGGACCCACCTCTTCTACAATCTGATTGGTTGTCTCTCTGAACCAATCATTTTTCGTTCTGCCCTCAGAACATTTTTGTGTAAGTGAAACTTCCAGCTGTTGAAAGAGTTATTAATTTAACTCACCACAATCAGAAAGAAGAGCATGCAGAGCAGGGAGAAGCCACTGGTGTAGCCCAGGTAACCTGAAACACAGGCACACAGCTCAGCAGCCGTGATGGCATTAGCCGCGCGCCAGTTTCATTTGGCCACAGCAGGTCGATGACTCTTACCCAGATTCCGTAACAGTGACAAGGGCAGGATGAAGATGAGAGAGATTAGCAGCACAAGGTAGTCGCCGTTTAAGTAGAACTCTCTGGAAGAAGTGAGTAAAAAAGAAAAAAAAGGGGGCAGATGTTCAAACGTACATTGCGCACAGCATACTGTGGACACCACACTGCACACACCACACTGCACACACTGCACTGTCCCACATTAATCAGCTAACATCCTCATTTTACAGTTACTGATATCATTGCATTTTAAATATAATGTCTTATGTTAATTTTTACTTTATTATTATTGTTAATATTTTTCTCTGCATTACACAGATATACAATGTACGTCTATGCACATGACAAATAAAACTTGGAACTTGAATCTCAACGAGACCCAGAATTTTACAGTGACTTACCCGGAATTTTCTTTCAGTCCCAATAGCGCTTGAAAGACAATTGGCAGCTCGTACTTCACGATGTAGAGGTAGCTGGACATAGCTGGAGCAACGAAATGGGGACTCCCTTAAACTTTCATTCAGCGATATGAACGCATGATGCAGAAAAGTCCAAGTAACCAAACAGTTAATTGTTAAAGAGATCCTCCCAGCCAGCGACCTTGCTGCTGTTATCACTGTCAGTCCAGGTGTGACATTTCTCATAGCTAGGGGGTGCTATCAAGGCAGGCGTGCGCCATTTAGTAAGGGTCCCCTCCCAAGCCAAAGCGCCTCACCTCCGATGTTCTGCATGGTGATGGACAAGGAGGCGGCCAGTTTTCCTGGCATCCCAAAGGCCTTATAGCCCAGCTTCTCATACACCATCGACCCTGACGGGCAGGAGAAACAAAGGAGCTCATGGGTTTCCGTGGTGACAAAATACACACTGAACTCAGACTTCAAATCAAGTTACACACACTGGCTAGAATTCACTAAAGCTGTCATAATCGACTCATAGAGACAAGACGCGTCACTCTACCTCCTTCATTGGCCGTTTTCAACAGCAGATGAACAGAATACAGGGAGAATATCGAGACAGCAATAAGGAGGACCCTGCAGGGGAATATTAAAAATAAAAAAATTAGTACTAAATATTAGTCCTAAACCAGCGTTAACTCAGCCTCACAGAGGCAAGATCAATTTCCAAGTAATGAAATCCAGATGTTAAGATAAATAAGCACTTGTTCAGATACATGCTGAAATATTGCAAAGTATGTTAGATCAGGGTAGCTGGATTTTGAACCCAGTCTTTGGGAGGAGAAATTCTCTGGATCATATTCCTGCGAAACTCAGGTCCTTAGTCATATCTAAACACAGCCAAGGAGCCTCTGTTAAAATAATAAAGGATTGTTTTCTTTCTTCACAAACATATGTCACCTGGACCCAGAGGGCACAGCACGATGTCACGAAGACAGGATTACCCGGTTAGAGAGCGGATCATTTTCTCATCGACCTCACTGGTGATGTCCTCTCGCCCACGATTAACCAGCAACGGCTAAGGGGGAGTCAGCATTTCTGGAAGTAAATCTGCTGGTGCTCCAAGTCGGAGTTTGTCAGCTAATTCTCATTTATTCGCAGAGATAGCGAGAGGAGGCTATAATCTGACAGATTTCACAGAGGATGTGGTAGTGCTTATTTAATGGATTGATTACTTGAATGAAGGCTGACATCCAAAACAGTGAGTTGGCTGTACCTGGGCTTTATGGATGTACAGAATAAGCAAAGCCCTAGCAAAATAAACACTGCAGTTCACAAAGGATTGCTATGTGTCTGTCACTTCATACAATCCTAAATTAGATGAATTCCGGAACAGAGACCTGGATGACCCAAAAACACAGTGACAATGGGTAACCAAAACAGGCCCGAAAGATGATCCACTTGTTGCCAAGGTGATTAGAAGCGGAAGCCAGGACGTCGTATGACTGATTCAGGATGATCTCATGGAATTAGTGTCATCGCAAGCCCTCCAGTGAGAGGAACTTAAAATAGCAAATACTGCTAACATGCGACCGCAAATGGTGATTTATGTTTTATGGCGTGTGCATAACGCTCCAAATGATCCCGTTACATAAACAAATATAATAAGTACATTTATTATTAGACGCAGACGTTTACTGTAAGATATAACAGACATTGTGCCCCCTGCCAGCCCAGGTAGGGATGGGCTGTGTCTGATACTGGGTGCATACAGCAGTGCCAGTGTAATTAAACTTTCAGTGAATCCCTTTCTACTCTGTAAATATAACAACACCAGCCTAATTCACATGGGTTGAAGGATGCTGATGTCAGGCTACATTCATATATCTCATTGATGTCTTTGCAGATGTGTTCCCAGCCTCTCTGCACTCTCCAACAGGACATTTGTGCAGCAGACACTTTCATCCAAGGCCATGTACAGTTGAGAGACTTGGGTCAGACAGTCTTTGGAGCCATTTGGGGTTAAGGGCCTTGCTCAGGGGCCCAACGGTGACATCACTCCACAGATCCTAGGATTTGAACTGGCAACCTTCTGTATCATAAGCATATACTAGTGGCCAAAATTGTGGAAACACTTCCAATTTTTAGCAGTTGTTCCAGTTTCTTAGTTAATCATCCAGTTGCATGATATCTGTAAACATTCTTTTTCAAATTCAAATTCAAAAAAACTTTATTTGTCCCCAAGTGATTGATTGTTTATGAACAATTACTCCCAATATCACATTGTAGTTTTTAAAGCATAATGCCAAAAAATGCTAGGCGTTTGCACGATTTCGGCCACTAGTTTAGCATGCAAACCTGCTGAGTCACACACCAATGCACATCACAAATTCCTCCACAGTAAGGGTATTTGCACGCTCCCTACACACTCTGACTCCCTACACAGTGAGGCCTTTTCCCCCCTCCCCATGTACACTGACTCCTTGCTAACTCCTGGCTTCTTATGCAGCCTCAAACTCCACGACCTGCTTCAGCCAGCGGTGGCAGCTCAGCCCCTCAGGACGCTGATCCATTCCTCAGGACGCTGATCCATTCCTCAGGACGCTGATCCATTCCCGCTCTCATGCCGAGCCATAACCTAAACCCTTACATGAAAAGTCCTTATATAACATAAGTTCCCTGTTCTGTCCTGAATTCAGGGGATTAGCTGGCTAAGCAGCTTAATTATACTTAAATTTCATGATCTGAGGGGGTTACTGCTTGTATCCATATGCCCCATGTGAACATCTGTATTCAGCAATTTCCATTCTTCCCTTTTTACACATCGCCCACACGTTTGGTATCATCCCAGGCTCCTGATGCAAATCACTAAAGTGGCTCACTCCGCACAGAGTCTGCTTCAGAGCGTGGAAACCACATACAGAGTTGGAGTGATTTTACTGCAGCGGCATCCAAATACTCACAAGAAGAGCACGATGCCCGTGTTGGCCATGGCATAGGAGAGGCCCAGGATCCCGCTACCCATGATGGCATTACCCAGATTGAAAACCGACATTCCGAAGGATGTGGTTCCCGGACTCTAAAGGATGGAAATAAACTATCAGCTGCGTGAACCTTCTAATTCGTAAAATTGATCACTATGTTTAGAATTATAATGGAAGACTTAAAGAATAAAAACTCACATATTCCGTTTCATACTTCTTCTTTCTCAGCTGGTGGTCAGGCAAGAAATTTTGACTCTCTGGATCCATGTCCTCATATTCCCTAAATGACCAATAATGATTAATAATGCAAGTAAGAATTTGGATTCTAAATACATGTATCGTGATGCAGGAATCTCCCCGACCTGGGAGCGCCTCACCTCAGCGGGTCCTTGACGGATCTGGGGTACCCGGAGTAATCGTTGCTAGTGGAGCTGCAGCTGTCCTCGTCACGTGTAACGTTAAACTGTCTCATCTCGGTTTTAGCGACGGCTTGCTTCATCCTGCAAATGGAAACGCTGTTTATCAACAAACGCGCCCGTCCCTTTGAAGGCGTTCCGCACTCAATAAATAATCGATATCGGGCAATGCAACCGTGCACCACGATCACGTGTGTACAAGGGAAAAAGGGGAGGTGGGTGGCGATGGGGGGGGGGGGGGGGATTGTGG
>JAODUD010000001.1:7321471-7336644 GCA_026784285.1 Stomatorhinus walkeri | reverse complement strand
GGTGCTTATAAATGAATAGTGTGTGGGCAGATTTACTTTTGGGATTTTGGGAAAATATCTCAGTATAAAATCAGCTAAATTAGAAAAAAAAAGTGCAAACATGACCTTAATTGATTGAGCACATTTAAAGTAACGATAAGAACATTGATGACAATGATACCTATTAGACAGTTTGACAAAAAACAACCTTCCCAGCTTCACAGAGATAGCTAGGAATTGTGGGTATTCACAATTCCGCCCAAGGCATCGTCCATTGGACCTGCGCTGATCCCTTGAGTGTAAGAAGCATTTCCATCATCGGGCAGAGTAAAAACAACTCCCACCACAGGGCTACCCGTCCCGCTGGCATGTGTATCGCCATCCCTCTCATAGCGGGTACCGCCCCAAACGTTGGTATGGTACCTAGCCAGGCGAGAATCTTTCTTGTCCTGGCACCAGCAGTGGCATGGAGTCAGGTAGAGATAGAGCAAAACCAGTACGAGGCTGGTTCCACAGGATGCCAGTGTGGTCAAGGCTGTGCTGAAGGTGTCGTCATTAGGATCCCGCTCCCTCACAACTACCTCCACAGTGTGGCTCAGATTCCCCCTGGGCATGAAAGTAATGCAGGTGTAGGTCCCAGAATCCTCGGGACGGGCCGCAGTGAGCAGCAAGCTGCCATTGGGAAAGACGCGCAGCGCCTCCGTGTGGTCACCGGGCCACAGCACACTCTGGGTAGGTGTGAGCCACAGCAGGGGCACGTGTAGCTGAGCTGGGGCGGAGTCACCACAGTGCAGGATGAGGGTGTCGCCCATGTGTACTTTGGACACGCCTCTTTCGTAGTCCAGGGGCGAATCCAAGGCTCGGCCATAGCAATTGAGGGGCAACGGGCTTACGGCCATGCCAAAGCCAGAAAGGAAACATGTATAATCGCCTCGGAAATCAATGACAGGAAGGAAGCTCCGTCTGGCCCAGTACCAGAGCAGGGCATGCAGCGCACAGTCACACACCAGTGGGTTCCCATGGAGATAAATTCCAGCCTGTTGCCTGGATGGCAGAGACATGATGTCATGAACCGGAACTCCTGTGAGTAAGTTATTGGACAGGTCCAAGAATTCCAAGTGTGGAAGACTGAGTTTTCCCACCAGAATCCCAGTAGGGAACTCGGTGAGCCGGTTCCAGCTCAGGTACACCCTGTGGAGACTGTGGAGTCCAGCGAAACTCTGAGGGCTAATTTTCGAGATCTGGTTGTTAAACAGCAGCAGCACCTCCAGATGCTGGAGCTCACAGAACGTCAACGGGCTCAGGCTTCTCAGTCTGTTGGAGGACAAGTCCGCATATCGGAGGATGGGCAGCCGGCACAGGGAGCCAGGAGACAAGTGACTGATGACATTATGGCTCAGAATCAATGTATCCAGCTTGGCCAGGGGCACGGGGGTCCACTCTGCGTCGAGCACAGAAATCTGGTTGTAGCTGAGGTCCAGCCTGGAGGCAAAGGTCAGGCCGTGCATGGAAACGGAAGAGATGTTGCGGCCGCTGCAGGCGACCACGTCTCCAGCACACAGGCAGGCACTGGGGCAGCCCTGTCTGTCACTGTGGACCAGGCACATGCAGCAGAGCAGCCCCAAGGCCACACCCACCCTAGTGCAGAGCTGCTTGTGAGCCCCCTGGGGGCCAGAGTGCAGCCATGCACGCAGCATAGTGCACCCCCACCTGATCGTCCTCTCCCTCACAGTGCTCCAGCTGAGTGATAACTAGAAGGAGTACAGGGGGAGAAAAAAGCTAATTCATATTTTATTTTCTTTGCAATACAATATTTCTATTTAATTATTACATGCTTATATAACTAACGTTGCTAGAATACAATAACAGGTAAACACATTGCACTTTAATAAAACCCATATTCAGATAACTAGCGTCTTGGTTAAGTTTAAACATCTATTAACTAACGCGGAAAAAATACAAACAAAACGTACCGTTGCCTTTATGATCCTGATTCCTTCAGGAAAAGTTTCTCTTCATTCGATGTTTCAAAGCAGGTCCTCTCAGCGCTGTGAAGGGAGTATTAAATGAACACAATAAGCCCCTGATTCGACTGATGCCTCGGACGTACAAATAGCACATAAACCGATGAAGTTAGAGGGCGGTTTGAAGTGGACTTCGCAATTTGTTCTGTTCACTCTGCTATTAGGGAGGCACCGGTGCTCCGTGTCGGCACTTCGCTCTGCCCGTTCCGTATCGGTCCGGCGCGGCTCGGCTCGGCTGAGCTCAGATCACTGGTGTCTGGCCCCGCAGCTTTAGGGGGGGAAGCTGCCGTACGTCTGAAGTGCTCTTAAATCATACTGAAACTTGGAGATCAAAAATCATACCGACCAAAATCGGCATGTTGTCGGCACGGGCAGTAGTCCTCCGCAAAATTTTCTCCAAAATGCAGTGTTATTATTTATAAAGGAGAGGGTTTTGTTGCGCGATCCCCCGCCGCCTGATTGAGCATTTAGCTTGCTGGGTTTTCATGCAATTACCGTGCTTAAGTACAGCATCGACTGGGAGGCGGTTCTCCCGCGAATATCCAACGACAAACATGTTTTCTCATTTAAATGATAGAAAAACATGAATCTTTTCTTACTCACTTAATTATGGCATTTACTTCAGAAATCACGTCAATTTTAACCCATTTTAGTTTTACTATGAACTGGACAATGCTTATAATGTCGATTAAATAATAAAAAGAATCGAAACAAAGTCTTCTATATACAGGAGTCTGGATTCACAAGGTCGTTTAGAAGAGGAACCTTTAAATTTGGTCAAAAATCTATTTCAAACAGACGAACGATAATACCTATGTTAATAGTAATAGCCGTAATTACATTTTCGCAGTGCGAGTTGGGAGTTAAAATAGTCGAATCTGGCTGATAATACCTTACATGCTAAAGTAACGGAAGCGCAAAAATTCCGGATGCAAGTTTTTACGTCATGAATATAATGACCACCATTATTTCTCTTTTTAATTTACCAGGTTAGTAAAACAATCGATTGTAAGCTGGACAGAGGTACTCAGCCTGAAATGTCATTTGGAAATTAAGATAAATAATGAATTAGCAAGTATGTAAATCCTTTTGGTTAAAAGCGTCAATTACACAGTGATAATAGTAATAATTCATGTTTTATCTCTGGTGGTCATGGTCTTTACTCACAAGCCTATATAAAATCATCATGATTCATCCAACGCATTCAAGTTCTCTATTCTCTGGAGTGACACCATGGACGTAAATTATGGGAGTGGGGGAGAGTTGTAACCCCCCCCAAATAATCAAAACCAGCCAATACAACCCCTGGGGGGGCCATAAATGGGTGGAGACCTCAACCCTCCCGATATTCAGTCCAAAGTTATACCCTTTGATGGCACTGTCTGTTCTTCTGAAGGTAACACAGAAGAACATGTAGGATGAGCATGGAGAACCTCGTCATGTAACAGCCTTTGCAGGTGCCTGTAAGCTGGATGGTCCTACATACCTGTGTCAGGTTCTCATCCCTTAAATGCAGATCTTCATATGCTGCCCCAGGATCTCCAGCAAATGGAAAATAGCTTGTAAGTCATGGTACATCTTTGCTTTGTCCTTAATACAGAAGGTGCAATGCTGGGTGACCAGGCAGCATAAGGACAGTCTAGTTACTGGCAGGACACCCCCCCCCCCCAATGCCTGGACAGAAGTGGTCTCTCATTCAAGCCCCAAACTCACCGCTACGATACTTAATACAACAGCTTGAATATTTTGAGGAATAAGTTGCCTTCGGACGTCTGATTTTTAAGCGTGTGATGTGTTCTGTGTGAATTTCGCTGTCACTACACCCACACCGAGCCTGCTGGCTGTCACTGATGTCCCTACGTCACCGACAGGAACCAAAATCTCATCGACTGCGTCTGCGGTTTGTCTCATAAGAGCACAGAAACGCCCCATCCTTAGGACTCACTCTGTGGCTCGAAGCCCACTCTTTCCATCAGCATTAATGTCAGCCAATCACTTGGGCTTCTGCTCCGAAGGTTTAATTAATTCATTTCTTCATTCATTCTGGTGTCCTGAGGGCCGAAACGGGAGGAGTGCGACACCCAGTGTTGTCCACAGTGCTGTTAAAGTTCACTGGGCTCCTTTGGAGATAGGAAGGGACAGCCTCTGCTTTTTTTGTGTGTGTTGTCATGGCGACATATCACTGTCAGCAGTTCACTGCCTGGGGGTGGGGTGGCTTCACAGGTAACACCTCAAACACCAATCCAATTGCGCCATCTAGGTTAATCATTCACAGTCAAAGTGATGTTAAACATGCAAATTAAATGTTTAATAAGTGTGAATACGGTTTTAAGCTGCAAGACAATACCAGATGTAATGCTCAGAATAGCATTAATATTTACACTATTTAATCTATTCATGAACCTGGGGCCTATTCCTAGGTGACATGTTCTTAATTCAAACATATTGCCTAGCTAATTTACATAATTTGGTCCTTTATTGCATTGAAATAGAGGGGCCAGCTTTCTGTTACATTTTTAGTATGCAAACAAGGCCAAAAGTAAATTAGAATGTCTCAAAGCAGGTCAGGTCAGGTCAGGTTGGGGGCGACACACTGGTACAGCATGTTGCCACATCCACCACTCAACGAAACCCCCCAGGCCGACACATGGTCCAGTCCCACCCTCTGGAAATGGCCATATATCTGAGCTGGACCACCCCCAACCAAACGCGCCACATGGCCGTAGTGCCATAACTGACGCTCCCTCACAATGCGGGTAACGTGCCTCTTTCAGGACTTTGAGCAGCTGCTCAATCATCAGCAAACCAGCGGTACCCAAAGATTCACTGACGAGACAAAGTACCAAAGGAGACCGGTCTTCCTCTCAGACCACTGGATAACATCCATGTCTAGAAACCATGCGGCAAAACAGGGCGCTCATAACTATAGACAATAGGTGGTATTTTATGAGAGTTCTCTGAAAATTGACAAATATTGCCTTATGCAAACTGTCAGGAGTAAATCAAATTTTCAGACACATGGCACTGCTGACTGTATATTGTTGTATTACCCAGGAAATGCTACACCTGGTCTATAAGGATAATGGAGTTTTTTTTTGAGCAAAGTTCATGGGTGAAAAGTTACCAATTAGCAGCATTATGTGCATGGCTGTTACCTGACTATCAAGGGCTGCCTTTTGGATCTTAGCTTCCTGAGACAGGAGTGAGAAATGAGAAAGGAGCCATCTGCCGCAGAATTGGCACGGCTGCCATTGCCAGGCGAGTATGGCGGAGCTCGCTGAATGCCAATGAGGACCTGCGACTGGCTGTTACTGAAGGAAGCTGGGGGTCTCTTACTGGAAGATGCAAACTGGGTTTGATGAGATGTCTTGCTTCGTTACTATATAACCAGCAGTGATTCACTTATCTACCAAATGCACGGCATCACAGTGATCTGTAGTGTCGGTGTGACCTTTGCCCTGGACGTTCGACTTCTCTGTACAAACAGAACTGCCTTACCTCACTGTTTTTGTGGCTAGTTCCCCGAAGGCTGTGCCACTGTTGTAACCATGTGGTAATTTAGAAACAATAGGTTTCTACTCCACTTCCGAAGCACAGAATCAAAAATCATTGTCTTTCCGAAGGATGGACATGGCAGAAAAAGGAACAGACTATCCACTGGTGCCCCGGACACAAATCAGCAGCAGTGAAGTACCAGCAGCAGGTGAGGAAAGCAGTCGAATGGTGTGTTTCCATTAAAACGCAAATAGACTCAGTACACTTGATAACCTTACACATTGGAGCAGTGACTCTCTACTCCATGTGATACCATACTGTGGAGCAGTGACTCTCTACTCCGTGTGATGCTATATGCTGGAGTAGTGACTCCCTACTCTTTGCGATACCATACTATGGAGCAGTGACTCTACTCCGTATGATACTATACTTTGGAGCAGTGACTCTCTACTCTGTGTGATACTATACTATGGAGCAATGACTCCCTACTCCATGTGATACCACACTCTGGAGCAGTGGCTCTTTGCTCCATGTGATACCACACTCTGGATCAGTGGCTCCTTACTCCGTGTGACACTACACTTTGGAGCAGTGACTCCCTACTCCATGTGACACTACACTCTGGAGCAGTGACTCCCTACTTTTATGTGATATCGCACTCTGGAGTAATGATATCATACTGTGGAGCAGTGACTCTCTACTCCGTGTGATACCATACACTGAAGCAGTGACTCCCTACTCTGTGCAATACCACACTCTGGAGTAATGACTCCCTACTCCATGTGAAGCCATACTCTGGAGCAGTGGCTCCTTACTCCTTGTGACACTACACTTTGGAGCAGTGACTCTATACTCTGAGTGATACTGCACTCTGGAGAAGTGGCTTCTTACTCCGTGTGACACTCTGCAGCAGTGAGTCCCTACTCTGTGTAGTTCCGCACAGTACAGTAGTGATTCCATTTTCTTTTAAATGCAACACATTAGAGCAGTGACTGAAACTTGCCAGAAATTTCTCTAGATAATTTTAAAAATATATACATTTTTTATTGTTATTAAAATATATCCTGTAGTAGGAACCAGCTTTGAGGGAGCAGGTTGTTAGAGAGCAGAATAACCTGTACGGTGTAATTAAATGTCCCAATGTCTATGAATTATTAATTTTCTTAACAGATGACATTATCCAGAGTGCAGCAGCAAATCCCGTACAGTCTAACGGGCAGCTTGGTGCACTGGCTACCAGCAGGCTGTCCGCATAAAAGATAATGGCTAAGAAAGAGCCCTAATCTCCGTAATCATCAGTAAAGCCTCATTTGCACTAAAATTGAATATGCGTCATGGGCATAATCTTGAAACAGCGTGAAGCACATGGTGCACACAAATGACCAGCATTAGGAAAATATTTAACGGCTGTATTTCTACTGAGATGTTGGGGTCCACTGGGACTGACATCTCTGTCCCCCTGGCCCAGTGTCTACGGGGGCCCTCCTGCTAGGCGTGGCCACCTTTCTCATGCAGCTTGGCCTGGTCCTGGCTCTGATCTTCTGGTGCTGGAGGGAGGATAGGAGGCGATGGCCAGGCAACCCGGTCAAAGGCAAAGCGGCAGCTGCAGGTACAGGCTGGGTTGGGTGGTTCTGCCCGCTTTGCATGCAGCAGCAGGGGGCATGAAGGCAACGCGTCTCCCATGCAGCCGTGACGCACGCTGACTACGCTAGTTCCGTTAGCTAGCCCCTGGCCTAGCATAAATACAAAACGATGTTCAGTCAGCAAGGTAAAAACAACAGCTAAGCCCTTGCAGCTGTGTATTCATTATCTGTCCTGACTTACAGGCACCACATTTCACCAAATTGGGCCACGGGGGCAGTGCTCAGACCCTACTTTGGGGGGCATATATATCCTCCTGCCCGAGACTAGCCGGACAGCTGGAACAGACGACCAATGGGATTTCAAGAGAGGCCATTTCCCTCCCTGGGATCTGGTGCAGTCCCCATAAAGGAAGTTGACATTGGCTCAATTGATTATTAATGTCTGCAGAGCAATAAGATTGAAGCCGGTTTACTGATTATCAATGTTTAATAGGTGGCCCATAATGCACCAGTAACAGGCAGCCTCATCAATTACAGATAGATGGCCTTTTCGCAGGGGAGTCTGTTTGTTAATGATCAAGATTTATTACTCTGGGCAAATGCTGCAGTAACACCTGCTGTTTTTTGTGTGTCGTTTAAGTTAGCTGAAGATGCACTGGATTTTTTAACGAGCCACTGTACCGAAGAAAGTATATAAAAAATGTACCTGAAACAAGCAAAACAATTCAAATGTCCATTGTTTTGTAGGATGATGCTTACAGGAATAATAATAAAAGTTAAACTGTTCCTAGCTATAGACCTGCAATTCTGGCATACCCAGAATGAAAGACAAATTACCTAGTGAGGGAGATGGGTCAGCTGGTGTGGGAGTTAGGGGCAGTTGTTGGTTCAAATTGTAATAATATAACCTGTTATCTTCTATTCTTAAAACAAAAAGTAGTGCTGTACTGATGTAACACCATGAGTGACCTGTAGGGGGCAACATCTGTCCTGCTCCCTGTGGGAGCTCAATGGAGAATATCTTTTCCCAGTGTTATTTTTGCACATTCTTTTAAATAAATTTAATTCTGTCAGTCTCGCAAGTTCCTTTAATGTTTAGATGACAGCACACATCCATATGTGAATCTGACAAATAAGCATCACCAGCAGCAACATGTCCCAAGTCTATAAGCTCAGCAGGTACAAACCTCTCATTTTGGGGCTGGTTCCTCAGGGCAATATAAAGCCAGGCAGGAATTAATACAGATCTATACTATTGCAAACATACTGAGTGATTTCATTCATTTTTTTTATGTCAGTTGCTCCTATACCATCTAAAGAACAATTGTAGCATAGCCTGTGATAGAGGAGCATACGTTTGGCCACAAGAGGGAGACTGAGACTATATCCAAAAGTGGTATGATGGAAGCTAGCTCCTCCCAGCTTTCCTTTAGCTCGTCCAATCAGAGCAGGTTTCAATAGGACCATCAGATCCATTGGATCAGTGGAAAAGACAGTGGGCAGGGCCTGTTAATTTGCGGAATGGCAGCTCATGGGTAGGGGGCGGGGGCATTAATAGGACAGTGTTTCCATGGCAATGGCAGTTCATAGAATACTTCTAGCACAGTGCAATGAAAACAGGGTGGAGTTTTCCCTTTACATAGGCCATGCAAGGAGCTGAACGTGACAATGGAAGGGCAGCCACTCTACATCGATCCAAGTCCTCATGAGTCATTTTCCTGCCACTTGCTGACCATTTCATTACTACATAGCAGAGAAGATTATTACTCACAACGGAGCAGAAATGGAACAGCTACCAACATTAACATGTGATGTCAAAATCACAGTTAGGTCCTCGTGTCTCCATAAAGTCTGCTGACGTACAGATTATACAGCTTGATTGCTGGTTCCTCACCTGGGTCTTTTGCTGGTTTGCAACCAGGGAAACTCCCAGTTTAATGTGTGAGATAATTCCACATTGAAGGTGAAGTTCTACCATGCCATTTATGTTGGGGTGAATATCAGGTCAAAGCACTGTGTTGGGCAACGCAATTTTATGAAACAACTAACAGATATGAGGGGCAATCTATAGGGAGGCCTGACCGATCTATAGACACAGAACTGACTAGTCCACCAACAGCTACTTGTGGTGTCTGATAATTCTGCCTTTCAACATAGGGTGCTGTTCTTAAAACTCCGTCTACTTCTGGGGGAGTAGTCCTTGCTACCTCTATTATTTAAGGCATTGACAGCTGACAGGATGGCAATACATTTAAGACTTTTCCTGAAACTCCGACACAATAGAGCAGAAGATTTTGCGTATCAATTTTCTTGACGGCCTTCAGCTCATCACGGTCACAGCGGGAAGCTGGGCCCCGTTCTCCAAAAGGATCATGCGGGAAGATATTTCAGAGCCACAACACTGCAGAAGGATGCACGGCACGTACTTCAGTCCAGCTTTACCGATCTGCCATGGGGATTTACGCTGACACCAGGTCAAAAACTACTATTCTCTAGACTCCATGCTGTCATCGAAGTGAGAGTTATGGTTAGAGCTGTCGTCAAGTTCAGCCGAACAGCACAAGAGTTCTGTTAGGGGGACTGTTTAGCAGAATGATTACAAGCAAAAAATCTCTTCCCAAAAGCATTAATCACTGTCAGAGCTTAATGGGGAAAAAATGTTTGACGGAGCTGAGCATTTGGCAGCCCGCCACAGTACGGGACAGCCGAGAGGGAGCTTCTGCAAGTCTACACCAGCGACTCGCCACCGGGGGAGTAGCAGAGACAGAGACAGTGGCCTTATTAGTGCCATCCATCTAGTTGCTTACCTTGGAGAGGATCGTGGTACGTCCCACAGCACAGGACAGGTAGCAGGGGTACACTCTGGACGGGATGTCAGCTCAGCGCAAGACACATATTCACACGCTCACATATACGATGACACGTGCAATTAGAGATACTAATTAGCCTAATTACAAGTCTTTGGAATGTGAGAGGAGACGAGAGTAGCAGGAGGAAAACCATGTGACATGGGAAGAACATACAAACTCCACCTGAAGTGGAGGTCTCCAACCCTGGAGGTGACAATGGGACCTACTCGAGTCATCATACCGCCACCCCCAACACCCCCCTGATTAATCTAAGCCACACAGAAACTGTTTTTTTTCCCCACTAAATGGGTTGTGATATTAATTATTATTTTCTTCCCGTTCATCCCTGTGGCTTCTGTCAGCAGAACCTAATGATGTTAGAGAACATTATTCGCATGTTGTTAACGGGCTGTTAATCTGTCATTAAATGTGAGACTAAACAAGAGGTGACACTGAAAGAGTGACCAGTAAACAGTCCACAGACAAGGTGTGGGAGGGTAATGACTCTCAGCGGTGACCTGTGGTAGCTCATGTGTAGGGGAGGGTAATCTGCTAACACACACAAAAAGAATCACAGTTCTTTATTTAATCAGACATCACTTCCTTCTCCTCCTTCTTAGGGAATTTATCATTGACTTTCATGAGCTTTAATCAGTGCTTAGGAAACGGGTTTTAACTACTCATCCATAAACCTCATTTGTTTGGCAAACACTGTATTAAGTGTTAAACTTTGACCACCTAACCCATCTGCTGACATGGCTGTTGTGGACAGTGGCCAATGAGTTGACCTGAGGGTCGAGGACACGCACGTCCACTTGCCTGTCCCCTGGAAGATGTGATGTAGCTACTGGGTAAGGTTGCCAGTGTGGTGGCATAAGGGTCAAGGACACACATGTCCCCTGGCCTCTAGACTCTAAGAACTGTCATGGCTGCCGTGGACGGTGGCCAGCAAGATGGGTTAGGGGTTGAGGATACAAATGTTGATTGGCCTCTCCTCTGTAAGACGTAAAGTTCAAAAACCGATCCTGAAAGACACTCCCAAGTATCATCGAGTCAATAAAGACAGCAACTGAAACGGACCTAGAGTTTATGTACAGTGACCCAGTTCAAAACATCATGTTTCTTATTTACATAATCAGCAAATGCTTTTATCCAAAAAGACACACAAAAATTATGAAGGGAGCTCAGACAGTGTCTGGTGGAGTCGGGGATAAGGGTCTTGATCAGGGGACCAATGGTGACATCACACTGCCAACCCTGGGATTTCAGCCAGCAACCTTCTGATCACAGACACAGTGTGCTAGCTCATTGGGCTACGCACCACCCCTATTACCATGCAGACTGAATCAGAGCTTCAAATGCTACCATTTAACCGCCTCATAGTACGAGGAAGGGAAGTCTTGCCTTTGAAATCCCAGAGAGGTACAGCCTCGAATGTCTCTCCCCGGGGGGGGGGCTTATAGGTAACACGACAGTGTCTGGGGAGAGGTGCGACGGTTTTGCTGAGAAACGGGGGAGCGTTCAATGTTTTCTGTGGCACAGTATGGAAGATGCGCAGCAAGATAACAGCGGATCTTATGGTATTATGAGAAAAGAAACAACCCACAAACCTCGTTAGGCTGAAAAACTGTGCAGTCGATAATGAGATAAAGTTGCAGACAGTCGGGAAGAATCTGACCAATCGATCTCCTTGATCTCAGCACAGCGATAGCAGAGACTTGCTCAGCATGGATAATTGTTTTAAATGAGAGGGTGAGGAGGGACCGGCTTCGAACCACTTCATGTGAGACAAATAAGCCTTCTGAGTTTTTTCTCTCTTTTGAAGCCAAACAAACTCTATGTGAGCATTATAATTGGTTCAGCACCTCCTGGCTATGAGTAACTTGGAATCCTGGGAGAGGAGGAGGTTTATAATGAAATCAGCTTCAGAGGAGGACTCACTTAACCTAGCCTGGGAATCAGCAGCACACTGAACACTCACAGGGCACTGGCACTGTACTCACACTGAACACTCACAGGGCACTGGCACTGTACTCACACTGCTCTCCAATCCTCAGACTTAATGCTTGCATGCTAAACTTCATTCAATTAAACACAATCTCTAGTAATCTCTGGTAATATTGTCAGTGTTCAAAAAGATGCATGACAGCTGATCCATATTCCTTACAAATTCTTAAGGTGGATTTTGATTGATACTTAGCATTTTTTCTCAAAGCTATGAGATTAGCAGTCATCTCATTGAATTCTTTTCTTTAAACAACATTGATTGTTTTTCTCCCTTATCGTACAATAAAATGCATCTGATAAAGTAACATGTCGATCCAATGGTACGTTCCATGTATGAGCTACTTCCTCTTACTCCTGACCCTCACATTCATCACCCCTAAACCATAATATGGTACAGCCCACTATTCCAACATAGGAGCTCGCTGGCCTGTGGTGGAGATGCAGTAAGCCCCATCCATCGCAGCCATGGGCTGACCTCTCCGGCGAGCTCTTGCGCTGACATCTCACCGTGTGTGTAATGGCTTGTATCCCTACATGAGCCAGTCTGCCATCACGTAGGAATAAAAAGCCATAGGACACAGCGGCAGACACTTGGGGAAGGTGGTGCGGGGGGTGGGGGGGGGGGGACGGCTGTGCAGACAGATCAGGGAGCCTGAGAGAGAGCGAGCCTGGAGGAAGAGAAAAGACTACATGCAAAGAAGATCGGAGACATTAGAGGGAAGGAGGGCATGCAGTTGAAACAGGGGTGTGTGTGTGTGTGTGTGTGTGTATATATATATAAATATATAAAACCTATTGTACAAGTGCATCAAAGACTTTATACTTAATAGCCTTGTAGTAGGAGGTTGAAAGGAAGCTTAGAAGATCGTGAGAAGGTGGGACTGTGTACCAGCAGCCTCCTTGATCTGATCTACAGAAGCTTCTGGTTGGACAAGAAGAAAGAAGGAAACGCTAGTTAGAGTGATACAATCTGATTGGTGATAAGGGTAGGGGACATTCAGATGGATCAACCTGATTGGTGATAAGGGTAGGGGAGGGACAGATGGATCAACCTGATTGGTAATAGGGTTAGGGGAGGGACAGATGGATCAACCTGATTGGTGATAAGGGTAGGGGAGGAACACATGGATGCTGCCTGATTGGTGATAGGGTTAGGGGAGGGACAGATGGATGCAGCCGGATTGGTGATAGGGTTAGGGCAGAATCAGCTGTCCTGGTGACCAGTCCTTTGAACTTACAAGTGTTGGTGCTGTTAACAGGTATGAGAAGCCTGTCTTCACCCAGGAAAACAAACCAATGAACCCTAAACTCCCCTAGCAAATGGCACCCAGGGATTGGGGTGTTTATGCACTCGCTCAAGATCATTTTATTTAATGCATTCTTACCTCAAGTGCCAAAAATTCACTCAGACTCATTGTTTTCAATAAGCACATGAATATGCAAACTGCAACAGAGAGTTGAATGAGCTGTAATGAAATCACTCCAGTTGTTATGGAAACATCTGAGGCAGATAATGAAACTTTATCCCTTTCCTCATAAATGAATGCATGCATTTTGTATGCTCTCATCTTGTCCCTTCCTTAATGTGCTCACTGCAGTCTACCGCAAACATACCAATAAACTATAACTAGCACCAATACAACCCTTCACTAGCTCATAGCAGGTAAGTTTATGCATCATTAGCATATGACGCTTAAACATCGGATCACCGGGATGGTCATGATGTGGTACCTCCTACAGGATTAAGCAGACCAAAATCTGCATATGTTTCAGGAGAACCATGTCTTGGATCTCAGAAAGGGCTACACAACCATGTGGTGAATCACCCCAATAAGACGAATAAGTAAAGTCAGTTGATTGGTTTTACAGAGTTCATTAGTAGGAACCCATACCCTGACAAACTTCAGCACTACCTCAGTGCTGCCCCCACAGGCCTGACTGAATTTCAACAACTTTCACAGCAATCTGCTCCTTCCATTACATGTCAACTGTGACCTGGCGGCAAGTACACACACATATGGAAGATCTAAGCAGACATTCTCAGATCCACATGCTGATGTAAGAAACACATACAGGGTGGGACCTGCTACTGGATGGTGCCACTGATGCCTCAGATATGACTGCAGCCTGCAGATGACAAGCTGCCACCCTCTGCATGGCAAGAGAGTCGTCACAGTGCTTACAGGGGTGGTTAGGACACTGTACCTGTGATCGGAAGGTCAATGGTTCAAATCCTTGGGTCACAGTGTTTTCACCCTTGGGTCCTTAAGCCCCAAGTATCCTGATTCCTGGACAGTGTAATGTACAGTGGAACTCAGTTCTTGAACTCATTAGAACTCAAATTTCTTACAAGTCAAACTGACCAGTTATTATATAATAAAATACATGTAAAAATAAAGATGTCTTATTAATTATTTTAATATTAATAATAAACCATTAATACATTTGATTATAATAATATTGTCATGGCAAGCAAGGACGGAACAGAGACAAAGGCACAGACAGGGTATCGGGGAATACGGGTTTAATTATAGGTAAGGCAGGCAAAACGCAGACAAACAATACAATAACCAGACTGGGGAAACAAACAGAAACGCGGATGAAATACAGAGAGTTAATAAAAACAACCAGAAACAGCTGAACACACTGGGATTCTACACGAGGATAAAAAGGGGGCGTGGCACACGGAAGGAGGGGACAATCAGGGCATGACACATTGTTTTTTTTTTGACTTTACACATTGTTTAGATACGTTTATTTTCTTACTTTACAAACTACTGTTTTGATAAATGTGCTTAGATGTGTTTAGTACAGGATATGCCCATCTTGTTTTATCTGGTTCATTTTGTGTTTGAATGCTAAAAAAAAAGCATATTTAGGTGTATTTTTTGGGGCTGGGAACCAATTAATTGGTTTTCCATTATTTCCATTATTTCCATTATTTCTTATGGGGAGAATTCAATCCGGAGTTCTGAACAGATTGAATTAGAGTTCTGAGGTACCACCGTACATTGCTTTGAATATTCATGTCCAATAAATACAAAAACAATAATTCTGCCCAGTCAGAATCACTCTGAGCACCAGACAGACCTTCCTAATGTTTTCTCACGCTGTCACCTCTAGAAGAGCAGACTGACATAAAGCTCCGGGTGGCATATAAAGACCTCCTCCTTTACAGGTGTCAGACTCTTAGCCAGCCACCGGGGGGGGGGGGGGGGGGGGGGCCCATTTTTTTT
>JAODUD010000001.1:7271293-7291931 GCA_026784285.1 Stomatorhinus walkeri | reverse complement strand
GGGGGGGGGGGGGGGGCAGACAGGGACAATGAGCCGCACGCACAAAAGCCACCAGAACCTTCACTGGCCTGGAGTTTGACTCTCAGATTAACTGCTTGCTGTCTCCAGAGCAAAAGATACAGGGCCGGATTAAGAGTATTAAGTGCCCATGAGCAACAGCTCACATGACGTCACCTCAGAAAGGAACAAAGCTGATTGGTGGGTCACAGAATTCAAAAATGCATCAAAGCAGGGAAAATGTTACACAGGCTTTTCAGTAAGTGCCATATTGAAAGAAAAATATACAATCGTATTCAATACATTACATATTAAATTGCATTAACTTGCTAAAAGACATTCATGAATAGGATGGGGGGGGGGGTATGGGGGTTGCCCTGCCCATATGGTTAACTTGAGAACATTTTAATTCTTTTGGGTTCCCATAAACTTAGAGATACACACATACACAGACAGGGATGGGATTTGAGCCCGTGACCTTCCGATGGCAGTAAGAAGCTTAACCCACTGAGCCACAGACCACCGAGCCCATTCAGCTGAACGCGAGGGCTGCGTCTCAGGCACGCATACCTCGATGGTGGGGTCGTACTCGTCCACGAAGTGGTTCTGGATGAGCTGGATGGTGAGGGCGCTCTTCCCCACGCCACCAGCCCCCACAACCACCAGCTTGTACTCCGTCATAGCTCACCTGGAATGGGAAAACGCATCAACGCAGGTAGGAGAGCAGCCAGAAACCACCGGGATCTCCAGAGCCACCACCCGCCCCGCTGGGAATATGCCTTCCGCTGAAGCATGCACCGTGCGACCGAGAAACCCGCCCGACTGGTCCTCTCTCCCCGAAACAGTGCAGCGTGATCACCACCAAGAGACTCAGAGAAAGGAATTACAGCGAGTGCAGTAAGCTGGCTACCACATCTGGGAGGAAGTTTTAGGGTCAAAGGGTATCCGGGGCGTACCCTAAAAACTATCACGCGTCATAACATGGCGACGGCAAAAGAAGACATTTGGGTCTTAATTTCCATAAGCCCCAGGCACAGCTATGATGTGGAAACCCCCAGTTTAATGAGACGTCAGCACCTCCCAAGTCTAACTTACTACCTCCGTACAGTAACACCTCTCAGTCAGGTCTGGCCGCTGTGAGATTGGATTAGCACACTGAACCACGCGGGCAAAAACAAAACAAACAAACAAAAAAACCTACGTTTTCTGAACCGTTTTAGGAGCAAATCTTGAGCAAATGTGATCGCCTGTTTCCAGGTCAGCCAACCAGCCACAGAGAACGAAAATATCTGACTGCCAATTCTGAAAGGGTTAGGGCTAGCAGGCAAATATTTAAAAATGCATTTTAAAGTTACATACCATTAAAGCACCATTTATATATGACAAATGTGTAATCCAGGTGTAAGGGTACATTCTCCAACAAGAAAATGCTGATTGTAGTCAGGATGTTGTGAATTACACCCAATTTAGAAAACTTGGAACTTAGAATAATTAAAATGTCAAAACTGTAAATTACAGGTTTTGAGGATAAGAGATAAAAGGACAGTGATCGACCTTGGCAGGACACACAGTGCGGTTCCTGCAAGTACCCTTGGACAATATCTGAATTTGCATGCAATGAATTCATGTTTTATTAGAGATTAAGAGCTCAGTGTTCTCAGAGATTTATGGCCACGACTGACATTCTGGTATGTCAGGCACTGTGGCACGCGCAGATGGCTGCAGCCAGGTTTGATAAATCACTAAAAAAATACTAAACTTCAATGTGATTCGTAATTACGGCAGAATCGACGTCAACTAGCCTGCCGGGAATAAAAGGAGCCATTAGTGCAAAGGTGTTCTATGGCCCTACCCACAAATCAGCCAGAGGAGCTTAGAAATGCTCCGCGGATTTGTCCCGCGAAAAACTGCTTATTTTAACCAGCAAATGTACCTATTCGCATCTTCATGCGACAGGAAGGAGTCACACACACAAGGTAGACGCGTCTTCAACTACCGGCCACTAGATATGGGGCCAGCCGTTTCATTTTAGGAAGACTTCACTATAGATTACAGCCTATGACGCCAGACAGTGAAACAAAAGCTACCGGCAAAAATTATAAGAATACCTCCAGATTTTAGGAGACGATCTAGTGGCAATATAGACCTTTTCCGCATCGGTACATGATCATCATCATCATCCAGCGTTCACCATAAACTCAATGGCGCCAGGCTTCAAACATCGATTAACACATATTTAGGGGAAAACGAGCTGGATTCTCATCCTCCTCCAGCACTCGTGGCCTTTCATCAGTAGCGAAAAGCCAGCAGATACACATGCATTAAGGGGGGAAAACGGACGGGTTAAGGCGACACCCCATTTTCCGTCCATGACACCGATCGGTTGCTGTGTCTCTTAGCCGAAAGAGCCGCAGTGCTCCATGGGGACGAAGCGGCCGCGAAGGTGTTTAAAAGCGAAACGCTCTCCGGTGGGGGAGGTGGGACCCCTGGGGACCCCCGTGGGCTCACAGCCCCGCGCCGACCAATGGGACCCCTGTCTCCGTCGGGGACATTTTTCCATTTTCTTACAAGCGACTAACTCACTTAAAACCAATAAAAAAATGTTTTTTTTGTACATAAATGCAAAGAAATAAAATACCGCCGACCGCAATTCAGTTACCGATGCAAAAATACGGTACAGAAGTTTTACCTTTTTGCTCTCGGCGTGTCGCGTCCGACGTCCCCCAAAATGCTGTAAACTGTTAAAGTCTTATTTTCTGGGCGATTCCGGCATCTTGCGCTTCAGCCGCAAAGTATTGCGTCGTTATCGGTCGTGTAAACCAAATATTACCGAAACCGCTGTAAAAATAGCAAAAAGGAAACTTAGTTTCTTTTAAAATATCTTCGTCCGGCCTGCTCATAGCGCAACGAAGCGCACATTACCGGGGAGAATACGGGCTACATCGCAAAGACGTTACGGAAGACCACTTACCCAGAAAAGCAAAGTGCTGCCCAGTTTGTCTGGTGGTTTCCCCACCTGGTCTTTCCTTGGTTTCGGATTATTGCACCATTGTATCTTCTGTAAATTACAGATTATTCCAGACCCAAAGGGGAGGGGCGTGATATTACTCCGGCCGACGGTGTGGACTGACAGACGGCACCAGCTCAGTTATTAGACTTGCTTCACCAAATTATTTTAGCAGAGGCGTTATGAGAAATGACACGGAACGCTCAGCTGGGGGGATGGCGACTCGGGGTTTTCGGAATCTGATTCTCTATGTTAAAAATGGACTGTTATCAGGTTAAATAGGTACTTTTGAAACATAATCATGAGCCATGGATAAATTTATATTTAAGGTGTCGTTTAAAGATCATAACTTCAGATCTTGAACTGTAGATATATTTTAACATGGATTAAAATAATACATGAACGAGAAAAACGTAAAACGGGACTGTAAAAAGTTAAGGCATTTTCTGAAAGAATCGACCACGTGTCATTTTAACATCCGTGCTAATTTAATACAAGCTCCACCAACAGCACCGCTAAGGAAGCGCTCACACTGCACAGAGCAGAGCGTCTTTAAATAGGCTCTATAAATATACCCGGAAGAATTTTAAGGTGACGTCACCAACTATGGGAAGTTCAATTGCATGACAGTCTGTCAATCAGGCCGATTGGGGCGGGGCGAGCGTACGAACGCGCACGTATTCACGGCGACGTTTGTCACGAGGTTCCTAAGATTTCACTAACAGCAGAATTCGATGTAGTATAAATACATTAATTATATTTGCACATTTACCATAAATTATAAAACATACAACAATCTGTACCGCCTTTTCTTACAAAATATTACAAATCCATGTAATTATAAATTTTTTTAGACCAAAATATTTTCAGCCCAGCTGGTGTCTTCTTAGATATCTAATTAGTTCTGCTGCCCAGTTATAAAATATTTAATGCTAATTAATCATGATGAAATTGAAAAAAATAAAGAACGGCACTGCTTTCTTGTAACAACATTCAGGAAAGCACTGTTTTAATATTTCTTTAATGGAGCAGTTGAGTAAGGAGGCCCTAGTGTGGCCACGCCCACCCCGATGTCCTAGTGATCGGTGTCTCTTGGCAACAGTGGTGGTAGATAGTGCGAAACTTGTTGAGGCACACCGTGCGCTGGTAGAAGTGGCACAGGAAGGGGGAGAAGGAACCACACAGTGGAGGTAACCTACAAACATCAGGTGTACATGGGACTCGTGGAATAGAACACACAAACGGACGGACACATTCTTACTCACAAAAAGGGGGGATCCCTTATCTAGGGGTATCTTTCTGCATTGTTTCTTTGTTAAAAGTACCTTGCTAAAATGATACACAAACCAATCCTGCCCTAATGCATCTTTTATTCAGTCCTATAGCCTGCCAGCTGTATATATAAGGACAACCTGTCTCTAAACTTAAGTTAAATAAATCATGGGGAGATTATCGCATGTCCTACCCCTACTGATGAGAAATCATACCTCTTAGAATGTTGGTGACTCTTTCAGGATAATCACCTGGACACACAAACAATGGGATGTGTGAAACCGTGTGTTACACAACGATGACATCACACATACAGATCCTCACAGATAATGGCCATACTGGGGATGAGGGGCTCTTTCAGCCCCATCCGGTGGGGGAATGTCTGCATCCTGGCATTTGGGAGAGACAGGTGCAGTGTCACTCACGACGTTTGGTCGGCATGCATTAAATAAATCCCTAACAGCAAAGCATGCAGGTGAGCTCAATAATAAAAATTGTATGTAATACTGGCAAGCTGAGGTACGTAGTAAGACCTTCGAGTATTGTACTGTCGTTTAGCTGAGATGCATCGGTAAGGGATGGGGTCAGAACTCGGAGTGCATCACTGTTAAAGAGGCCTGGAAGGACACGAGCGTCCTGGGGGAACCAAGAAACGGGACGTCCCGTTACATTCTGGTGCAGTTGGAAGTTCCCGAAATCGCACTCCTCCCGAGAGGAGCTGTGCAGCCTTACGAAAAGCCCCTGTGGATGCAGCTCCGCAATGCGGACGCCTGCGATACCACTACAGCACTGTGCTCTCCGTCAGCGAGCGGCGCATTAGCACTGAGTCCTTTGTGAGCAAACAGCTTTACAACAAGCATGCACGTCAGCGAGCAGCATTAGCAAGCAGTGCTTTGGCACTGAGCCCTCTGTTAGCAAACACCATTAAAACACAAGGCGTCAAAGCTAGCAAGCAGCATTATAACACCGATGCAAGCCAGCTAGCAGCATTAGCGAGCAGCGCTTTAGCAACAGCAGGCAGCTTTATAACAGGTACGCCTTGGTCAACTAGCTGCGTTTTAGCGAGCGGTGATTCAGCGCTAAACCCTCTGCTAGCAAACAACATTATAACATGCATGCACGTCACCTAGCAGCATTAGGTAGGAGTGCTGTACACTGAACCCATTGCTACCAAAACAGCATTATATAATAGGGTCTCAAGTTAGCAACCAGCACTATCGCCCTAAGCTCTCCGCTAATGAGCGCAATTACAACCCAACACTCTTCATCACCGAGAACACTACTACAGAGCTGCCAACTTCAACGTTTCTGGTGTGACACTCACGCTTTCAGTCTCATGCTCACGAAAGAAATCTTACGACAAATCCATATCAATACATTAAAAACCTAAAATTATCAATATCAAATGCGTTGGGGCGGTTTGCAAACCCTACAGACTATTTGCAATGTAATAAAACTCTTAGATACATGCAAATGAGTGTGCAGACTTGTCTCGAATTGAATCTCTCACGCCAGCCAGCTGACCGAATTTGGCACCCCTGCTATAGCATGTTAGTATGATACAGCTGTTATCTAAGACTAATTGGCACCAAATCAAATTAATCAATAACCCGACGACCCTGGATGGATTTGATATTTGAGGATATTTAATCTACTCCAGCTTTAGTCAATTTCACATTTTAGCCAGTCCAATTATAAATTACTCATAAGACAAAAATAATTGAACAATGTTGCAAATTAAATTTAACATTTATCTCTGGCCGTTTAATAACTACGGAAAATAAGTGCTTTTAGGTGTCTGTATTACTACTCGTTAAGACCAGGAACAATTCTGAACTAGTCTTAAAGTGCCAGAATTACAATCAAAAGCTTTGCTGCCAGATCAATGAACAACGTGGAGCTCTGCTTTAGGAGATGTTCATGGCCACTACTGCAGTCGTGCAGTCACTGTTCACACCAAACCAAATGCTTAAAAGGCAAAAGCAGCCTCCCAGAGGCCCAGCCGGGCCGGGCATAATCTTGACTGTGCTCCATCACAGTGGATGTCTTCTCATAAACACCAGAGGGCAGTAGTTGCATTCCACTCTGCTTGGCCGGCAGGTTCCAGGTGTCCCAAGCCTTCAGTGTTGGGGGCATGTCCAGGGTAAGGGGCAAAGTTCTTGGATTCAGAGGTTTGTGGTTATGGACTGTAAAGAACTGGATGTTAATGTTAATATGGCCTGTTCTCTGACCAGGTTGAGCTGTAACATTGTACTAGCCAACTTTATCATCCCTGATCTACTTGCGGGCAGTTCTACAAAGTCTGCTGACACCCACCTGTATGGACTTCCTGCCTAGGATACTTACCACCCTGCAAGGCCACTTTTGTCAAATATTTGTTGCGATGAAGTGCATTTGGTGGTAGGCACAACATCTATTTCAGGAAGCCACGAAGAGAACAGGACCTGGACTGAGTTCTCCCGCCTGTCTCTGTCCTCTTGCTAGGTGCTGTGTGTGTGGTTTAGGTTTGTATTACATTGTGAGGACCAGATTTCCACCACAATGTGATAAAAACCTGTTGTGGAGACCACTTTTAGGTCCTCACAATGATCTGTGAATGCAATCAAGTCTCATGTAGTTTGGTTACTTATGGTTAAGGTTGGGGCTGGGTAAGGGTTAAGGTCATCATGTTGGGATTAGGGTCTTCCCCTTAGAAATGAATGGAGAGTCCCCACAAAGATATAATTATAAACCTGTGTATGTGTGCGTGTGTGTGCAGTTCACGTCTGGAGTAACAAGAGCATGTTTCCAAGAGAATGACATGGGTGTGTGTGTGTGTTTGGAATGAGTGAACACTTGTTACTTGGTGTATCACTGTGCATCACATGTGTGACCTGTGTGACACATGAATTTTCCATTTGGTTTAATAGCTCTGAGCAATTTGGTTTAATGGCTCTGGGTCATGTGCAGTGATAAATTATAGAGAACATGCAAATTCTGCAGAAACTGAGCTGGGCAACATTTCAATTTATTTGTAATGAGATGAATGGCATATGTCTGAATGTTGCTGTGTTTGTAATGTTATTAAGTGGAAAGGGCTCCAGAAAGAGTGTCACCTGACTGGGGAGGCCTGCTGCTGATTCGCCCTGAAGTTCGGGGCCCCGCTCCTCCGATGTAACCACACCCTCTGGGCATGACGATTCTCACCATGCTGTCCCACCGTAGCTATTCCAGCATCAGTCATGAACATTTTAGATAGTACCATGCTTGACATCAATACATCATGCTTTTAGCAACAAGTGCCGCGATGGTGAAGGGTAAAGCAGCTTCTGTATAAACAGCCCCCCCCCCACTGTCACTGCATTGTATAAATATCCTTATTCAATAATGTTAATGACACGGCAGAACCGCCTTACTGTCCTGCCACATGCCCTGCCATTCATGTTCTCCCCCAGGACTGGACTGACTTATCTGGGGGGGCCGAGGCTAACATCAGCATGGACACTCAGGTGTTGCCGATTAGTACCTGTTCCGTTTTTCCTGACAAAGAGTCGGGGCTCTGATGTTTACAGGGGCCTTAGGCTATATCCCCGGATAGCCCGTGCATTAATCCGCGCCGGTGTCTCCACCCACCCAATCTCCCATGATCCTCTTGCAGAGCGTCCTGGAGGTGGCTCGGGGGTCTGCGGGGTCCCTGGGCTCGGCGCTTTCCGGTAAGGTCATTACCCCCAGACGGAGCCTCCCGCGTAGGAGTGTTTTTCTGGTTACAGATCATTACACTCCAGCCCCTGGAGTGAAATCCGTGCGGTGCAGTGCGTGAAGACTGAAGGCACATGACCTGCATCACGGCCTGGTTCAGCTGCCCTGATTTCACGGACAGTGGCGTTCAGCTGACCCAAGCTGGGATCAGGCGCCCATTCCAAACCCGGAGACGCAGGCTCAGTGGAATACAGAAGGTCATATTTTCAACATGCGCTGCCCCCTCATGGATGAGGACGTTCATAAGGTTGTATAAAGATTTAGGCTTAAACCTAAAAGCTAAATATGAAGTGATATAAGACAGCTTGCCTGATTTTATTTTAGAAGCTCCTTGTTCTACAATGGAACTGTAGGAATACTGTAATCTCAATCTTTCTCCAGTAGGGGGCCCTTGACTTCCATAACAAAATCATAACACTTTAAACCAATTCTTATCAACCTTTCGATTCGCAATCTGTCAATATGAGGTTTTTCACTCTGAGGATATCTTACAGTATATGTACCAAAAAGAATACACAGTATGTAAATGACCCCCTTGTAAGGCACAGCGAAGGGTAACTCTGGCTTTAAGTTCCAGCGTCTGTAGACGGGATTGTTACAGAGAAGGCCTGCAGCAGACATCTCACAGAACTGGGAATGGAAGGACGGGCTTGCTGACATGCTGTTAGGAGAGAACACATGTCCAGAAGCAAGAGAGCAGGCCGCTACGAGAGGGGGGGGTCCCTTTTTGATGTCACAAGCAAATGGAATCAATGCCACGGCAACGGTGTTTTCTGTCAGTTTAAGTAAAAAAGTAAGTTACTGTAAAAATGTTTAATTAATTAAATTAACTGACTTGTAATGATGTGTGAAGACAAACAACAATCATCAGCCCCAATCCAGTCTCTTAAATTCCATAAACAGTTAACTTGTTAATTTCAGTGCCTGTGCTCTGTGTGTTGGCCAGCTATGGTAATTATATCACTTGCACCCACCATCCACTGGGCCCTAGGCTTTGTACTGGGATTTGTCACTGTGACATACTGAAACATGCTTAGTGTGCCACGTGAGAACCCAACCAGCGCAACAAAACCTGTTGTCACGCCAACAAAAGGAACACTCTACAATGTGTCATTCCGATTTAGGGAGCGAGCGCATGGTAGTCGAGATCTTAAAATAGCATGTTTGTCACACTTTTGTCACCCTACAAATGGGGTGTAAAGCAGTAAAAGCGCATTCGCTCACAACGGACTCCAATCCTATTTGTCGTCCTTTTATAGCCACTGTTATAAGAAAGAGATATAATCTTTGTTTTCCATGTTTCCACGAGAGGCTCTTAAAATAACTTGAAATGGTTGTTTGGGGAAGTTTTCATTCCCTGGCAGTCTGAAGGAGGCGTGTGTACCCCTGACTTATCTGAAGAGATGAGGTGAGCTGCTTTTGGTGAAGCCCTGACCTATCAATGGGTCCCAGGAGGACTGTGAGAGCCTCTGTACTCAGGTTGCTCGTTAATGGGAATCAGCTTAGGACGGTTCGTTCTGAGGGTGCTCGTTAAGGCAGGACTGTACTCTGGTGAAAGTGAATCCCAGCAGCTCTGGCTTATATAATTGTAATGAGAAAAGTGATGACAGAACAGACTGGAAAGGTTTTTAAAATCCAAAATAGAAAGATTACTAGGGAACCAACAGAAAATTCAGGCACTGCCATATTAGTTCACGTGGTCCCACTGCTGCTCACTCACTAATGACGGTGAGGGTCGGCACATTTCGGTGAACTCTTCACTGTCACCTGGGCATCCCTCCATGCCGCGGTCACTCACTCACCTGACCCCCACACAGCGGTGTCAGAGCCACTGGACATGGAGAAGCCAGGATCCGATCCGGCATGGATCAGAAGATGGCTAGGAGGATGCAAAAAGTACCAGAGATGGTTTAAAAATACAAAACAACACACCAGTGGGTTCTCTTTTTAAGACAATAGGAAAATGCAAGAATTTCTCAGTGTAGTCATTGGTCGACTAAAACTACACACTAAAGAAATTAGCCAATGAGCTAAAATCTCCTGATGAATTAGCATGTTCTTTGTTTCCTGTGCAAAAAGCTGCAGAATAAAATTAGTCTTTCACCTGAAGTTCTCATCCCAATGGACCTTTATGTGAGGGGAGGGGTGGCATCCTGAAAGCCCACTCATCTGTAAACACAATTTGATGCATCAGCAAGTTGGGGAGTGACGTAACACTTGGGGGAGGGGGGGGGGGGATCATTTTCTATTTAAGAACTGAAGGAAGATGACTTTGGAGCACCTTGAAGTTTTCCACCAAAACGAAAGCTTTGGTGCATGCTGTCAGTGCAGCAATGCTGGTGTGTGTGTCTATCACTGTAGCGGTTTACAATCAATCCAACACATTAATTTTTGGTGCACAGACACAAACAATTGTCTGCCTAATCCTCAATCAGTTAAACACACTCATTGTGACCAATCAAAATGCACCCTGGGAGCAAACCATAGGGAGAATATGAACCTAACAACTTTAAAATAAATAAACAGAAATGTGCTGTCTGGGAGCTCAAACATTATGAGACAGAGGGCATTGAGAGAGGACACACCTCCCCCCCACCACTACCACCCCTCCACCCCCGCTTAGGTCAAACAACATTATCAGTCACATTCTGGATCTGGAAGCAAGGAAACACAGAGCTTTCATGATTTGGTCTTAATTATCGCTCCCAAAGGCCTTTTCTGCTGAAATTAGACCTTTGCAGTATGTCAGCTGCTGACCAGTGTCCAGTGTTGTTACCCAGGCTTCATGCTCACACGGAAAAAACAGGATATTAAGATCATAATATTAAAGATCAAGCAACCAAACCACACAAAAGGATGAACAGATTAAAACATCAAGCCCAAATTTTAAAAAGATTAAATATTATGTTGGTTCATATGCGAGTTATCTGAGCAGAGATTATACTCAGGTAGTAAAACTCATAACAGGCCTGAAGTAATTTCACATCATCATCCACTACAGCGTTTGATAGTGCGGGAGATTAAAAATACAGCATTCAGCAATCAGGGAATTGCTGATGCGAGGCTGCAAGGATCATTACTCATCTGCTGATGCTATGCAAAGAAAGTGTCTTTCATTCATCTTTTTCATTTTTCAGTCGTTTTATGGATTGACCACTATCCCTTTGGAAAGGCTATTTTAAACACCATCTATGTGCACTCTGCACTTTCCACATCATTAAATAATATAAATAGGTATTACCAAAAAAGTGGTAAGACTTTACTTAAGACCATGTTTTTAGTCAATTATAAATGCATTCATAACAAATAATGCATTCATAAAGAGTTATAAACACAGTTATAAATATTTCTCAAAAGCCATAACACATTATAGCCATTGCGTATTATGCATTATGACTGTGTTATGAAGCTCTCATCTATAATGTGCTATAGATAGCTCTATAATGCATTATAATGGTCGGTATAAGCATTAAGGATGCTTTATTACTACCTTATAAAGGTACCTAAAGTGCATTTTAGATGAGAGCTTCATAAGACATAATGCATAATATATATGGCTCTAATGTGTTAGGCTTTCTTATAAATATTTATCGTCATATTTATAATGTTTTATGAATACATTATGAATGTGTTTATAAATTACCAAACATGGGCTTAACTAAAGTGTTACCAACAAATCTTATTCGTGGAAAAACACTATTGCATAAATAAAAGACGCGAATTTCAGTGATCTGAGATTTTCAATGCCAGATAGTAACGAATAATTCAACTTACCTCAGACTCCAGCGTGTACTTGTTCAAAATGAACGGCTGGGTGTTTCACTATTAACGCTACCAAATACTGATCGTGTTTCAAAGCCGGACCGTTTGGCACTGGACTGCTAGGCCGAGGTTTGGTTGCCATTGTTATGGATAGAGGAATCCCGGCATGGACCGAAATTCCGCTGCTGCAACAAAAATTAAACAAGCTACTCAAATAGTTAATTAACAAAACATTTCCCCGAAAATGTACAAAAGCAATAACCAGATTATAAACATTGTAGTAAGTTTTACCATCTATGACGTGTGTAACTGCATACGATCCAATTTAGCGTCTGACCCACATGTTCTTTAAAAAGACCATAACTCCGAAGGGCTTAAAATCAAAAGGCCGTCCAAACATTGAAACATAAAGATATACGCACGTTCGATTTATACAAGAAAATATTAACGTAATTAACATTAAACATGATTCAAAGGGCATCATAAACTAAAACATGTAGGCCTAACAATTATCCCCAAAAGTTAATTGCACATTCGGAAACTAATGTTTTCATACACGTATATACATATACCAATCAAGCCAAAGCCACGTATATTATATAATATCCATGAACAATATTATTTTTCATCCTGTTACTGCAGGTTATAATGTAGTGTGGATAAGATGTATATCTGTGTGCGCTTGTGTAAGCGGGCAAAAAGCCATCGTAGCAAGAGTAAATAGAGCCTTAAACTATCAGAGCCGTTCGGCCAGGAAATATACCACACCAATCTACACAATTACAGTAATTTCGTGCGCACCCTGTCCTCCCTTTTCGCACACGGTAAGAGAGCAGCTCCACATTGCTGTAAGCACCGAAGCTGTGCCGAGGGCGTGCATTGCAGCTTTAAATAGGTCCACAATGCTTTGCGTGGTCCCCCTGCCGCTACGATGTGTTTTACTGGCAGGGGCTCCCATATGTGGCATACATACGGACTGCAGCAAGCGCCGCGCGGTAACGTGTGACAGTGACAGGGAACTTTATCAGGGCAGACATCGCCGAGCCGACACCTTGTCCCCTGGTATCTCTGTGTCCTCCATACATTCGCCTGCTGGATGGTGCAAATCGGCTTTTTTTTGGTGTGGACTGTGAAGAAGTAGGTAAGACTTGATTTCAGTCCAGAGATTACTAAAGTCTAATTCGAAAACAACAGAAAAGGTTTAAAAATATGCATCTTGTCACATATATTGCGAAAATAGTAGCGTTTAGGTCATATAACGATTATAAGTGTAAAAAATTAAAACTCTGATTTGATTGGACCTTGTAAGAAAAGTGATTATTGAGGATAAAATAGTTTTAATTTTCTCCACTGTTTTGCTATCCCCGCTAATTGGTAAATGAACACATTAGAATATAGCATTTGTCGTGTCCAGTATATTTATATATTTACTGAGCTTTCTGTTTTTGTAAATGTAACGAGGTTAATTTAGTGTTGCTTTCATTCTGAAACTTTGCTTTTTGTCGAAAATAAGCCCAGCAGCTCAATTAGTTGGTGGCTAAAAGTTTCTCAAATAAGTCACTGGAGACGCTCGGATCGCGTCATCTTTATAAAAGCAGCCAAAAGTAGTTACTGGGGAAAAGCTTGGTGTTGGTGAGGGATGCTGGAGCCGGACTGCTCAGTGATCCCCGGAGCCAGGCTTTTTTGGGGATGGGAGCGCGTCCCCGCGGCGAGCGCTTCGCTACGCCCGCCGCGCGGCGCTTCTGCAGTGAAGCCGGCTTTTTGGCTCGCCGCTCGGATCCCCTCATCTTTCCCATGTGTTACCGCTGCAATCCATATTTCACATCGCATACGGCCGGTTGATAATCTGAGCGATGCTGACTGAATAATGGGATTCAGGTTTAAACCTCGAATAAATTGATATATAAATAGAGGGATAATAAAAAAAATAAACATGAATAATTTGCTCTTATTTACATGTATTAGACAGGGGCATTGTCTTGAAATACTCTGCATTGTAAAGGCGACTTTGTTATATATTTTAAGCCCATAGGCTACCTATGGATAGATGCTTACACCACGTGGATCGCTTCCTTATTACATGCGTCTTTTTCAGGCTATGCGATTAATTAAATACATTAGCTTCTGACTGGATCAGCCTTATTAACGAACTGATTACGTGAGTCCAGATGGTGATAGGTTTGGATGACAACAATCAGGCCGTTGTCAGGAACTATGGAAATTTGTTTTCAACCAGTCGTCTGATTATTAATTTCCCAGCTCATCGTGTCTTGATTGCTCTGGTAGCAAAGAAAGTTTTTATACTGAGTGTTTAATTAACGCACAGGTGTTAATGTGCACGCTGTAATTATTTTATTAACAAAATAAAGCTTAAATGACAGCAAAAGAATCAAACTAGGCTATTAACAGAAAGTTATTTAAAGAAGCATAGGTCTAGCGTTCATATAGTACGTACTAATTCATACTTATTTCGCTCTTGTTTCCTTGTTACTTCGCTGGTCTGCTTTCACCATCAAGTTTCCCCGAACTACGTCTGTTTCAGCATGTTCTCAGTGTTGTCGTAAATTGTGTTCAGTTTAGTGATAATCCTAATGAATCAATTCGCATAGTATGTATTCTCCCCACTCAACCTATCCTCTGTGTTTTATTAAATTTGGAGCATTTTTGGGATACGTATTTATAGTCTGCCTCTGAAGGCAATTACACTGATTACAAGGGAAAGTAAATTTTGCTATTGTTTTGACCTAAGGATCGGTTTCATGGCATGAATGACAGCCTTGTAAAAGGAATGATTTACGATGCTCTAAAGAACAGTTGGTTGTTTGGTAAGTGTAGAAATTGTCCACCCGCTTCACTCTGTTAAACAAAGTTAGTTGGAACCTCGTTAGTTGGCATTGCGGTAAATGCTTTGCAGCGTGTTCAGGTAATGGCTGACGTAACAGGTCTGACAGCAGACTTGGGTAAATATATTTACATATGTGACAGACAGAACATTTTCTTAATGGTATATCCAAATTAAGTTAACGGATAGGTTTATTTATTTATTATTCTATTTATTTGTACGTAAATTCGGTTGTGTTCTCTATCCTCTTTTGGTTGTTGAAAATGAAATACGGGTTGAACCTAAGCTGGGTCATTGACTTGTAATATCTGAGTTTGTCTTCACCTGATATTGCCCGTTTGTCATAATCATGATCTGGGTCTCGTTATCTACAGCCCAAAGCGTATGTTTGGATTACATTCAGCTTTACATGCATGTATAAAGTGAAACCTGTACAAAGAATGTCACTGTTGTAAAATGGCTAGATAAATAAAATTGCATTTATGGATCTGTTAAACGCCCCCAGCCAGCACTGCACAGGACAGGACAGGGGGACACCCTTTATGGGATGCCTGTCCATCATAGGTTGCACACAGCATATTAGGGACACCAGTCCACCCAAATGCATACTGTACCTTTAGATTAAGGGAGGAATCCAATGTAACAGGGATGGGAAAACTCAGATTCTGCGCGGTGGGGTGGGATTTGTGGCCCAGACCCGGGGCAATCCTCCCAGAATGCATCATGTTCACTGCTGGTGCCGCTTAAGCATCTCTGGGTGCCGTACAGGGTGTTTTTGGGTCCCGGTGTGTTTTCAGAAGGGCCTGTTCAGTCTCAAGGCTCCTTGGTCTGCCTACCTGACCGGGCAGAAGCCAAGCACATTCTCAGTGCCCGCCACACCTGTAAGCTTGGTCTGTAGGCTTTTTATATACAATCCCTGACACTTGGCAGCAGTTTGGCCGTGAATGCCAACAATGTTAATTTGCATCTCCGGAACAATTAGCAGTGATTCAGGTTCTTTACATTTATGAGCTGTGCCGTGAGGATGATTTATCACCTGCGAGTCCTGCGTGGTCTTGAGGATGAAGCGTGTGCACTCCCTGAGTCATCCCACGTCAAACTCTATCACAGAAGCCTCCAGGGGCCTGCGAGTCAGATGTCTCTTCGTATAATGGGTAGCCTCCCGCACCTTGCTGCAAAATAAAGGAAAACATGTTCCTTACGCTTCTGGTCACCATGGAAACCAGCATTTCATTACGGGGAAGCTTTTGGCGGCCTGTAGTGCAGGATGCAAGTCGATGTTGCCAGAAATATGCCCTCTGGTTCCCCCGGCTCCTCCGCCTTGTCTCTCTGAGAAAAGACCCCAGTATGGCAGGCAGCCTACGGGATTTGGCTTGGTGAGGTGACTTTGGGGTTCCCACGTTTCCCGAACTGTCCATCATCTCGCGGCACCAGGCCGCTTCAGGCTGCCTGGATCAGCCCGGTAGCTCCTTATCTTCTGCCAGATAACCGTGCTTGTTTTGGACGACACCATTGTCCACGTCCATCTGGTCCAAAAGAACCAGCTCATTTTCCAGGTTCTCATATAAATGACCACTGCTCTGAAATCTGTTTCCCCAGAGCTTTGTGCTGAGATCTGGTGGGTACAATGCATAAACCCATAGCCAAGCTCTGTAGCCGGAGTAAAAATGAAGTTAAAACCTCATTACTGTGTGAGAAAGCCCCTCTCTGGCAGGTGCAGTGTTGGACTTGGCCACTAAGCGCATCATGCAGGCATTTTCCATGTCTGCAGTGTGAAGCCCAGTAGGTGAGGGGTCTGTGCCTATGTGGATCAAATCCCATGGCAGGCAGAGTAATGACATCACCATCGGAGTAATGACATCACCATAAGGCCCATGAGCAAAGATCTTAAACCGAACCACTGCTGGGTGCTGGCTGACTCTGCACTCTGCCCCGGCTTTCCTGACTCGTATGTCGCTTCAGATGAAAGCATGTGCTAAATAAATGTAAGCAGTACATGAATAATCTGAGTGCTATTATTTGGATTCTTATCTCACAAGAAACGGAGGCCCTTCCTGACTGGAGGAAGGTACTTGTGGGGGGGATGGTGATAAGGAGTATTTACTGGTAATGAGCAGCTATCAATATGAGGTGGACCTGCAGCTGTTCATGGGTTAGAGGTTAGTTAGATTCCTGGTGTTTTTTCCTTATAGCCAAGTCACACCTGTGTGATGCCGCAGTATAATGAGAAACAGCTCACAGTGGGGTGGGGTGGGGGGGGGCTTATGCCAATCCGGTGCTTAGATGGAGAAAAATCACAGAGAAGGACCAACCTGTCCAAGGACTGTGGTAGATGTCATCCATTCATTTGTCCTTCCTTCTTCCAATAACTCACATAATACAGTGTTATGGGGGAGACAGTCACCAGTTCATCCTACGCTTCTTCTAAATTTACACTGTTTACTTGAAAAAATAAACTTTGTTGTACAAAATCTGTTTTATTCAGAGGTATAACGTGATTTTATGATGTAAAGAACAAATGATTAAAAACTGAACTGTTTCAGACATGAGTGGAAGTCAATTCTGTTTGAAATGTGTCTGATCTGAAGATAAATAAACAGCCCTACTTATCACTGTGACAGATATTCCCCAGAAAGTGTCCCTACATTATACATTTCGATGGTATATCAATGACTAATTGACATTTTTTTATTAGTAGAAAAGCCCAACACATCAGTAAATATAGGGCTGGCCACCATTTAGAAATCATAGCGTTGTAACATCCTAGAGAAACATTCTTTTTACGTTCTCATCTTTTACATAACTTATTAACTATAGTCTCGTAATGGGAATGGAAGCATTGGGAGGTGAGAGCTCGCTACCAGGTGATAAATCTTAAAAATAGAAGCAGTGGTCTTGAAAGGGTTTTTTTAGGGTATATTTTTAAAAGATTGTGAATCGTGGCCTTTGTAATGCATCAGGGTGCCAAACCTACTTCCCGTGAAAAATGAGGCCACCAACGGTACCTTACAGTTCTATGTGAAGTAATAAATTAGCCTATAAAATCAAAATCCGGGGAAGGTTTGGTAGCACCAGTGACAGGCCACCTCTCAGCTGGCTGCGGTCCTGCAGCAGAAACAAATTAAAAACAGAACAGGATGCTGAAAAACATGCATTTCTGCAAATAAAGCCCCCTCTGTCTGATCCGCGTACGGCAGACGCGCAGCCACACTAGCCACTAGCTGTGTTTTCATTCCAATTTTTGTGCAAATTATAAGCAAATATCCTATAAGCTGATAAAGTGAATTTGCAAATAGGGTGTGTTTCCATTAATAGGTGACATGGGAAAAATTCTTTCCATTTATCATCCTCCAAGATTAAGATCCATGTTGCCTACTTCAATATAGAGCTGGCTTTCCACGAGTTAGCAGCTCCAGAAGAACATTCTGCGTATCCACCAATTAGCAAATTCGCTTTATGTCGCAGTTTTGCTCATGGTGTCTTTTTCGACTTGCCACGAACACCACCTCGGGTGAATGTAAAAACTTTTTTTGCGATAGCTGAGTGTTTCCATTAACAATTTATCAATGCGTGAAAATCTAGGTCAACAGAAATATCGCTATTTGACACAGTATCTGGAGTAACTCCGAACAGACTTGTCATCATTCCATTCGAGTTCCAGAGCAAATCAGCCGTGACGCGGTCGGTTGAGTCCTTCGCCATCCGTGTATACTTTAGTTGAAGTCTCTTGATTCTCTAACCATTTGCATGCAAGGATGACAGATGGCACAAGTAAGCAGATCCATAAGTGTTTAAACAGAATAACACAGTGTTTCTTTTTATAGCGCATGAATGGCCGATTCATCATTCTCATCAATTAACTAATGGACGAATTAATAGAAATGTTCATTATTAATTTGTCCTGTTAAAGGATTCACAAACAATACAAAGAACAATGAATACAAATGTCATTTTTCATTAAGTAAATGTAGGTTAATTCAATTTTAAAATGGAAAAACATTCCCTGGGTGCTTTGATGCAGGCCGTTAGGTTTTAGTGTCTTGTGAGTGCAGGCTCTCCTGAGGTTCTCTGTTCGTTGATTCCCCCCTCGCCTTCGTTATAGTGCTTTCCGTTTCCCTGACCCCATAATCCCACCTAGATCCCAAGATCCCTCCCATTCCCTTCAACTTTGTTGTTTGTCATTGTTTTGCTCTGCTGAATACACATATTTTTAGACCTGGAGGTTGGGAATAATGTCGGCGATGTTTTTCAAGAATCACAGCATGCGAGACTCAGATGTTTACACAGCCTTAACCCTAGAGGCAGTAGTGAAGCCCTTACTTGGTTGAAGCTAAATGAGTTTTGGTTAATGTTATGATGTTTCTGGGGGTATTTCCTGCTCTGGGAAGTAGCTAGAGACTCTGCAATGTCACCTTAGTGCCCCCCCCCTTCAGGGACGGGCAAGCTGTATTATTGGATTGTACGGCAAAATAATCAGGATCCACTGCATTCGCCAGCCTGCAGTAATGCACTTTTCCTCGCTATACATTAATGGCGCTGTCAGTTCTCCCGCATAGAAGCAATATAGTGTTGCATTACCACGTAGGAGCCTGGAGGTCCACTTTTACGCCGTACATAGTGCATTTACACTATCTGCTGGTCTTGCTCTTTTTCCCCCGAAGCCACCGGCAACAGCTAAGCAGTTCAAATGCGTGACGATGGACTTTTTGCTGATCGGTTTAAATGGGCGTAATGGAACCTGACCTCGTCGTACAATTACTGTACGCTGTGACAACCCAGAAGTGCCCAGTTCAAGAAAAGGACAGATTCACCCTGTCCCCTTATCAGTGGGGTCACTGGGGTGGACACCACAAACAGGTGGTACTGAAGAACACGAGGGAAGTAATGAGCCCAGGTCACCAGCGTGGGGCGCACTCTCTGGACTAAGGATGCCATCTTTCTCTGTGTCCGACAGCCCCTACGGCCCTCAAATGCCACTGCATTCACAGAAACGAGAAGCACTGACCTTTCATTTCGTCTCCTTTGCTGAAGCTACGTCTGTCTTGGTCTCTCATCGCAGTGGAACCTCCTCCCAGCGTAAGGAACCTCAGTGGGAGCACTCTGTTCCCAGATTTAGCTGAGATCCAGACGGGGCAGCTGTACTCTCCTTACGCTGGGATGCAGGAGACCAGCAGAGGTGCAGATGTTTGCTGGCAGTTAGGAGCAGGAGTTCTGATGCGCACAGGCCCGAAGCAGGAGGCGGCCTCCTGAAGCTGCTCCCTGCGTGGGATACAACTCGCTCCAGAACTAACAGATGGTTTTCTGCTCTCACCTGTATCCAGGAAATATCGTCTCTTTAATCCTATTCCAGAGCTGATTGGATAATGTGATTTCCATACAGCCGTGAGCTGACGGAGGTCACTGCCTGATGGAGAGAGGTCCGGGTCCCGTGGTGTTAGCGCGACTGGATGGCAGAGAGAATCCCAGGCGTGTTACGGATGCATCCACTGAAGGGCGGAGAGATCCAGGCCATGTAAGGGATGCCCGGAAGGATGATAGGGGAAGACCTATGATGTAGAGTGGGATCCAGAATGTTGGGCTTTGGTTGGGTACTCTGTCAGGGAAGGGCTAACTTCAGGTGCGGCAAAATTAGATTTCATTCAAATAGGATCTGAGAGAGAAGAAGCAACGCGAACAAAGCAGATGGGTCCTTTATCTCTCAGATGCTCTCACAGTTCATGCTTCCACGAGGAAATCTGTTCCGATTCCAGGCAATGCCACGTGACACCAGATGACCATATCTCTGCGTGGCGTGGATCGGCCGGCCAGGAGGAGGGGACTCGCTCTGCACCCGCTTCCGTCTGAGGAGACGCGGCCGAATCGTTAGTTTGCCGAAGTGGTATTTGGGAATAGAAGCCTGACATTTCACGGCAGTGATCCTGGGCCCTCCGACCGGCGCACCCGACGGCTGCCATCTTGGAAGGCGGCTCCTGACTTTTTCTTCTATTCCATTGTTCATTCCTGACTTTGTCCTCTATTCC
>JAODUD010000001.1:7248752-7265118 GCA_026784285.1 Stomatorhinus walkeri | reverse complement strand
TCTAAGGCGGGGGGGGGGGGCAATCTCCTGGGATGGTGGCCGTGAGCTCAGACACCAGGTGCTGCCGAATCGGAGTTTTAGAACAGGTCTTCTGGGCCTAAACGCAGGCGGTCCCAGGAGAGTCCCCCCCCCACCACTGAGGCCTGCATGTCGCCGCTGTGAACATGGCAGCTTAGCCACGGATGAGGCTGTGAATCCAGCCTGTGTGTCTCTGAGCTCAGCTGGGGTCCCTCCCCCAACCCTGGGACACGTGGCGGCCCGGGGGCGTGCGTGATTGGCCGCCCAGCTTCTTTTACACCCCATGCTGACTGAGAGGCTCTGGATCACTGGGGCTCTGATTGGATTTCGGGTGGGTGCATCATGCCGACCACTGTGAATCTGGGCCGCATCCAGCTGGACCGCGGGTGTAAATCAGGGGACGCCTCCCCGGTTTTAAGGTGACGCGGTGAAGCTCAACAGTGTCTGTAAACAGTATCAGCAGCGATGACTCTGCTATAAAATGCACCGGCAGCGGATGAATCCATAGACCAAACTAGGCTGCAGCCCAGAGCCCCCAGATATGCGAATCCGCTGCTGTACACGCATACCGATGCTCACCGAGCTACAATGGGGTTACATTCCGATAAACTTATCATACGGCGAAAATATCGGAAGGCGAAAATGCATTATAATACAACCAAACCTAACAAATGTCATAGCCTAGCCTTAAACATGCTTAGAACACTTACATTACCTTACAGTGGGGCAGAATCATTAACGCAAAGCCTATTTTAAGAATAAAGTGTTGAATATCTTATGTAATTTATTGAATAATGTGCTGAAAGTGAGAAACAGAATACGATGGGTACTCCAGTTCCAAAGTCGAAATATGGTAACGTGGACTTTCGTAACCTGAGGAGCGTAAAGCGCGTAAAGTGAGCCTGTATTTAGCTTTCTCTTTTTCCTCTTCTGGAACAAAAACTGTTGGCTTATACAGGCTGGTTTCTCCCCCAGTCCTCCAGAGTCCCCAGTGCCTATCCATCTGGCGTCAGACATCATACCCCCCCTCCAGTGTCCCATTTGTCCTTTTGAATGACTCCATCACTCTCTCTTTGCTTTTCTAGTGGATCAGATAGCCCAGTGAGACAGAAGGAGGGTGATCACAGATAAACCTCACAGGCAGACAGCAGAGCAGTGTTAAGGCCACACATCTGTCGTGGGGGTGGGCACCTCTGACCCCGTCTTCCCCTCTCCCTACAGCACTGAGCCCAGACTCTCTCGGTTTCCAAGTTCGTGACATGGAGGAATGAGGTTCGATGGCATGGAGCTAAAGGTGTGGGTGGATGGTGTCCAGCGCGTCGTCTGTGGGGTCTCTGAGGTCACCACTTGCCAGGAGGTGGTGGTGGCCTTGGCACAGGCCATCGGTAAGTTGCTGGGTAGGAGCTGAAGGGGGTGGGGGCCTTATGTACTTTAATGCAAACTGCAGGCCTGACATATGCACAGTCAGCGCTCAGATGCCCATGCAGCCTGCCCAGTTGCATGATGGGAAATCTGCCTGGCACGATCCTCCGTTAGGCCGTGACCGTATTCACAGCCCTGAGCTCCTGCGGTCCGGCCTCAAATACACATTTATTTCAAATCTGTTCACATCTGTCCATTTCGAGAATTCCAGCATGTGAAGGCATGTGCTTCATTCAGAGATAAACATCACGGCCTTGTCACCTTGTTCTGTCTGCCCCTACAGGCCGCACAGGGCGCTACACGCTGACGGAGCGATGGCGGGGAATAGAGCGCCCCCTAGCGCCCTTCGAGTGCCCCATCGCCTCATTAAACCAGTGGGGCCCGCATGCTGGAGACGTGCAGCTGGTGCTGCGGCGGACGGGATCCACGGCGACGGAGCGGCCTGCCTCTGACGGTCCCACCCACATCCCGGAGCGCGTCCTGTACCGCCAGAGCCTCCCCCCATTGGCCAGGCTCCGCCCCCCCACTGAGCGCTCCTTCAGACGCAGGGAGCCCAAGCGCAAATCCGTGACCATCATGAGCGGCGCTCGGGGCTTCTTGGACATGTTTGGGAGGTCCAGGGAGTCGGAGGCCAAGCAGCACCTTATGAACCATAGCAACAGCATCGCCACGGCGTCAGGACTGCGGATCAGCCCAACCCGGGAACTGGCCCACCTGGTGCAGCTGCAGAAGGAGAAACTGCGGATGCTGGAGCAGAGGATCGGGGGTTGCGAGGCGGAGTTGCGTGCCTGGGCGGAGCGTGGCGGCGGAGCCACTGGGGTGGGCACCTTCATCAGGCTGCAGGAGGAGGTGCTGGCCATGCAGCGCAAGGTCCAGAGGAATGAGGTAGAGATCAGCGAGGGCGAGTTCTGGGAGAACGAGCTGCAAATTGAGCAGGAGAACGAGCGACAACTGCGGGAGCGGCTGCAGGAGCTGCTGTGCCGCACGCAGGACTGCGAGGTGCAGCTGGGCTCCTCACTGGGCCGCCTCCAGGACATGGAAGTCGGCGTGCAGGCGGAGCGGCTGCAGCAGGAGACGCAGGAGATACAGAAGTTGAACGAGGAGGAGGTGCGGGCCAGGGTACTCAAGCTGAAGGCGGAGCTGGAGGCGCAAACGCAGCAGGCGTCCAGGCTGGAGAGCAGCTGCAGGGCCGTGGAGAGATCACTGGGCCAGTCTGCACGCCGGCTGCAGGTGAGCCGCTTCCGTCACACCGCGGGTGGGGATGCGGGTGGAGACAAGGCCCATCCCAACAGGGGCGGGGGGGCAGTACAGGTGATAGGCCTACAGGGCCATAACAGCAGGGTGCTACAAACAGGTTCAAAAGAGCAGATGGCTACAAGTGAGATGCATGCTGGGATACATTAGGAAAGGGCTACAGGAAAAAAATTGCATGTCCTAATCCAACTACATGACAAACAAGACATTGAGAACTGCAGATGAATGTGTGTGATGTAAAGGACACAACATGATCCAAGCACAGGGGCACATCGTCAAGGAAACTCTAAGACAAATTCTCTCCATTTACCTGGAAAAATTCTCAGCTTCTCTCAGACCCGGTATGTGGAACTATCCACACCGAGGGTGGGAGCAACACCAGGTTCCATGGAGGTCCCAGGTCCCCCCCCGGGATTGATGTGGCCATATCACTGCAGAATATGGTCCTTTTTCAGGAGCATTTTCAGCTAGTGCCACTTTCCCTTCCTGCTGCTGTCTGCAGACTAACATAAATTTTGACTGGGCCTCACTTGATAAAAATAATTATTTATGTAGTTAACTTCACTGTACTTCTCATTATATTCTTAAGAGAGACTTTTAGCCAGAGCAACTTACACAGGTTAAAATATTATGCTTAATGTTTTTATACAGCAGCATGTTTATACCATGCCTTGCAAGCAAATCAGAGTTGTATCTCAAACACATTTAACTTTTTGCTTGGGTAGGGGAAATTGGGCGTGACATTTTATGCCATAGGACCATGTCCCCGAACTCACTGTACCCTCCACAATAAAGCGGCAGTAACCCAAATGAGAAACGGCAAGTTCAGTTCAACCTGTGACGCCATCTTGTGGAGAAACCAGACATGCACTTTCGTTAGCTTCATCTGGGCCATAGCACTGCAGTGCAACCTTGTGCAAAATAAATGATACCCGTTTACAGCATGACTGAGGAGGCAGCCAACTAAGCAGAATTTTGCAACCGACGACCGCGATGGTTGTTCTCTATGTGGCAAGAACCGCGATCGCCACCGACCGCTCCTCCATGAGCTGTTAAAATGAAAGCGTGTGGGCGCGAATCGCCCCGCAGGAGAAGGAGCAGGAGCTGGAGCAGCTGACCAAGGAGCTACGGCAGGTCAATCTGCAGCAGTTCATCCAGCAGACGGGCAGCAGAGTCAGCGTTACGCCCAGCGGGGAGCCCGGCCGCGTCAGCCCCGAAGCAGGTGCAGGCGGCCGCCGGGCGTACATCTCGCCACCCCGGTGTCAGACTGATAGCGCCAATACAGACAAACGCAGCAGGGTCCGGTTCACGTGTGGAGCCAAGATCTAATCACTAAAACACGCCATGGGTGGTATCACACTTATATGTAGTTAATATAATGCATTATTGCAATATGAGCAACCATTTTTTTAAAAATGGCAGTTTTAAAAAATGATTTATGCGATATAACGAATGCAACTGTTGCACAAATGGAAGAAGTACCTCCTGCCTTGTTGGTCACGTAAAGCGCAAAAATAGCGCATAATTAGGCTTAAAGGAACAATGAAAACGGAAGAAACGTTAGGCGTATATAAGCTTGAATTATACATACTGAAATCTATCATGCTTTGGGATACGCAGTGTTAAATCACGCTGTTTGCAATGCTCATTAGATGGCGGTAAAAGACACGTTAATGCTAGTTAATTTGCCTTCAGTTCCTTGGACACTATTTTTAGACATCCCGCAAATACACCACCCACTGCTGACACCTAGTGGTGAAGATTGGCACTTGCGGGTTTCTCAGTTTTTCTGTTCTAAAGCCTGCAGAAATTGAGATGTTGAGCCATATCTAACAATATTGTTAATTTCAATTTTGCTTATTTTAAAACAGACATTAGCATCTTTACCATCCCCTACTACATTTCATGGCAACATCAGCTCTGTTTTTGAGGAAGCAGGGGACTTTTTAGGGATAGATGCTTCTCACTAAAACGGCATTTGCAGATGCCGCTTAGCATAGGACAGGGCTGCCCAATACTGCTCCTGGAGAGCTACCACCCTGCAGAGGTGAGATCAGGGCTGCCCAATCTTATCCACAAAGGGCCGCTGTGTGTGCGGGTTTTCGCTGCAGCTCCCTAATTGTATTACTAATTAGAGGACTGAATGGCTGAAGAGTCCTCACACCTGGGTTTGGACAGCTGACATACAGGTTATCCCAAAAACCTGCATACACACCGGCCCTTTGCAGATAAGATTGCTTAGTTGCAGCCCTAATTTAACACACCTGATACAGATAATCAGGCCCTTCAGTTATATCTCAGTATTAGTCAGCTATGTTGAAGTTAAGCTAGTTCTCATACTGAAGGCCTAATTATCTGTATCAGGTGTGTTAAACTAGGGCTGCACCTGAGCTCTCCAGGAGCAGGATTGGGCAGCCCTGGCATAGTATCTTAATATAATGTGTGAAAGGAAGTAAAGGCACCATCCCTCTTGGGATTCAACCCAACAACTCTCTGGTTACAGGTCTGTCTGCCACTCTAACCCCCCACCTCCTGTGTTGTGTGCAGATGCTGCCACCTCGCTGTGGGGCTCCCTGAAGCGTCCAGCCTCCTCTCAACCTCTATCCACCAACGACCTACAGGACCAGGAGGGTCACCTGCCCTCTGGCTTCAGCCATGAGGGCATCTATGTGTGAGCTGTGGAGCATAGCTGCCCCCCCCCCCAGGGAGAACCATAGTATTTTTGCTGATTGGTCCATGCCGAGGAGGCAAATTACTTCCTATTGGACGAAGCAATTCACTGTCTTCTGGGATGGATGGAACTAACCAGTCACACCCTGTGTTTTTAAATCCGACAGTAACACTGCCCAGGGACATTTCTAGCTTTTAAACATACCCATCGCATCTGGCATGGAGAACACGCAGACCAATGCGCCGAGTGTGAGTGCCCAGCACTGCAAGCCAGCCGCATGTTACTGCATTGATTACATTTCATGCAGCATGAGTAAGAAGCATTGAGTCCCACTGGAGGACATACAGCAACTGACTTTCCACACATGTAGATCCTAGTAGATTAACCATTTCAGAGAAAACCACTTATCTGCCTTAATCCACTATGACCTACCGATATAATGTCAAGTAATAAAAGCCGTTGGTTTAGTTTTGCATTCTATTTGGGAGCAATGTACTTGACCCCACTCAAGATTCTAGAACTATGCAGCATCAGTAAATCAAACTAGCAAAATGTAGGCTATTGGCTTCGTACCTCTGATATATTGCGGCTAATGTGAAGTGTGGTGTTCTTGGAAACACATTACTCCCCTTCTGTTAAATTAGTGATTTTATGATGAGGGTATTGATACATATATTTCTCTTAAACAAAGCCAAACTTTCTTTGTTGAACTGCATGAGTACATTATGTTCCTGATGGATGTTCATATTTACTTTTCATTTGCTCAGCTGATTTTCTAAAGCAGGACTATTATTGTCCGTACCTGAGCATCTCCATCTCAGATAGGGGTAAATCCAGTCTGGGCCAGCAGGGGGCAGTACAGAACCAGTACATTTTCTTAAAGGCTGGGCTTTTCTACGACCGGTGCAGCGGGGGAGAACGGAAACAGCTTCTCCCAGTTCAGTCTCTCATAGCAACAGAGATCACAATACAGGTAGAAAAGATATATATGTACAGTGTTTTAATATGTGCATTCAGTCAATTTGTAATATACAAAAAAAACGATCTGTTTTAACTGCCTGACACCCGGTGCATCAATTGAAACAGCAAGTGATTTTCCACAACTTTATATCCCTTTTCTTATGGCTCTAGTTTTAAATGCAAGACTCAAATGAAAGACGGGTCCCCGTGCATGCGGCACGAGCCACAGGGAATACGGTCTGCACTGATCTCTATGCATTTCCTCGACGATGCACTACTTATAATGAAATCCCTGTATTCTTCGCTTCTCCTTCTGATATATTCAACTGTTTTAAATAAAGATTTCTTTTTATTACCACCTTTGTTCAACATAAATACAAATTCCTTTTTTCTTTTGCCATTCTATGCGCTATCCTTCGTTATTCAGTTTTCTTTGTGGCTGCAAGTGCGCTGCTAATGTACCACGAGATACGGAATTAAAGGTCACCCAAGTGATCACCGTAAAACACTTTTTCTCTAACCGAATGGCTAAAATACAGGTTCACCTCGTGTGGTTGGTTACATCAGTCACCTATCACATGGCGCTGTGTAAATTATGACCTGGTTTCCAAATAAGCAAAAGGCAGAACTGAAAACTGTGGCAGAGTAAATTGGTACCACGCAGCTGAGGGAGGAAGGGAGTGATCGACCTGGAAATCACCACTGCTTACAAGAACACTGTCCTTTTAGGGACCCGAGATGGTGTTTAGCTCTTCTGCTCATAAGTCAAGGGTTTGGTACTGGGCTTCGAATCAATGTTATTCTCTTATTTCTCACTGAACATTTTCTTCCAAATAAACTTGATTTCCCCCCATTTACAGACCTACATGTTTCACGGGAGCAGTTTGGGTCGCCTGACTGAAAGGTACAACAGATTAAAACATTCACAGGACAAACATTGGTCTTTAAACCTCTCAGTCGTCAGTTGACCCATTTGAATATGAACTGAATGAGTTCATGATAATTGCGAGTCGAGACGGAAACTCAATAAGCCAAATAGAACACAAAGCCAAATATAAACTGAAATTGACTTTTAATAAATGGTTTTGCCCAGCAGATGACGCCATTACCTAATATTATATCGCTCAAACTAATACCCGAAGACAGACAAGATAACTTGAGGATATTTGAAAAGACAGTTTCTTCTGTATATATAATAAATCTTGGGATTAATTTGACATCATTTCAAAATGTAACCTTCTCTATTACTTTCAACTGTTTATTTCCCAAGGTATATTTTACTTCTACTAATATGGGTCTTAGTGTAGGCCTAGGACCATATATATTGTGATTACCTGACACTCGACGGGGTAAATAAAACTCACAATTCTGGCGCAGAAATGAAGTGCCTGAGAGACGTGTATCTAGATACAACATATCGGCTCAGTGACCAGTGTGAAGAATTTGCAACACACTTTAAAAATTAAAATAACCGTTAAGTTTGTTTACGAAATTATTGATTTTTTAATGTTACTTCTTCCTTTGTCAGTATGGCTTTGAGATATAATACGCTTCAAAGTATTCATTTTAGATATTTATGATTATTTTATGATCATGGTTTTCGGATATTTTATCCATGGGGCTGCTTGCTCTCCCTGAATCCGCCGGTCACGTTTTTCATCGAGCAGCTCGAGGGCACCACGTGCACAATGCCGGTTATGTAACCGCGCGCCGCCGTGGCGACGCTGCGCAGTCAAAGCAAATCGGCGCTCCGGTTTGCCCGCCCGTGGCAGTGCGCAGAAAAAAAATGAAACGCGCCGAATTCACAGTCACGCAAGACGCGCGTCGCTGCTTTCTGCGAAATCACGGATAATGGCTCAGTGATGCAGAGCACCAGGTAAACCTGCCCTCCCACACCGCCTTTCTCCCGGCTCCTACCTGCCGCATGGCTGTCTGCTGCACATGGGCAGCTGCGTGTCCTGTGCAGGCGCATGTGATGATCTTGCGGTGACCCTCGACCCCCCCTCCGGGACAGGAGATTAGTTACGTCACCGTCTAGCGCGGCTCTGCCGCCATGAACCCGAGCGAAGGGCAGGGGAGCTGACGTGGATCGACCGTGGCTGCATGCATGTACCGTCAGTTTAATAATTAACACCGCGCAAACGTCTGGTAACCGTGAGCGTATAAGGAGGTTTAGGTCGGGTGAAAGACCACGTTTCCGGTGTCGGGCACATTAATTTAAATAATTCGGCTTATTAACTGATTTTTAATCTAACAGCACTTGGAATGGATAGCGAAAGTAATAGTTTGTGTATTTTTCTCTTAACGAATAAGCGGTAAAACGGCACCATCATAGCTATGCGAATAACACCTATGCAATCAATGTTGTAGAAGACAGTTTGAAAATGAGGGGTACTTAATAATATAAAGACAAGAGTCTATTTATAGGGCGGACGAATGGAGCCAAAGTAAATATCGGTGGGGTTCACGTTCCCTCTCTCACCCCATTCCTGCGCGCCTGCCTGCAATGTATGCATGTATGCATCGTTCGCCATAGTTACATAACACATCTGCATATATAGGCTATATACCAGTAGCATTATTACAATTAATCTACGTTCTACAGCTTGGTAAGTTATAATGCAGTACCTCACTTTCACAACATCAGCCACATTAGTGCCGATAATAGGCTATGATATTACCCAGTATTTTCCTAATGAGTGTATGTGCACTTAGTTGATGTAACCTCGGAGGCGGACATCGTGTGCAGGGAAAAGACTTTTCTGGATGAAGCTCTCTGGAAGATCTGAACACTGCAGTGTCTAGTTTGTTAGCCAAGTCCCATTGAAAATAACAGTATATCAATTTCTGCTCAAAGCTATTCGTAACTGCTTGGTCGAATTTCGCCCTATATATTAATGGTCAACTTTTTTATGTGCACATTTTAAGTGAGCATTTGCTTGTTTTACAGGCACAAAGTAGGATGACCTCTCCGCCCACCTGCTCGTGCGAGACATGGCCGATCTGCGACTCACCCTGGCTGGGACCAGTCTGTAGCCGAATGCTGGGAAGGCTGCACAGCACCACTTTACAGGGTTAAAGAGGCTCCGCTTTATTTATGGAAATATTTTCAGGATTAATCTTTGGATAAAAGCCCTTGCTTTTCTTCAGTGGCGCCACCAACAGGCATTCTATGTCCTATGAGGCAACCGGAAGGCATTGAATCCTGCAAATAGCCTACGAGTATTCTTAGCAAGAACGCGACGTTTAATCGATTAGTTAATAAAGAATGAGACTTAAAACATATGTTCTATTATTTATTTCGTGACTTTTTAAAATAAGACAGTATGTCTAAAGAACCTAACAAAAACTACACACTTAATGAAATTTGTTAAAAACGCATAGTTTATAACTACAACAGACATTTACTTTATTGTGTTTGCAAACTATGTACACATACAAGCTACTACGTTTGGCAACAGACCATTAAAAATTCAGCTTTTGAGGCAAACACCAATGAGCAGCACTGGATATTAAAAAAAAAGAACAAAGAAATATACATATCTTTGACTATTTACAGAATAAGTTTATTGTGAGATTGTCTCTTCCAGAACATTCTGTGAAGCCAGCCGTGCAGCCGTGCCAGATCCTGACTACGGTCAGTATAAACTTCACCGAAGACCTCTAGGTAGAAGTCTGGTGTTCAGTCCCGAATCAGGCTTTGTTAAAAGACTCGACATTCTTGGAACATCCTTGGTCGCCCATCCCCATATTCCACAATCCACATGTAAGTGTTGTGAGCGTGACGGCGTATGAATTTGGTAGCTGGAAGCCTGATACACCAAAGAACAGGTACCGTTCCGTTTTAAAGCTGGCGCTATTGATAAACATATTCATCGATACATTAAATATGCGTGCACGCCAAAAATATATGCTCCGTTAATAAATTGCAACAATTCACAATTGTTAACATAGAAACTAAACTATAGTAATACATCACGTTCAAATTAGGAGCTTGGAGCGAAGTCAGAATCTGAAGGTAGTATTCATCCGGGAACTTTACCGCTACACCACCTATTAGACCGCTATTTGGTCACGGTTCTCACACTTCCCATAGCTGAGCAAAGGATCTCCGGTTCTTTTATCTTACAATATTTGCCAGTTTGCTCTTGTAGTTATCATTTCAATGTCTTCCACATCTCAGAAACATGCATTGTATGTTAAATAGCATGGCTGCAGTGCCACCATTGCACACACGCATGTTTGTCAATGAAATGTCTGTCTCGTAGTTTAATTAATCTAAATAGGAAAATATATTCCTGTCTGGATTATAACAGGGACAGGCAATGGTGTAAAAAGATCGTCTTTGAAAAGCATGAACAAGTGCACTTTACCTTGCAAAAAGCAAACACCTGGAATCTGATAATTAATATATTTATATATACTTCCATATTCATTAAAAATAAGTTACATTCAGTATCAAATTTCCACTAAGGTGCCCATGTACCTTTCCCACGTTTTAGTATCAGACACGTGACCTGCCGTATTCTACGCAAGCGCTCATCTGCGCTGGATACATTAATCAAACCAAAAGTAATTTTGATCTTTTGTTGAAAAACTTTGCCCTTAGGTCAAAACATTCTTTGACAGTTATGATACAGATTTAAATATTTATCAGTCAGTTGTTACATTATATGCTAAATCTATAAATTGTAAACATAGCACTTCAACAGAATAGAATTAATGTCCTGTTAACTGCAGTGTTATTTTGAACAAAGTTATTCTTTTTTTCTATTAAAATAACATTACCGTGTCGTCTTCCTCAGCTAAAACTATCATAAAAATAAAGACTCACCACTTAACTGAAAAACGCGTTTTGAAAAATATATGGGGATAAAATGTGGGTATTGAGTGATTTAGCACTCGTCTGCTTCAGTCTTCTTGGATTCACCGTAAGGAGATTCCATGATCTGACTCTCTACAGGTGAAGCTGCCTCCGCCTCGATCGGCGTTTCCAGGTTGGGGGCTTGGTTGTCGGTATTTTGGGAGAGAGATGTGAGCCCGAAGCTTTTACCTAGAGAAAGCGCTGGCGACACGCCCGGGAAGGCTGCAGCTGCCGCCGCCACCGCCTGCGCGGGGAGTCCAGGGTACAGCAGCGGGAAGGGGTTTGTCACCGCTGCCGTGGCGGACAGCAGATATTTTTCCAAATTGGACTTGTCCACAAAAGGCATGTAAGACGCAGCTGCTGATGGGTTAAGAAAATAGAAAGGCATGCAGAAAGACGCTTGTTGTCCGAAAGGTACACCGCCTAGTCCCATCAATGAGTTTAAAACGGACACATCAGATCTGCTAGTCGAATCAGATTTAAACATCGCAAAGTCATTGGGGTCCAGTTTCGCTCTCTTGGCCCGGGGCTCGTCCCCGTACTCTTGCTTAATTTTAACCGGCTGGGGTCCGACCGCCTTTGCGCCGTTACAGTCTGGGTCGGCCTTCCATTCATATTTCTCCACATCTCCTCCATAGCCACTGTCAGTGTCCGTGTCGTTTTCGTTCAGTTCCCCGATATGAGTCCTCTGGATAACGGGAACACAGTTCGCCTGCGTTTCCGCTTTCTGACCATGAGCTACGGTGGCGCTTTTACTGGCCAGGAGCTGCTGGGACAGCAGCTGGGCGCTGGGAAGGAGCTGAGCGCAAACTTTCTGGAGGTGGTTGATTAGCTGAGTGCATCTCTGGTCCCGGACGGTCCAGTTCTCGGACCTGTTCAGAAACTGCAGCACTTCTTTGGCACAAGTTTGAAAGCCCGAATGGAATGCATCTAGATCAGCCTGGACACACGATTTTGTCGATCGATCACCTACGAAAAGAGCATTCAGAAATTTATCAGATTTCAAATATTCGAAAGAAAAAAATTAAAGCATCGCGTCATACTAAGTATTGCCGAAGATCGCGTGCATTATTTGCATCGATTAATGGTCGCGAATAAGTCAAGTTCAGCCTGACAGGAGCCATGATGCCACTCACCGCTCTCCAAAGCGATGATCTTCTTGTGCTGCTGCTCGGTGATCGCGGTCAAGGCGTTTACATGTTTCAGCGTCAATTCCAGAACCACAGCTTTCTCCAAATGCCCAAGCGTCTGTGCAAGACACAATCACACAACATCAGGTAACACTATGAACTTTGAATGAACAGTGATTTTTAAAATGATAGCCCTGCACCACGGAACTGCAACGAACGGAGAGAAAACTTGCCGTCAGTTTCAGGTGTTCCGGTAACAAATCCTTCAGCTGCCCAATACACTCATTAATCCTGTCTCGTCTCTTCTTCTCAATCAGCCTGTGTGGCAACTTATAGGCGTCCTGTTGATAGAAATGGTTAGAAGCATTGGTGTGTATATCGGGGGGGAAATCAATGATTATTCTAAAATAACCCTCGCTTTTAAAATCTGGTGTGTCACATTCTTTGTAAGGTACCGGACAAAACTTTCCCCTACCTTGGCGTCCTCCCTCTTCACCACCCGCTTTGATTTGCACATGTAGAGAGATGAATATTCCACCCTGTTATTGGAAAAATCATTTAATGATAGATGCCATTGAAAAAATATGAATTTTCACGAATGTCATGCAATAAAAAAACAACTTGCCCGAGGAAATCTGCCTGATCCAGCGATTGTCTGTCCTGCAGACGTGATATTCTGTCGTCCATAACTTCCCTGTTTCCAAGTGCTTTTTCTGATTTTTATTATTAATATTCCAAGACCGATCGAGGCGTAGCACCGGAGACACACGTCCGGCTCAGTTGCACTTTAAAGTGATATATCCACTTTCCTCCGCTGACACTTTGGAGCCAGCTTTCCGCGCACACGGCGCACGCGCGTCTCCGACCAGCTTCCAGCTCACGTGTAAAATGCACCAGCGAGCAGAAGCGCAATTACGGCCTAATTAAATCTCGTGGCTGTTTATTCCCCTCAGTCAGTCCCCGATGTTGAAGTTGTGAACGAGGAATGCCCTCCTGAACAGAAGCAGAACTGTATTCCCGCATTAAAAGTTTTACCCAAATATACGTCCCTAAAGCCCTCCTCCCTCCGCGCAGACCACATGGACGCAAATGTGCCAGGGCAGGAGCGAACGGCTCCTCCGCGATATGCTGCTTTTCCTCCGCTATCGCGCTGGCGGGCTACTCCTCCTTAACCCTTCCCTACCCGCCCGATGCCAGCCTGTGCGGAGGTAACCATGGCACCAGGAAACACTGCGTGTGGAAGCATGTGCCGCACATGGCAAATATATAGGACGGAAATATTCTCATTGGGTAAAATCGAGCTCGTGGCGACCAATGGTGTTTTTGGGGGGAGATTTTAGTTTTGTTTTAATAAAATACGGTGGATCGAGTTGGTGGGGTACGCAGCGGGGAACACTTCTTGAAATAGAGTGGGGATGTTACTTTATTTTGAAGATGTTTCTAATTGCTTACATGTTCATTAAATGATTAGTAGGCCTATGTAAATAAAATCAAACGACTTTAGGCAAATGCAAGCTTTTAATTACAAAGATCTGCTGGAATATTTAAGCATCACGAACAACACCAGTGTCTGTTACATATGCACTATAGACAGACAGCTCACACATTTTCAAACTTGAAAGCTACATTTTAAAATTAAGATTCCATTACGACCGTAACAAACGCCTATTCGCAAACGATCTTACAAACCGTTACTTTTTTACAGAATTTGTATATTTCGGTATGATGATACATTCGTGTTGCCATCAGCTCCCCTCCTGCATTTTTAAATTGTTCCTCGATATCCCATAACCTCCCAATAAATACGGACCGCCAAAACACCCGTGTCACTTCTAGTCCCTTCCAACATATCACTGACGTAAATGTATTCTTCTATGTTTGTGCGGATTTCCGTCGGATGGATTAAGAGGCTGGAGGGATGAGTTTGGGATCTTTTGGTGACCTCCGAGCCTCAGTTATGGCAATATGAATTTGGATAAACTAGTGTCTGCTGCTGGAACCAAACACGACAACAACTTAATCCGATTTCAAAATGGCAACTATTCAGCTTTCAGAATGATTGGCTCATACTCGTAGGTCATGTCACTGAAAATAAATCATGTGATTCCTCCAAGTAATCACGACATTTATAATATCACGCATCAATACCTTATCATGGGTAGTTTAACGTAACTTCGGTTCTTCTGTTAATTAACGATCTTATTCATGACTTTCTATTACTTGCGATCAACTTCAAAATTAAAATCTCGTCCTTAATTCTTGGATGTAATGAAATGTTTCTGCGGTTTTGTTCCCATTAAATTTGGGGGGAGGAATGACGTGGTATTTAAGATCCTGAGATTTGCAACTGATTTTGGGTAATCACCATTGCTAAGTTAGCTATGAATATGTATACAAACTGCTAGACTAGGATATGCGGGGTTTGTGTCTTCATACAAGGGGCCTCCTCTGTTCCTTTACATCTCTCCTAGTAACTTGAAGAATCTTAGCCAAGGTGCAGAATCAACAACTAGGCAGAGATCTACTCCCCCAATAATCGCCATGCAGCTGTCTGGAAAGGAGACCATGGGGATGTGAGTCTTTCTGACATCAGCTCATTTTCAGGACTGACTTTGCCTGTCTGGGATCACGGCAGGCCTGCAACCAACTCAGGACGCACAGGGCAGGTGACACCATGGATGCCAGTTGAGTACCAGCCACATGTATTGAAACATCAAGAACAATTTAGAGATATCATATAAACCACATGTTGTTGTTTATTTTAACCCAGAAAGGAAATTGGAGTCCAAAGAGGAAACCTATAGCAATACAGCAATATACTCCATACGCACAGAGCGAGTCGGGATTCGAACACACAACCCTGGTGGTGTGAAGCCACAATGGCACCTGGCTGATATTAGCATAGTGACACTGGCATAAGGAACTGCCTCGAACCCAAACCATACCACAAACAAACACTAGGTACAGCCAGGTTCTGTCTCGCTTTGATTTTCCATTGCAGAAGGGTCGGCTCGGTAAAGGCGTTGCTGGGTTTGTGGAGCGGCAGTGATTTAAAACTAGAGAGGCAATTATTTACTGTCCACATGGTGTACATCATGATTTACATGAGTGCAAATTTCCGCTAGCAAGTGAGAATCGCTGTCTTATGTTAGCATCAAATGCTAGCAGAATTAGCATTAGCTTGCATAAATTTGCATTATGAATCCGTTCCATTCAGCAGTTTTATAGTACTTCAAGTTCCAAGTTATCAGGAATGCATCAGTACTTCACAGTGTGTGATAGTACTGGTAATGAATGTATAGTACATGGTTTTTTTTCCTTCAGATGATCCACACATATCGACACAGAACACCAGTGTCTGTGTGCATTTTGACCAATCAGATGGTGGTGATGCAACCAGCTCAGTTTAGTCATACTTTCAGCTTGGGTACGGTTCAGATTATTTGCAATGGAAAACCGTCACTTGGCGGTACGGCTTGGGTACGGCTTGCTTTGCAGTGGAAAAGGGCCATATGAGTACAGCTTCTGTGTGTAGCATTGCTTGATAAGCTGTTCTGTAGCTTAGCTGTTTGTCACTGCTGCTACAGCTTGGCTCATAGTCAGGTCATTAGTGATGTCATTATGGGTGCCCCAGACCTTAAAGCTGCAGCTCAGGTTGAGTTTGTTTACAACGCAGGCTGTCAGCGCCTTCACTAATGAAGCTCTACGGAGACACGTTCCTCCCATAATCTGGGCTGGACAGCCGACCGCGGCTTGGTCACACCCGAGCACCGTTGCCCTCGCCTCTGGCTGGCGTGTCCCAGGAAAGTCCCGGACCATCCTGCACTGCAGCCGAGCGAGGGACTCACGAGACCCACCCCCGTGAAAAACAGCGAGGACTCCAGCACCCGCCCGCCCGTAAACAGCCTGAGAAAAACAGTCCAATTAGCCGCTGTATGACAGTCACATGGGGCTTCCGCCATGGACAGCGAGACCTGAGAAACTCGCCTGGACAGTAATTGTATTATCTGGGGCCAAGTCAGTACTATGTTACATAGCCTTTATTAC
>JAODUD010000001.1:7221233-7235861 GCA_026784285.1 Stomatorhinus walkeri | reverse complement strand
GAGTCAGATGACTGTAGGGCTAGGTGGTTAGCAGAACATGCCGCTTCAGCATCACCGAAATAGGAAATGCAAGTATTTATTGTAGTGATTGTTTATGACCAATGGTGGGGGGGGGGGCACACCTCAGGGACCCCATGTAAATGTGGCGGTAAACAGTACCGCTGGTCAGATGTATACAACACTGTGGTTGATGGAACACAAGCGAAGCCCCATCCTGACCGTCCTGTGCCGCGCCGCTGTACTCCCTGGCCCGCACCCCTGCCCCACCCACCTCATTACCGACGAAAACACCATCTGCCATAGGTCACAAGGCTCGCCTTCCACGCCATTCCCACAAACGGGTTCCCAGAAAAGCGTCGCGCTGCTTGTCTATAGGCAGATCCGTAAACAGCCGCTCGCAAGCACACGGCGCGGGTCGCTCGCTGGCTGGTGGCGGGGGGGGGGGGGGGTTGGCGGCGGCACAAGCACGGGGGCAAAAAAACAAATTAGCGTTGCATGTGATGGCAGCTGATGGACTCATTTCCAGTCATTCAGCCTGTCGCACTGATTGGTAGCTCTTTGTTAGCTGCACATTTTTTTTTGATGCAAAGCATGTGGCTTGTTAACCTGGTTACGCTAACCTGGTTAGGCACTGAGAAGACATGGAGGCTTTGAGGGCTCAGATAGGGGGCGCCAATGAGGCGTGTAACTGCAACACCCAACCACCATGCGGAGGACACACTTTATATTTATTTTCATAATTATTTTCATATATTTACATTTTTTTTTTTATTAACTGGGGCTAAATATGTCTTTTGTCTGACTAAGAAAAAAGACACTTAGGTTCAATAAAGACTTACTAAAACCCAAAAACTACTCTCAGGTCAAACAGGAAGCGGGCAGCTAGGGACACAGGCGATACAAGAGATGAAGCGTGAGGGAGGATGGGGGTCGCTGCTGCTGTGAGGTGGCCACACCCCCCCCCCCCCCCACACTGGGCCTCTGATCAGTATGCGTGTCAGAACCAGGCCAGACACCGGGATTGAGCAGCGTCTGCGAACACGCCACTTTAGAGTCTTTTAGCACATAAAGGAACTCCGAAAGAGGCTCATTAAGGACTTCTAAAATACTTTCAAAGAGAGCCGAGCTCATCCCTGCGTCCGTGCGGCAGGAGGGTGGATGAGGTCATAGCTGGGCAGGAGAAGTTGGCAGCACAGCAGTAGCAAGCAGGTCACAACCCTCAGCTTGACCAGTTGGGAACCTTTCCATGCCCATTGTTAGCCGTAGATCATATCAAGCCTGGGATCAAACCCCGAGCAAAGGCAACTTGTTTATAATGAAACCGTAGGTTTCTATACCTTTTCTAAGAGACTGTGAGCGTTTAAGGGGAAAACACTGATCTTAATACCGCGCCCAATCTACTATAGTTCCAGGTACAGAACGGTTGCTTAATTTGACATTCAAAGCAAAGGCTTCCCCAAGAGCTCTCAGCCTGAAGTCGACGGGTACACAGCCTTAAGCACTTAGGTTTCAGTTTTCTAGGAAGGATGAGGGGACCTGGACAGGGACGGGTCAAGGGCCCAAGTCACAATGCTCAGGGTGGTGACACAGGGATGACATTACAGCACTCAGCGCGGTCAGACAAAGGTGAAGCTCAGGGTCACCTCAAGGGCAGACCAGGTCAGGTGACCAGGCCACAGAAGCTCTTTTTTCATCCATCACTGGCTCCCCAGTAGAGTTTAAGCCAAAGCCACAAGCCACAGGAAACAGGCCTGGGTTTTACCACAGATGATTTGCAAAGTGTGAGTGTGGCTGAGCAAGCAGCCTTGGCTAGCTTAAAACCTCACCACTGCATCTGCACTTACCTGCCAGGCTTTACAGTCACATGACTGCAGCAGTCAAATACTGAGTGAGTATTTGTATACTGCACTGAGAAAGTACTCAGTACTCAAACGCTACCCAATGAGCAGGAATTCATAGGGCGATTCACATGTAAAAAAGGACCCCTGATGCTGGCTTAAAATTGAAATCTTCCCTCTGTTCTATATGTACCATTGTTTGCATGAAAACCACTATCACCAAACGAACTTAAAAACCTACACATGCTATTTCAATCAACGAGACACCAGATGGACACAGGCTTTAACCACACAGCACACCAGATGGATGTGAGGTTTAAGCCCACTGTGCAGGGTCACAGATGTTTCGAACATTTACAAATATCACACAAATGCATATTTTATACTGCTTTTATTGAAGCAGACAGGTACGTACATGGTGTTATATACCCCCATTACACACACGCGCATCAAAACCTAACCCAGATAAATATGAACTAATTCCCATGCCATTTTAATGTTACACATTCCTGCTCTGTTAAGCCTTTTCTCAGAAAGGGGAAGGGAAAACAGAGAATAAGGTAGAAAGGGCAGGAAAGGAAAGGGGACAGAGAGAGAGAGAGGGTGAGAGAGAGAGAGAGAGAGAAAGAGTGGTGTAGCACAGTGAGGTAACATGGTGGTCCATGTGACAGCGGCTCAGACTGCAGGATGTTGTGTAACCACCCGCTGCTTGTTGTTCCCCAGCTGCTCAGCAGACACAGTTTGCTCCAATCCCGCCACTCCGCCGCTCACATGGGCTGTCACGTGACTTGTCACATGGCCCATCACATGCTCCCTGTGCCCTTCCCCCGGACCTCAGGGGGATCTTCATTCACTTACCAGGACCGTGAGCCAAAATGCAGCTCCCAGCAGGGCAGTCAGGACACACACACACACACAAAGACACACACACACACACACCCACTGGTGACTCTCGTCAGAAACAGCTAAGCCACACTTACCCTCCTGCTACCCTGCATTTAACCTCCACAAAGACACACCTGTCCCTAACTGCTGCTCCACTCAAACCAAAGTTAAAGAACACATAATACATACTTGCACATACACACACGACACACATGTACCCTTTAAGTATATACCACACACGACACACGTGTACCCCTTACGTATATACCACACACAGAACCCGCTATTTAAGCTCTACAGAAAATCCCAGACTCCTTCCGTAGCCCTCGGGGTGGGGGGGGGGAGGACTGCAGGGGCGCGGCCCGTGCTCACACTCCACGCCCCACTCGAGGCTGAAATGAGTATCCCCAGGGATGTCACCAACCTCTTACTCATCGCCATGTGACTCGAGGAAAACGACACTCGTGAAAAGAGTCGTTTCAGCTTGGGGACGGGGAGTCACGAAAAGCTGAAGCACAGCACAATAACATGTCGGTCATCGGCGCCTAATTGGCGCAAAATCACGTGTAGAGTCATGCAGAGACCCGCTCCCCCAAGCCAGAGGTCAGGGGGCAGCTGCAAGCCGGCCATGCCGGAGCACAGGCCACAAAACATGAAAGGCGAGCCGACAAAAACACCCCTCTTTACACGTGCCGCAGACTCGACAGTCGGACCGAATCATCAGGCCGCATTATCAAACCCAGGCTGGGCTGACCCTGGGTCAGCGCTAACGATCAAACGTATGGGTCAGACCCCACAATAAGACTCAAGGATCGGAGCTAATGATCAACAGAAGGATCACAACCCACAAACTGAAATATGAGAACAAAAGGTCAAACCTAAGGGTCCGGCCCATGATCAAACCCAAAGATCACATCCTAAGACTAGACCGGGCTAACGATCAAACGTATGGGTCAGACCCCACAATAAGACTCAAGGATCAGAGCTAATGATCAACCGAAGGATCAGAACCCACAAACTGAAATATGAGAATCAAAGGTCAAACCTAAGGGTCCGGCCCAAGACCAGACCTGCAATCCTCCCTGCAGAACTACAGCCCCCTACCAGCAAATGTCTCCTTGTCAATAAAATACTAAGAATATGCAATGTTTTCAGCAGGAGGTTCGGGATTCACTTTCCAGCTCATATTAGCTGGGGTGACCTTGCTCTTAACCCAATAAATTGGATGCCACTGACTTAAGAATGACTGAGATCTACCTTCTCCTGTCAGCTGAAAATGTTTCCTAGTGACACCAAAAGAATAAGACCCTGAGGAAATGAAACCCAGCGGCGTGACATGTGTTAACATGTGTCTGTGACACTGATTCTGCAGAAACAGCCACACCAGAGGTGGCGCCATCCTGGCCTCTCTGCATCTTCTTGATTCCCATCAGCTCCAATTGCCTGGGGCACCTTCCAGTTCTGCTATGAGACTGACCACTAGTGGCAGATCCTGGAATGACAATAATCTCATTCCCGCAACAGGACAGAAGTGGAACTATACTATTACTCCCTTTTTGTCTTCTGGCTTAATTACCCCCCCCCCCCCCCATATCATTAGTCTCACACACTGACCTCCACCCCATATCATTAGTCTCACACACTGACCTCCTTTGTATGACCATCCTTCTATGTGTCTCTATGGTCAGTATACAGCCCTGGGTAGATACATACTTAATACCAGCCGTAGCAATATTTTGCTTACATAAAATGTTGATTTTAGGTAAATCCCTGACACCATAAAACTTTCAGATCAGGCTCTGCAGTGTTGCATTTAAGGCGTGCTTTATGTACCACTACGCATCTTTGAATAGCCTTTTCAGACTCGCCAGACAACGGGAGGACATGTTCGGAAACCCAGCCACTTCCTGCCACTGGCTTTTTAGGAGGAAGCACCTGGTCCTGGCGGCTGAGCTGGCCGTCAGCCAACGATGCGTCAGGAAGGGGCTCTGCGGCAGGGTCCGGCCCGGGCGCAGGGCTGCGTGTCGATTTGCATGCGTGCGACTACCTGGGGACTCAGGCGGCTCGTGCCGCGACTTAATCCAGCTGCGTGTCAGCTAACGTGACCATGAGAGAAAAGGCAATGCAGACGAATGCAGCGAGGGGGGGCACGGCTTTGCGCAACATGTATTGCTTACTTTCATGGGTTTTCCACCTCTAGGGAGAGATGAAGGCTGCACGACCCCCCGTGGGAACGCGAGGGCTGTCTCCTCAAACAAGTCAAGGACAGAGCGGATGGCATTCCTCGCAAACGCGATGCGCCTCTTGGGTCGGACACCGTTCCCAGCTTACGGTTGCTGTCCTAATGAGATTTCCCACATATGGAGGTGATCGTAACACAACAGCAGGATGGCCAGAGAGAAGTGAGAGCAGAGAGTGACAGGCAGACGGCTGGGGACACCTAGATCGCACATGGGAGGTGGGAAACGGCAGTTACACTAAACAGGCCAAGCCTGTCCCTGAGCTCATGCTGTCACTGTCACCGAGGTCACACTGTCACTGAGGTCACACTGTCACTGAGGTCAAACTGTCACTGAGCTCACACTGTCACTGTCACTGTCACTGAGGTCAAACTGTCACTGAGCACATGCTGCACTGATGCTGAGCTCACACTGTCACTGTCACTGAGGTTACACTGTCACTGAGTTCATACTGTCACTGAGGTCAAATTGTCACTGAGTTCATACTGTCACTGTCAGTGAGGTCAAATTGTCACTGAGTTCATACTGTCACTGAGGTCAAACTGTCACTGAGTTCATACTGTCACTGTCATTGAGGTCAAACTGTCACTGAGGTCAAACTGTCACTAAGCCCACACTGTCACAGCCACAGAGCTCACACTGCCACAGAGCTTGCCCAGTCTTTGTTACAGAGCTCACACTGCTGCTATGGAAGTGAGGTGCTCCAGGATAGTAAGGGTTAATTCCTGCAGTGAATGATGATCCACTCCCCCACCCCCATCGGCTGGTGACTCATCCCCCCGGCACACCAGACAGCACGTCTCCCCTCTGCTCCTGCTGTGGACCCAGCACAGACATTATGTAAGCTCTGTCTGTCCCAGCTGCAGCTGCTCAGAATACTAACAGCACGCGCAAGGCGTGTGTCACCTTTTATACAGGCAAGAACACACCCAGAAATCACTCCCAAACACACCCACCCCATCGCTGGAGCACTCCTACAGGCCCATACTACAGTCAAAAACACCCAACCATAATTGGTAACTGTTTTACTCAGGGTCAGGGTGGAAGGTGCACACTGGGGGGGGGGTGAAGGTATCATGGGACTCATACTCAGACAAACATTCACACAGCGAAGCCGTTCTGCTCACCTTTAGCAGCTGAGAGGAGACAGGAGTAACCAAAGGCATCAAAAACCAGAGACAATAAACTCTTTAGCCAAATCTAAACTGAACAGCCTGCAGTGGAATAGGGAGTTTGTAGCTGTTCTTTCAAGGGGCTGATGGATTTGAGGGAAAACACTGCCCTCTACTGCTTACTGTGTGCTGGTTCGACTGGCTCGTCAATGACCCTCCCCCAGGAGCAAAGGGAGCTCTTAAAGGGAAACCAGTCCTCCCAGCACGTGATGCTGAAGAGGTCAAAGGTCACGGAGTGAAAGATCAGCGGGACAGCATGCTCCAAAATACGTGAACAAGCATGGCAGAATAATTCTCAATACTAAGGTGCTTTAAAGGCGTCGCCACACCAAAAGCGTTGCGCTTCATTTCTTACGGGTTGAGGTGTAGCTTTTAGAAATCCGGTTTCTCACAACTATGCTTTGCTTACTTTGCACAGCTAAATTTAACCCCGGCAGAAATCATAAAAAAACTTACTTACTATGGGGGGTCCTCCTCTCCCCTCCCCTGCCTTTAGGTGGGGCAGCACTGGGTAAGCCGCACCACAATCCAGCCCCTTTTGTAGGAAGGGGGTCTGGGCCTCCATGACAGCCTGCTAGAGCTATCAGACCAATATACTCATGGTCCCAGTATTTTATTCCATTGTCTTATCAGTGGACCATATTGTACTAAATTGATATTGCTTGTGTAATTCACTTATATGGCAATGGAACCATTACCTGATGTTATCGGATACAGGAAATAGTTCTAATAAACCCCTTAAATCAAGCCCTGGGCCTGACTGAGTAATGATTAACTTAAGATATGTGGGTCCACAGTCACAACATGCTCACCTTCAAATGAAGTAGCAGGCTGTAAACCCAGAGGGAGGGAGTTTATGATGAGTTTATGATAAACATGACAAGAGGCAGGGAAGGGAGAATGAAAACTAGACTGCTGAACCGAACAGCTGCTGGGCTGTGTGTGCTGACTTTTGGGAACATTAATATCTTGTTCCTTTTATCGCTACATGAATATTTAAACCTTTTATGAATGGGCTTCCCTACTCTGCAGATCGCCACAACTATGCCACACTTCCTCCATAGATGATCTAGAGCATTCTCCATGGCCAGTGGAGCAGTTTGGGGCTGTATTGCTCAGGCCAGGACCACAGTACGGTTGTAAAGGGGCAGGAAATTTCCATAAACTTTCCAGAAATTTCCCATTCCATGGGAAGTTAAGCTGGGAAATTCTGGAAATATGCCAAGTTGGAAACTTTCCATGGCATTCATGGAAAATTCCCAGAATTTTGCAACCCTAACCCTAGTTTCCTCTAACCTTGAATCTGTCAAACTTGTGTAGAGGACAGACCTACATCACAGCACAGAGCTGAGGTTCATTCAAACCAGCAGCATCTGCATGCACTCAGGCTCCCAGGCATGTGCAGGAAAGAGGAAATTATTCATGAGTGCGGCACCATCCTGCCTTGACCAGCTTCCTCGCTGGCTGCCGATCTCTAGCAGATGCTGAACTCCTTAACCTCAGTGCTGTCAGCAGTACTGATGAGTTCACCGCAATGACCCTTATTAGCCACTAGGGGGCTCTGAAAGTCTATTATTCAGGCAGCAGTGCCCACCAAACCGGTTGAAGGATTAACCAGTACCGTAATTGGTCCTCCTGCCTGAGGGCGGCCTATGCATCCAGGCAAAAGCAGTCGACACGCAACTCTTAGGCAGGCCTAAAAAACACATCAAATGACTTAATCACATGACCAAATCACCAGTGAAGAGGTAACAGGTTCGTTACGGTATCTATCAGCAGCACGGTGCATGTAACTCTGTCAAGAAAAGCGGGCAGATAAGGGGGCTCCGCTTGATAACCCCAGGTGGGGCCGCGTTGCCAGGAAATTAAAAGCGAGTAGAAAGCGCAGAATAACAGTCTACCGTCACTCGTCTTTGTGAAGAAGCTTTACAAAGAGGTTCAGGGTCACATGGTTCTTGATTAACATAGCATGTTAATATCATCATAACCAGTAGGCAGATATTTTTCCACAATACGTGCAAAGCTGATAGAGATGTGTCCAAGTACCCTCACGGCCATTTGTAATCCAAGCAAAAAGTGCTTCCGCTAATTGTTAATGGGTAGTGGTGTTGTCTCTTTTTCACATGGACATTGGAAGATTTTATTTTTTAATAAAGATAGTAGGAATATAATTTTGCTGTGGGCGTTTTTTTTTTTTTTTGCTGTATGTTAGTTAAAATAATTAAAGGAGGCAGTGACGTTCTACACCCACTGTAGATAAATATCTGTGTATACATATTCAAATTAAGTAATATGTACAACTGGAATTCTGAGTCACCCTAAAAAGGTGTTGGCCGGTTTCTGAGCAGCCTTACCTATGAACGGACCGCGCCGGAGGCATAACTAATATTTTACAAGAGTAACGATGACATCAGCGTGGTCCATAATCTGCCGATGTGAAAGTCAGGTCTGACTCGTTCTCGGGGTGACGCGGGGTAACCGAGATACACCCAGAGTGCGGGACAGCGCAATTGAAGCCAATTAAACGCCACCGTAATGGGTGGCTGTAAGACGACCCATCGGGGGAGCGGCACCGGCCCGGCATATGTGCCATCAGGAGCATAACCTGGGTCGACGGGCAAAGGCTGCATACGGCCTTGAGTGCAATCAGGGACGCCGCTAAGGACCAGCTGTCCCGGGATGTTATCATGTTACGACAGCGGTGAATTATACAGCAGAGAAAATTTTTACAGGAGGTATAATTTTGCAGTACTGCGCGCTCAGCAGCCACAACCAGTATCTTCCGACGAGGGATTTGCTTGCCGAACTGGAGAAGCAAATCCTGACAAAACAAACAAAACAAAGCAGCAAGAACTGCGAGCACGAGCCGTAGATTGTTCTTTTACAATAGACCACACCATTCATCCACATCTCTCCCACTTAACCGGTGAGCCGATCCCCGGCGCCACGACGCAGGAGAACAACCGGATGCCGGTTATACCATAACACTATTTAATGGGAATCAATCAATTTCTCATGCCGAGCAAATGTTTTCTTGGTCACAGTGGGATTGTTTGCTGCCCTTTGGACATAAACCCATTGAGAAAGTGGCTCAATGGAGGCGTGAAAAATTGAATACTGAGTACAATTTTACATTAAACGTTTGATATAACGTACAACTTAACATAAATTCTGCTATAACCAACCAAATATATATTTACAAAAAACAACAGACCGACATATACTTTTATACTTATAAATTTGCTTAGGCACTCTACCTCGGTGGCCTGTTTCACGTGACCAGCTCAGAATTACTTATTGTATATTTTAAAAAGAGTCTGTTACGGCGATGGTGGAGTTCTGTGTCCCGTTGCCGTGTGACCAAACAGTAAAGCAGCGTTTTGTTCCAGTCATTATCTGCCCCCCTCCGCCACCCCCAGCTAACGACGGGGAGTGCAGAAAAAAGGGACCTGACGACTGGTATCTCCCGACCTTTGTGTCGTATGGGATGTGACACGCCACGGGGTATGTCGACACGGCCAGGAGCGGGCGGCTCTCTCCTCCCCTCCAGCCGGCTTGCGGAGTGCGCATCGCTGACAGCCGACGGTCGGCGGACAACCGTGAGTCACGGGGGAATCGGCTTTCTTCAACCCGTTGTTTCTGACCGCTTTGTTTCAGGCACAGATAGATACCCTGATATATACAGATACAATTCATGTTGATAATAAACAGCAGCCCCGCGGACATTTGGCCAGTTTTAACTGAACTCTTTCCAGGGCGCTTGCGTTTTACTTGGACGTTCGCTGTCACCTGAAGCGACATTTGCGCAACTCCGAGCGTCTCTTCCGTATTATGCGCAGCTGTCAGCAGCAGCGTGTCAAATGAGCAATACTTTCTAGCATTGAATCGTTCATATTGAAATTTGCAGCCGGACGTGTTTTTGGGACAACCTATTTGGAAAGCGCCGAAGGTTTCGTGGATTTGCCGGGGGTAAGTGAAGCCCCCCTCATTGTGCCCCGCAGGTGATACATATGCGCCGGGGGACGTTATGCTGCCCTCCGGACGCATGGCTGGTTACTCCGGGTTGAGCAATGTGTTCCCTTATTAAAAAAATATTGTAACGTTAGTAAGACAGAACAGTCTGTAATGATCCCCTATATTTGTTTACAGGTAAACATCGGATAATTAAGTTAACTAGTATTACTTGTCATTTAGTAGCATAACTTTAATATACCGTGAAAATATGAAAAATGTCTTCGGAGGAACACACCACTACAGTTTGCGACAACGGAGCGATACTCGAAGAAACTTTGGATGGGAGCTACACGGAGGGCTTCTCTGGGGGGGATGGCATGGCGGAGCGCTCCGTGGCACAGACTCAAACAGACCTGCTGCTCTTGGAGGACAAAGAGACGCAGACTAGCGCCCCGATCGTAATGTGGATGGACGATCCGAGGTCGCATGTAAAAGGGAAATATGCTGTGCTCCAGGACCAAGATGAAAAGGTCACGCCGTTTCTCCAGTTTAACAGGAAGGCGGCAGCTCGGATTTCCACGTCCCCTACCTTGAGGAGAATGAGGAGCAGCGTCCGACGGCCCGTGAAAGCCATCCAGGACCACACGAGGGGAAATGGCACCCAGGAAGACTCGGTCACCTGCGAATCCCCCGTTCCGGGGAACGCACTTTCACCCCAGTACGAGCATGGGTTTCCGTTACCGGAACCCGAGAGCTGCCCGGTACCGGGAGTACGGCCGAACGGGGAGCAGGACAACCAACCCACTGTGTCCCCGATAGAATCCACGAACAGATCGGGTAGATGCCATACTCTGGACAACAGTCTGATTCAACAGAGAAAAACGTCATGTAGTGTTACTAAACTCGTTTGCGGAACGCCAGAAGTGGAAGAGCACCTGAATCAGGTAGTGTGTGTTTAGTATATAATGAAAATCATATTTTCACGATAAAATACTGTTGCTGATGTCCATTAGTATGCTTGCTTGAGAACTGGAAATGGGAGTTGCTTTACTTTAACGTCAGATTCTGACCTGCTTTAGACATCCACTGAATCAGCAGGTGTCCCCAGCAGCGTCCCATCGGACGGTATACCAGGATACGAAGAGAGCCTGCCCCTTAAATTTAGTGTAACCCTGAGGCAGGCACAAACACGAGCAAACTAGGGAATTATTACTGTTAGCGGAGATTTAGCAAGTTTGAATTTGATCTTACTGATATTTTCATTAGCCGCATCGACTGACTGAGGTATTCTCTGACGTTAAACTGAATTGTTTATTTATATATGGGAGTTTAAAAATGCAGTGAGTATTTTCCATGTTGTCAGGTGCCCGAACTGTGTTTCTGGTCGCGAATTGCGGCGATTGCGACAACTTGGCGTCATTTTTGCTGCCTAAATTACCGCCTTAAATGACATCAAATTGGGCATGACTAACCAGCTCCTGTCTGTTTACTTTAACAGGCGAAGGATTCATCTCAGGAACGGTAGGTACAGTGAGTCTGTTTTAGTGTTGTTTCAATGTTTTGCATATTTCCAGAAGTGAAAGCTATGGTTTGATTTGGATTGAGTTTCTCACTGGCTGCCCCAACTACTTCATTTGAATGTCAAAGCTGTGGTTGGACCAATTATTCAAACATTAATTAGTAGGATGGATACAAACTGGGGTATCTTCTGTTTCTCACATGCCCAGAGCCAGTGCACCCTAACCTGGTTAGTCTCATACTCATATGCTCTGCTGGGTTTAAAAGGACACCCGGTGTTGGGAGGTTCCAGACCGGCAAGTAGGACCCAAGGAGCCCAAGTTATGGCCTTGGAGTTCTGTGGGTCCTCCGCCACCTTCACTGGGCATGAGGTTCACAGTCGCTGGAATCTAGGGATTCTGCTAAAATCAGGAAGCAGCAATTACCATTAGAGTTCTTGTGTTTCATCAGCATGGAGTGCTGACATACTGCACGTATTATGAATCGATTCAATTCTGACTCACGAGGTCCCGATTCTATTTGATTTCCAATTCAATACGATACTGATTTGATTAGGGATACTTCAGTTACAAAACCAGTTATGCTTGGATAGGAAAGGGATTCTGAGAAAACTAATGCTGTAAATTATAGAAGGAGCCCTCAAACCTGGTTCATTATTAAAAACATTAACGTGCATTATGAATTTACCGCAAAGCAGCTACATTAAAGAACTTTCTAATTAACATGACCAATAAGTGCCAAGATTACGCATCTGGACGATGTCTCATTAAATGGTTTCAGAGACCTGTGGTATTTACATACAACTTTGCTTTTGTCCAGCTATTCACTATCTTAATTTTTTTCTGAAATCATAATACTGAAATACACCCAGCCATCTGCCCCACAGGCTTGGTGGTACCTTCCAGCAGCTCCTGCCATGTTTTTTTTTCGGTTTTGTTTGGGGGGAGGGGTCAGTTTGCCCTCATAGAATGTTAGAGATGTGACTGCTGTCCCCCAAATGCAGTCATCGGTGCGTCCTGAGCCACAGAACATACTAGAGGCAGGCTTATATGATCACTGCATCCCAGTGGGTAAAAAGCCTCCATAACAACAGAGGATATAACATAGACCTTGACTGGAGCACAAAGACAACTTCCTGCATGTGTGAACATCAGGAGGAAGCAGAGCGAAGCGGGTTCTCTGCAGTGCTCAGTGGTTGCACCACATGGCACTGAAACCGGCCCAAGACTGAGCGTGTTTCAGGTGTGGAGGAATGGCCAATGTTCGTCATCCTGGCTCTGCAGGTGGAGTCCGTTTCTGTGCAGTCACTTCAGCACTGCAAGGAGAACTGGAGATGCCTCAGCAGGCTTTGTGCTGAGACGTTTACTATGAAAATGATATACATTTGAGGAAGCAGGGTCAGACAGTTCCTGGAGCAACTGGGGATGAAAGGCCTTGCTCAGGGGCCAGACGGTGACATCACTCTGCCAATCCCAGGAATCCAGCTGTCAGCCTTCCAGTCACTGGCACAGCAGTCTAAGCTGCTGATCCATGCACTGCTCCTGGATCCTCCTTTTACACAGGAAGTTTCAAACACACACAGATGTCAGGAAGCGTTCTGTTCCCTGCTGCAACTGAATTCCTCTGGCAAGCTGTGCTGTGTTGTTTCACAATTATTGGTGTTGTTCAATTTCAGAGATGCTCCCCCGCACAAAGCTGGATGATGGGGTGTCACAGGGTGTCGCAAGGTCATAACTCAGATAAAGAGACGTTGCAGCACATTTCGTACCTGTGACAGAGAAACACCAACTGTTGGTGTAGACCTTGAGTTCATTGTCTTGAGCTGTTTCGCTTATGTGTGAGGTGACTTCTCAGTTTCTGAGGTTCACGAGCAAACCCCTTTACATGCATCCAGAGGAGATGTTTCCAATGGTGGACACCTCGTGTCTGCTCTTTGGATATAGTGCTAATACTCTAGGAAGACTGATCAGTGTATGTTTGTATGTTTGTCCTGTTCAGGGTAAATTAAGTCATTATATTAATAAAGTCATGTCATAACCTCAAGGTCAGATTTTCATCACATGACTGAAGGCTGATTAGATCTTTCTCTGGATGGTCATAAATGTTGAAGGTCAGTTACAGCACATTCATTGCAAGTGACATCTGCACTCTCCATCCTACTTTCCTCCTTCCCGTCCTCTTGCTTCATCTCCTTTTCTCCACCTCTCTCCCTCCGTTTCTGCGCCCGCAGGCTGGAGGAGCGGAGACGGAGTTCGGTAGTGATCAGCTTGCCCGGACTGGACATGTCTCCGGGAGACCTGTTTGTGTCGAACGGGGCAGCAGGTATCCTGTCCTCCACCGTTTCAGGTCATCTCCCATCGGTCATTTCTCTGCCGCACGATCGCTTGCGTTTTGTTTTGATTGTCCCTCGCATGACATGTGATCGCAACCACGAGCCTCTATATCAGCAGAAACCTGATTAACAGGCTACAGAATGAGCATTTTTACTCAGGGATCTGGGTTCAATGACTGTGAATTAGCCAGTGAACCATGCAGGACTCACGCCGACTTGCACTCCCACTGTACCTTGGAAAATGCCTTTTAGTAGCATCCCTTCAAATGCTAGGGCAGCTGACTGCCTGGTTCATTCTAGCCTGACTGGAACCCAGTTCATTTAATCGGGATATCATTTGTCAGTGGCTGCATATTTACAACAGCACTCATAATCTGTCCATTCATGACCTCTTACACAAATCATGTATGACATATAACAAGAACAAAGTGGCAGACAGGAATAGGGATGTTTCCCAAGTGACAGAAAGTGTTTCCTGGTGATGGAATGTTTGAGCTCTACCTCGCAGCCTACTCATTACCTAGGTCGTGACCTAGGTTAACCTTACACTAACAGAGTTGTTTAAGCAGCTATCTGGCTTCCCCAGTAATCTGCTATTACCACACGTGTCACCAATGCATGCTGTCATTTTTCTTACCACAGATACCAAGAAGTCGAAGTGGCCGTTCACAAGACGTGTTCTGGTAGGT
>JAODUD010000001.1:7193135-7213641 GCA_026784285.1 Stomatorhinus walkeri | reverse complement strand
GTGCGGGTGTGTACACAACAGGCCTAAAAAGAAAGAACATCATCTTTGGTTCTTGAGTGTATAAGGGCTGCCTATGCCTTCCTCCTGAACGTCTGATCAGACAGCAGAAGTTCCCTTAATGCAGGTCCTCGGATCACCTTCCCTGTCGTAGAATCTTTCTGAATTTGAAATGCGGCTTTTTAATCACCTACTGAGTCTCCCCAGACATAAAAAAACTGTAGCGTAGCATTATCATGGCAGATGTACGTCATGGCAGTGTGGACGGACGGAGTCCCGTTCGAAGTAAAAGGCACTATACAGATCAGATCGGACACTCTGACATTCCCACCGCAAACCTCCTCTGTGCCCCCACCCCCCCGTGACACAGGCCTGGAAGTACCTCTCGGAGTCCTGCGATCTACTGCCAACCTGTTGGGCAGAGACAGCCACAGCGCCCTCATGCAGATGAGATAGAGAGGAGCTGCCTAAGAACATACGAGTGTGAAGTGTGGTGGACTGGGTGCGGGGGTGGGGGACTGACAGGGGGGTGTCGGGGGAGTGGGCCTGTCAACCCTGCAGCTCCTCAAAGCAGATGTCGCACACACGCACTGGCTTCTTAGATGACGGCGTCAGTGCGTTGCGGGATGAGCACTCCGCACAGAAGATGTTTCCACAGTGCCGGCAGTGATGCTGGGGACAGGACAGAGAGTGGGGGGGGGGGAGGGGTTGTTCAGACGGAATGTTCCGGAAACTCAAATGGAACACGCTGGCTGGGAGCCAGGCCACAGGGGGGAGGACTCACCTTCCTGACGGTCACGGAAAAGCCTTTCCCACAGGCCATGCAGTTCTGCACCTCGTGGTCCTCCGTCCACTTCCGGGTCAGCGTCTGCGACTGTTTAATCTACGGCCAGAGGGGAACAGGCTTTGCTGCAGCCGGCCTGCAGGGCCGCACCCTCCCCCCAGCCTCTGAAGCTAAGCCAACCTGTAAAGACTGGTTCTCCCTTCCCAACTCCTGCATGGCAGCGGTGGTGTCATCCAGCTTGTGACGCATCTCCACCACCTTGGCCTGCAACTTCTCCAGCTCCCCCTCACCCTTTAGACATCTGGGGGGGGGTAGAACCAAATGGCTGGTTGTACCACACAGAGTTTACATTTAATTAGCCGCAACTGCCTGCAAGCGAGGGGTCCCAGCCAGCAGCAGCCCACCTGTCCAGCAGAGCACGACGCTCGTCTTGGTTGTTCTGCACAGTGGCCTCCAACACGGCGATGTCGCCCCGCAGTTCGTCCGTCTGCTTCTCCAGCTCACCGACACGCCGCTGGCTGCTTTGCCATTCTCGTTTCAGCGTTGACATGTTTTCGTTCAGCGCCGCGATCTGCAGCGCCTGCTTGGACTCCACCTCCTCATGGCGCTTCGTCAGCTCCACCTTCGCCTTCTGCTCCACCGCCTGGACACCAATGCCAGGGAGGACAGGGGTCAGACCCACGGGCCCCCGCATGCACACAGGCTCACACAGGGGCGCACAGGGGCGCACAGGGAACACGCTACCATCTGGCCCTCCATCTTGTCCCTCTCCGCTTTCATCTCCCGCTTCTGCTGCTGGATGCCGTCCCGCGTGGCCTGGTGTGCCTGTCTTTCCTTCTCCAGCACTGCCTGCTGGCTCTCCACCCGCCCCTGCATCTCCAGTTTCTGCTGGATCAGAAGCTGTTTGGCCTCCCGCAGCTCCGAGACCTCCTGGACCACAGCACAACATGTGTCAGCCACAGCATGACCACAGGAAAGGTACTCAATATTCACAGCATCTGACTTCCACACATCATCAGGCTTTGTTTTCATTGGTTAGAGATCTCTCATTACATCACTGGGCTCCATTCTGACTGGCCAGGGAAGTTTCCCTATATTACCACTGTGTTCCTATTAGTGAAACTTCTCTCTCGTCCCTTAGATACAAAGGAGAATGCCCAGACTGACCTTCTCCCAGTGTTCTCCGCTGGTCTTCAGGTCCGTGCTGATCTGCTTCACATTCTTCTCCAGTCTGCTCTTGGCCTCACTCAGATCTTCAACCTTGGTCCTTTCCTTGTCCAGCTCCTGTCTCGTTGCCGCCTGGTGACAGTCACCCACGGTGGCACGCGTCAGATGGGCCGGGTGTCAAGCACGCGGCTAGGTGGGCAGCACCTGACAGCACAAGGCCGACTGACCTGCTGCTGCTGCAGCTTCTCCAGCATCTCCCCTTGCTGCGTGATCTTCTCTTGCCTCTTGGCCACCTCCTGCTGCAGCGACTTGCGGGCAGCAACCAGCTCCTGGATCTGCTCTTCTTGCCGGGTCAGCTGGTTCTGACTGGACAGCAGCTCTTCCTGGGCCAAAGCCATCTTGTCCTGAGAGGCCTGCAACAATCCAACAAGGCAACCTCTTCAACAGGGCTATGGATATCCTGCAGAACCACAGTCTTCCTACCCAGCACCGACCCAGGGGAGCTCTGACCGGCACCCTGCACTCCCACCTTCAGGTCCTGCTGCAGGGCCAGCAGCTCAGACTCCTTGCCGTAGCAGTCAGACTGCAGCTGCATCAGACTCTCCTTGACGCTCTCGTGGCTCCTCTGCAACGCTGCCTTGTGGCTCCTCTCTGCCTCCAGGGCCTGGTTCACGGCAGCCAGCTGCTCCTTCATTCTCGCCTCCTGCTCCCGCTGCTGGGTGTGCTGCTCCTTGAGCTCGGCCAACCGGCTCTCTGCACCCTGCACCTCCTGACGCAGGGAGGCCTGGCTGCTCTTCAGGTCCTCCCGCAGCTTCTGCACAGATGCCTCCTCCTGCTTCAGAGTGGCCTGGGTCTGCGCCAGCTGCACAGTCAGGGCAGCCAACTGTGCCTTCAGCCCTTTCTCTGCCTTTAGGACGATAACGGTGATCACTAGACGGAAACTATTCTACCAGAGATAAGATCAAAGGTGGCTGCGTGATAAGAATGTAGGCCATTACACAGAGATAACTGTCAATGTAACAAACCACAGCTCAGGGTCCACCACAGCGCCTCAACCCCCACCTCACCTCCTCCTTCTGCTGCAGCTGACCCTTGACCTCTGCCACTTCCTTGGCCACAGCCTCCATCTTCCTCTGCAGCTCAGCCTTGCTCTGCTGGTGTGACTTCCCCTGCACGCAGACATGCGTCAGCTACTGCTGCTGACAGACAGGCTCAGACCCTGGTTGTATCACTGGCCCCGTACCACACACCCTGACTTAACCCAAGCAGATGCCCACCTGTTCCTCCAGAGCAACCTTGGCACTCTTCTTCTCAGAGTCCAGCTGTGCCTGGACCTCCTTCAGTGCCTGGGTAGCCTTGTTCAGTTTATCCTTGGTAGTGGACAGCTCTTTAGCCTGGGCATCCTGCTCCTGCTGGGCCTTCTGTAGGCCGCTGGCCAGGCCCTGGGCTTTCTTCTCCAGCTCCTGCTTCTGTGTCTGCATCTCCTGGGTCAGCCGGTCAAGCCCCTGCTGCAGGACGGTCTTCTCCCCCTCTCGCTGCTGCAACTGCTGCTGCGAGGACTCCAAAGCGGTGCCTGTCCTCTTCAGGTCCTCCTGGAGCGTCGAGACCCTGTGGGACAGTGGCAGAAAGCCTGGGATGATGGTGGTGTGCTCACAATGGGGACAGAGTATGATGGAGAAAATGGGGGCAAGACATCAAGGAGACACCAGGGAATGTAGACAAGGACAATGACTAGTCTATCAGGACACAGACAGCCTGTACACACCTCTCCTTCTCCACAGCTAGTAGTTGGCCGAGCTCTTTGATTTTCCCATCAGCCTCGGTGCTACGTTGCTGGAGCTGTTGTAGGCTTGACTGGGCTTGATCTCGGGCCACCCGTAGTTCTTGCACCTCAGCATCCAGTTTCTACAGAGACAGTTGTGTATCACTCAGGGGGTGGGATACTTCAGTGCGATATTCCCCTTGGTCCACCGGGGCTGCCCATGAAGGACACAGACCTTGATGCGACCCTCAAGCTGCTCTGTGCTCTGCTCCGATGTTAGCAGCTTGTCTCGGCTCTCCTTCAGGTTGGTCTCTAGCTGTCCACACTGCTCCTGCTTCTGCTGCAGCCGAGTCTTGAGCTCCTCCACCTGGGCTTGACTCTTCAGAAGCTCCTGCACAGAAAGTCAATGGCTGTGCTACCCAAATAACCCCATGGCAGAGCAATGACAGACCAAGAACAAACCAAAATCCCAAAACAACCATTTATCAACAAACTGGGACCTTGCTTAGTGTATTGGCCTCACCTGTTGCTTATCCTGCAAAGCATGCTGGGCTGTCTCCAAGTGGTTTTGCAGGTCTGCTCTCTGAGCACTTTTGGAAGCTTCGGCGGACAGCAGCATCTCAGTCTTGGCCTTCAGCTGTGAGAAAACCACAACCAGACAATTGTCCAGCTGGACTGGTGCTAACAAGACAACACTGGAGAGATGCTAGACTTTCTAATTAGCATGATGGTTAAATTGCATGTTACACTTATTGTTATGGAAGGTGTGTATAAGACAGAAAAGATTTAGAATTCAAGGACTCAGACATGACATGTTAATTACATCACACCTATGCTGTGGTCTATGTGACCAGCTCTGGAGGAGCAGTACCTGAGTGTCCATCTGGGCCAGCCTCTCCTTGGTCTCACTCAGCTGGGCGGACAGTTCCGCGTTGGATCTCTCCAGCGCCAAGCAGCGGTCTTGCGCTGTGCGGAGGTGGGTCTTCTGCTCCTGCACTTGCTCATGGAGATTCTCCTGGGCCTGCTTGTGACTCTCTGACTGGTTCTTCAGCTTGTCTGTCAGCTGCGTGACCTAAAGTGTTTAGATAAATTCTGGATGAATGGGTAGTCTGGTTTGGCGCATCACCAAGGTGTCAAACAAATATCAGGATTCTCCGAGTGATGCCTCTCTCAGCCTCACCTGCTCCTGTAGAGCATGGTTCTTCTCCTGCAGCTGGTTGAGAACAGCCGCCTCGCCCTCCCCAGCCTGGATCTTGGCACACAGGTCCTCCCGCTCAGCCTCCAGCTGACCCACGCTGTCCTTGCTCTTCTGCAGAAGTGCTTCCAGGTTCTGGATCTTCTGGTCTTTGTCTCCAATCTGGCGCAACACCTGCTCCAAGTCATTCTGGAAGACGAAATGTAATTTCACTAACCAGTCAGTCTCCCCTGATTGACTCCACCAAACACCCAGGGAGCAACTACCCATGGTGTAGAACCCTCCAGAACACAAAAAAGCATTTACTCCGAACTGCTCACTTGTAGTTCAACACACATGACCTGCTGCATCTGTTTGGAAATCCCAAATCTTACTGGACAGGCCAACATCAACCAGTACCTGTGCCTCCCTCAGCTTCCCCGTGGTGGTCTGTTGAAGGTTCTGGGCCTCCTGGTGTTGCTGCCGTGCCTTCTCCAGCTGGTGCTGCAGGTCTGCAGACTTGCTGTCAACCTCCTTCACCTAAGGGAGTACATCAGTGGCTGGTCAGCACCAGCTCAGAAAACATCTGACAAAGCAGCAGAAGTCTTCAATCCACACAGAAATGTCAAAGCTGAATTTAATCCGTCTTACCTTCTCTTCGGCCCGGGACAGTTTGAGCTGCAAATCGGCTACCTGCTGCTCTCGATCCTTCAGCTTCTCCCCAGACAGCTGCCTCTGCTCCTTCAGCCGGCCTTGGACCTCCCCCAGCTGCCTCTCTGCCTCCAGCAGCCGGCTATGTAGCTACAAAAGGAGTAGCCTTCAGCATGCCCACTGGGCAGTGGGCCTACGGATCCTTAGCGTGTTCCTTCCCACTTAGCACCCTATTTGAACCCTTTCACCCCCATACTTTGATCAGGATAAAGGTTTGGATACTTAGATACAGAGCTATCATGTTGCTATAAAAACTGGCCTCGAGCTGAATGCACACACAGAAATCAGTGCTGCAGCGATGCAATACCACCTGCGCTGGCTTGGACTCGGCCCACCTGCTTGATCTCGCTCTGCTGCTGCAGATTCTGCTGCTCGCGCTCTTCCTTCTGCTGCTGCAGCTGCTTGTTTTCCACCTTCTGCTGCTGATGCTGCACCTCCAACTCAGCCAGCTCCTGCCTGAGCCGGCTACCCGCCTGGCCCTTCTCTCCTGCGTCAGTCTGCGCTCTCTGCAGCGCGGCCTGCGATGCCTGGGCTTGCGCCTGGGCCTGCTGGAGCTCTAGTTCGCTCTGCTGCAGGCTGGCCTGTGCCGCCTTCCTGGCGGAGCGTTCGCTGCCCAGGCTTTCCTCCATCTCCCGGCACTCCTGCTCCTTGAGAGCCAGCTTCTGCGACACGCTCTGTGAGCGAGAGTGGACACATCTGTGGTCACAAGACAGACTCTTCACAACACCACAGCTGCCAGTAAGAAGGACATGAGTTTGCATAAACAAACATCAGCACAATCTTCTCAGTTTCTCCAAAGTCCATCTGAAGCACAACATCCCTGAAAACAAGTCCAGAGCAGCTACCTTGAGGGATAATGGGGGGGGGGGGGCAGGTTTACAGGACAGTGCATTCTCTAACCCCATCGCATTCACCCAGGAAATGACAAGGCCCTAAATGCTCACTTCAGTTCACAGTAATGCAGTCTATATCACTATCAGACTGGGCAGGCCTTGGCCAAACTCCATAAAGACAATATGGATAATCGGCATCAGACACTGGCTTCACGGGAACTTGGTTGCCTCAGTTTGCTCCACATTCTCAGGCATCCATCCATCCATCTATGTGTGTGTGTGTGTGTGTGTGGTACCTGACTCTGCTGCTGTAGCTGGTGAATCTGCTGGGTGTACACCGCTGCCTCTTGAGGCCCCTTCTCCAGCTCTGCACGCAGCTGTGAGATGGTCGTCTGCAACAAATACGCCAGGTAAACCCACACTTGCACACGCAGAGCTGCAATGTTCACACACAAGCAAATTCCCACTTGTCTGCTGGACACCCACACGTCTACGTTTCCACTGTTGCTGACAGACAGACTGAGACAATCAGACTTGCAATGGGGGGGGGGATGATGTCCCAGGTGCCAGAGACCTGGCATGTGTATGACACTGTATTCATCACACCATCATACTGACTGCAGCTGTGTCTTGACAGCTTAACACACACAGACACACACAGACACATGCCCCTCCATCCTGATACAGTGAAGCCCCCCTTTCTCACTGAGCTTGCAGGACAAACACAGTACTGCAGAGAGGGGTCTGTACATCAGTAAGACCAAAGGGTCCAGTGGGCTTTTGTGCCAAGATGCAAGACAGCAAGAGAGAGCGAAAAACATAATTTACCTGCAGATCATAAACCTTCCAGAGGAGAGTGAAGAAAAGAGCCAGCAGGATGGATGGACACACACACACGCGCACACGCACACACGCGCCATGAGAGAGAGCGGCTGAACAGACATATTAGCCAGAGCATGTTAAGCAAAGCGCAGGCAACAGAGGACAGGGTAGTGGGCAGAGGACTGTGGTAACACTGGGCACTGGTGACACCTCAGAGAGAGCACCCCGGGGTGCCTGGGGGGCACAATAAGGCTCCCCCCTCTTTAATGGAAAGCAGTCATACAAAGGCTTTTAAAGAACTAAAGAACAAAAGTGTATAAAGATCTAATGAGCATTTTTAGCATAATTCAGATTTGAAAAAAAATTCCACCATGAACAATACCCAAGAGGGAAGATAGATATAAGCTCATTTTGTAGCTTAGTTTGTCAACACAATTTGATTTCTTTAAAAAATAGAAAATAAAACTATATTGCAGAAAAGGACTCCTCAAAAGCCTTTAGAAGGGGTCAGCAAAAACCAGAGCGGAGCGCCACCTGCAGCCTGTATGGAGGGCATTCAGCCTGGCAGGGCCATGTCCTCAAGGTCACCCACAGCCAAGCCTCATACACGGCCAGCGAAACCAGTAAGGCGTTACCTGGGAAGCGCTGTGGTCAGCCTGCAGCTGCGCAAACTGCCTCTTGAGCCTCTCGGACTCCTCCTCGCGCTCCCGGGTCAAGTTGTCCATGAGGGTCTGGACCTGGATCAGCTCCCTTTTCAGGACGGCCACGTCCTCCACGCCGGGCCGCTGTATCTGTGGGGCGAGGAGCGGCACAGGTCCAAAAGACCTTAAAGAAACCACACTGACATACGTATGAGCCTCCCAGCTCAAAAAGCCCACATCTGAAGACATCACTGACTACATACAGCTGTCCCTGGCTCTAGGCAGCCCACCCTCATCCCCACTGCATCTCCTTATCATCACTTTGTTTACTTATCACCACTTATACTGCACCATCTAGCAGCATCTTGCCTCTAATTGCAGTGCCGTTTCTCCTACCGTTTCCCCATGCAACTGTCCCCTTTTCTGCAACTGTGGCATCAGAATTTCATCATGTTCCTTTGACACCACGTGACAATAAAGCTTCAGTCACACCTGAATAAGCAGAGACCCAGAAAGCCACAGACACAGGTGCAGCTACACACTCAGCCGGGTCACCATTAACTCCCATGCAACTAAACGGTCCTAAAAATGCGGCCCATAACCGTCAGCAAACCACTGGAACGAGGCAGCCGGGGACGACCTCCCGTGCCGCACCGCACGCCGCACGCCGAACCGCAGCGAACCCCCTACCAGCTCTGTGTGCAGGTTCTCCTTCTCCCGTTTCTCCCGCTGCAGGTCCTGGGCCAGCCGGGCCCCCTGCTGCTCCGCTGCTTCCCGTAGGCTCTTCTCCTCATCGTAGCGGGACTTGACATCTGCCGGGTCACAGCACGGGTCACGCTCCCGGCCTGGGGCTCTCTCACTAATGCACGCCCACACACACACCCCCCGGAGGCTGACACCTGCCTACTATCTCGGTGGACAGCTGGGCAGCCTTCTGCTCGAACAGATCCTTCATCTGCTTGATGTTGAACTTCTCGGTCTCGGCCTCGTGAAGCTTCATCTCCAGTTCTGCAAACGGCACGCCCACATCAGCATAAACCCATCCCATGATGTTCTCCACCCTAAACACCCACAAGATCAGCACCATAAACACACGTCGGGCCCATGGATGTCTCGCAACACAGACCCTCTGCAGCATTGAACACGCTTGTCTCACCCAATTAGTGCCACTGCATTCTACCCATTAGCAGCTGAACCTCACGGCTGACCCGTGAACTCTGGTATTTATTGTTCCCGTGGTGCCTGTTGCCATGGCCCCATGTTGCCAACACAAAACACTAAAGGGTAAAAGTCAAAATTTACCCGATTCATCAATGCTGGCTTGGCCATCATTCTGCACATTCTAGAAGGGAAAAGAAACACTTTGATAGAATAAAACAGGTTCTCACAGAGACGTGTTGGCGAATCAGTGCAGGGCATATCAGATCTGTGTTAATGAGCTCCACCAGTCAAAATGATAGACAGGGGCTACAGAAACTCGTTTAATTACAAATACACAACAACTTAAAGGAGCAGCTAATCCTCAGATGTACTTAAATCAGCTTAGCCTTTAATACAACTGACCAGATCTTCAACAGCAAACAAGCTCTGCCCAAAACTGATGACGCCAACACTAATGAGGAACAGCAGAGTGGATATTTTATTTGCTTCTCTGCATCCACAAAGCTGGCGATGGAGTAATTAAGAGGAATTACTTGCTTCAGCTGCCCTTGAACCTTGTCCAGTTCCTTCTTCAGCTCCCCAGAAAACCATCTCTCTTCCTGGATGAAAGGGGGAGGGAACAGTAAATGCCGAGCTCCACTAACCAGGCAAACGGGTGCGAGCCGGAAGGAGCTGCAGTCTCGGCAAGTCCATAATCATCGGGCAAAGGTGAACAACCGACAGCTCAGTGCCAGACAAACCCCTGAGTTCATCACCCTGAGCACCGAGCCTGGATTCAGTGTGGCTTAGGCAAGGGGGGGATTTCAAACACTACCTTGAGCGAGGCGTGTAGGTCCTGCACTTCTTGTCTCAGCAAAGCAAGATCCTCCCTGTGAGGCCAGGACAGAGATCAGAGAGCGATTCAGACATTTTACACATATCTCTATCTGTGCCCGGGCAATAAATCCAGTATTCTAACTGCATGCGTCTCATTCCTGACAGGGAGCGAAAACCCAGCACTGACTATGCCAACATTCAGGAGTGACAGCAAGGGACAGTGATGATGTGGGAGAGCCTGTCTAAAGGCTGGTTCATACTTCTCTGCATGCGTACTAGCGGACGCATCTGCTTGAACGTTTATGACGCGTTTGACGTCATTGTGCAGATGAAAGCCTGCTGCATTCCAAGTCTGTGTCTGTGCAGCGGTGTATGTGCAGCTCTGGACACACCGCGCATGATCGATCTGCTAGCGTAAACATTAAGTACCAACATGGATGGTTTTGACGAGCGTTTTGGGTAGTGTTCAAACCCTACAGACTAATTACAAGGCAATAAAACTGGTACATACATGTAAATGCGGGTGTGTGAGAGTGCAGGCTTGAACTGAAGCCTTGAACTGAAAATCTAACACCAGCCAGCTGACTAAAGATGGCAAACCTGTGAGCTGGTTCTCTGTATTTGTAGAATGTGGAGAAACAGACACAAACCTCACTGCTGTGGTACACGTGCAAGGAATATCAGAATAATCATTGATATGATTATTATTATAGATATTAATGATAATAAACAATAGTGATAATTAAATAAATAAAAATACAACACATTTTGCGCTTGTGCAAAGTACCCGGCTTGACCGAATGTTTTCGTGTATGCACACACAAGTGTGTCGCTTGTGTGAAGAAGTATGAACCACCCTTAACTGTTAGCATGTGGGAGGCAGCATCCAAATCAGGAACATTCAGTGTTAGCCTGCAGCATAACTGAACCTTATTTAGGGTTAGCATGCAGAAGGTTCTGTCTGAGCTACATCCAGCATTAGCATGCAGATGACACTGCTCACTGAAGGTTTGCTCAGTGTTTACACAGTACAAACCCATCTGATTCAGCTTTATGTACTATTTGTATGCAGCGAGTACTCCTTGATTATGCCATATACAGTCTTAATATGCCATACACAGAGGGCACTGTTGAATTGAGTGTTTGATGCAGTTTTGTCCTCTGGGTGGCGCTTACCTAGCAGGCCCCTGGCTTGGCATCTGATCCCCCACCTCGTGGAACAGCTCATAGTGCTTGAACAGCTCCTCAGCTGAGTTGTGAGACTTCATGCACTGGGGGCAGATGAAGCCCTTCGGGGGAAAAAACAGACACATGTGCACGCGAAACCTGCAGACTACCATAAACCCCCAACAACAATCTCCATTATCAAGGAGAGCCAATTCATCCCAGTCTAATTACTGCAATGTCAGGTGCAAAACAGCTCCCTTGAGAGGCAGGTGGATGCTTTTGGCACAAACTGCCACAATACGCAATACCTATGTGGCACACCAACACAACGAGAGGGCAAAAACCGCTGAACCGGATGCACCACTTACCTCGGAGGACTCACTGTTGACGTCAGCGGCCTGCTGGTCAGCATCCGCACCCTGGGAGCTGCCTTTCCCAGGCGTCTACAGGGAAGTTGGAATAGGGGAAGGTCAGTCAAAAAAGTAAAGGCTTTTTGCCATTACCTGGGGCACCTCATAACAGGTGGGGGCCCAATCTCAGCCCTGATAAGCAGCAGTCACTGATCCTGTGAACCACTCCAAATGACCCATTTCACAAAAAACAGCTTCAACTGTTTACTAGTGGCAGGCTGGGCTATGGATCAGGGTGACTAACTTTGGTGTTTGAAAACACAGATCAGGGTGTCATCAGGGCATCCGGTCAGCTAAAGCTAATGCTAACATCACTTCCACCTATACGTCACGCAGCCACGCTGAGGTGCAGACCCAACTGCCTTTGATATAAGGCTGAAGCATAACGCTCAACCCCCAGCCCACGAACCACCTCTTGCAGCCGCAGGAGAATGCCACTGCAACGGGGCCGTGTCCTTGATCTATGGTCAGTTATTATCACCAGATGTCACTCACCAAAAATACTACTGAGCCACTGTAAGAGAGTGCCCATGAAATCCAAAAGCCAAACACACTCTTTAACACTGCAGAGCCTTGGCTACATCCCATGCAATACCATTTCCAAGTTTCCAATGCAGATGATGCGATTTTGGCAGCACGCTTGCGTGATAGAGGGGGTGATTAAAGGAGAAGCAACAGTCTAATCATGTGAGTACAGTGTGGGTGGGGGGGGGGGGGATGACCCCACACAGAGTAGGAGTGGTACCACATATATGGGATACTGACAGGGTGAGGTCAGGACAGGCAGCAATGACCAGCAGTGGCATGCAGCATAAAATCCACACACAGCAGCGGCACCCGACAGGGGGCAACATTTGAAAGAAGCAGGGAAAGAGACTAATAGTCATCCTTAGGTGAAGTTTTTTTAAGTGACCACAGACAACTCTTGTGGCAGTGATTAAGGATAGATCAGAGCAGTCTGGGGCTCTGGGGTCACTACAAAATCAGACTTGACAATTTTCTCAGAAATAATATCATTATTAAGGTGGATTACTAAATTAGAGAATAAGACATCCCAAACCAGTGGAAATACATATGGTTTGTTAATACGGGCCGACACTATCTGAACCACACTACTCCTGTTTCGTGTCATTCAAAAATATTTCAGCGTATGAGAGACGACAACTCAGTACACAAAGACTTCGTGCTCCTTTGCCAAGCGCTTCTAATCACGTCTCGGCGATGCAAGACGACCGGAGGCTGACCGAAAAAAACCTGGTTTCTCCAGTCATGTAATCACGCCCAAACCTACATTTTGCGCTCATCCGTTTTAGGCTCGAATCGGAGTGGTATTTACAGTCCATAGCTGGAAGGGTACAAGGGCCATACAGCAGCCCACAGCTAGACAGCGGCGGAGACGTCCGCTTTTCCCGTCATCACATGACCCAAATTGCATCACCAGCCAGTTAGCCTCATTGGGAGAAAACAAAAAATACACAGGGTAATATTCCGCTATAGCTACGTGCCACTGATTCTGCAGACTGTCTGCACGGCCGCGCGGGAGTCCCGGGCGCACGGGCCGCAAACTGCCTCAAGACGGCGGCGGCGGCGGCGGCAGCAGCAGGAACGCCCACACGCTAACGCGGTTAGCCAGACGGCTAACCCAACGTGTAAGCAAGCCAACGGGAGGGGATAGCTGGACGTCAAGAGGCCCCGGGCACCGGGCACATAAGTAGGACACTGTCCGTTTTTAAATTGCCGGTGATCCCAGTCCTCCAACTCCCGGTCCCCGGGCTTCGAGGCGAGGAAGGGCAGAGACGCCGGTGTCAACAAAAACGGCGGCTGCTATTCCCGGCCCATAACGCCTTACCATCTGCAATATCCGTCTGAACATGGCGTCGCGCCGTCTTTATGTGTCCACCAAAATCTAAAAAATACTATTTAAAAAAGGAAAGAAAAATTAAGTTTATTCCACAATACTGTTCCCTAGCACACCTGACCAAGCCCGCTTGGTTCTGACAGTCTCCGCAAGCGAGCGTAAAACCGGGGCGGGATTGTCGTGACTGTGGGCGGGATTTCATAAGAAATGGCGGCCACACAGACCAACCGCTGAGCATCGACGTTTGATTTAAGCGCGCGTTCTCATTGGCTTAAATGTTAACAGGAGGGGGGGCTTGACAGATTGACAGAAAGTGAAAGAAAATGGAATTAGGAAGCATTCAAAAAGTTAGCATCAAAAATGCTAACTTGCATAAAATTGCTATAATGTTCATTATATTCATGATATAATAAAATGATTAAATTGCTATAATATTCATTCAGAAATGTGTCCGCTGTGGCGACACATTTAATTTTTTATTACAATCTGGTACTGTCTCTCACCTCAACTCTGTACAGGGCTGCCAACTTTGGTCTGCTGAGATTTTCAGTTCGAGACAAGTCTGTACATGCATTCATACGTATTATAGAGTTTTATTACTTTGTAAATAGTTTGTAGTGTTTGCAAACTACCCCAAAACATCTAATGTAGCTAATGTTAGGTTTATAATGGAATAATATAGATTTGCCTTGAGATTTATTGCGTGAGAGATGACAACGCTGCCTGTACAGCAGAGGAATAACATGCAAACTCCACACAGACGAAACGGGGGCCGGCGGAGTGCTACCCACTGTGACACCTTCACCAGTGACGTGCCAGGACAACACAATTAATCTCCAGACTAGCTGATTTCTGCTGGCAAAATGTGTCTGCCTGAATACTGCCATCTTTGTGCAAAGCTAAGTTAAACAGGAGAGTCACGATTGTTCTCTGCCAAACGGACTGTAATGACATCTAGAGGATTGTATTGGAGCATACAGTGGGTACGGAAAGTATTCAGACCCCCTTCGATTTTTCACTCTTTGTTATACTGCAGCCATTTGCTAAAATCATTTAAATTATTTTTTTCCCTCGTTAATGTACACACAGCACCCCATATTGACAGACAAAAAAAAAGATTTTTTGACATTGTTTCAGATTTATTAAAAAAGAAAAACTGAAACAGACCTGAGACTCAAGAGAATCCTGACAAGTCAAACCCTGGCATGGCCTTTTGTCTAGACAAAATATTGGTTATTTTGATAATTGTTTAAATAGCTGTAGGCATAGGCTACCTAAACAATTGATTTCTAATTTCAACTGCATTTAATAATTCAGAAGCCAGTTCACAGTTGTTTGTTTACGTGTTTAATACAAAAGCATTAAGCTGAAGGTTTCTAATTTAATTGCCTTTCCAACATGTGACAATTTGTGAAGATTTCAGTCCTGCTCTACGCCACTAGTAATCAGGCCCAGAGGCTGCCTTCAACTGGTTTAACATTAAATTCTGTGACCAGTTAAACACTGTGATATGACACAGGTCCAAAAGCATATAATGTGGAATATTATGCACAATGCCATTTATTAATTTTTCTCTTTGAAATATACATCTCTAATTTGGTGGAGGTTTTTCCAGTGACATCAGATATTATCAATTGTATATTTATGATTGTTTTGTGCAATCTAATGTTAAATGTTTAAAACATAAAGCTAGCTATATATAACCAGTAAAATTAAAATTCCCTTCAAATTTGTCTACTTGAAGTTAATGCTAAATTCTGGTTCATTGTAAATCTACCTGTTGATTTTCCAAGATGATGAACTGACCTGGTTTGCATAAGCTGCAATAGTGACTGGATGGAATGACAGAGCATGAAGGTTCAGCTTCACCAATAGGAGGCTGCGTCCCTTTCATCAAACTCCATCTTGATTGCACAAGCAGAAAATCATCCTCTATTGTGTATTTTTTTTTTCGGAAAATTAGTTGAAGGGTTCAGGAAACAGCTCAAAATCAGTCAACCATATGCAAGTAAAATTACAACAATTCCATCGTCATGTTAAAGTACTATTGGAAAAATATTATATGGAGTGATTTTTTAATATTTCTAGATCCGTCTCAAAGGTAACTTATAAGCTGTGTTGTCTAAAATCTACATCAGTTAACCGTGACTGGTTTTATGGACAGGACTGTACATTAGAAAAGATTCAATATCAGTTGGAATTTTCTAGAAAAAAAATTCCTCTAGGTGTTCTGGTTTCCTCCCACAGTGCAAAGACATGTAGTTAGAAGTGGAATCTTTCAATTGCCGAAAGTGTGACTGTGCCCTGTAATGACCTGGCATTTGGTGTTTTCCTCGCAGAGGTGGAAAAAATAGGTTTTAAGTACACATTTTAATTAATTTCCTAATGTCTGTTCAATTGTACTGTTTTTTAAAGAGCTAAGGAGGTTGCTGTGACGAAACACACATAACACAATAATCACACAATAATCACACAAAAACACATTATCACAACATAAAGTTAAACAAAAAAAAGTGACAAACAGGTTGCCATATATTTGTTCTCAGGAAGTACCCCGCTGTGTACACTTTTTTACAGTAAACTTTTTTGGACAATCAGATACTGAAACTTATTGATACATCACCATGTAATGAACCTAGAGGCTTTGGCCTGCTGGTCATATATAGACTGCTCTCATCACAAAGTTGCCATATTGGTGTTGGAGCCCCACTTTAACAGCCCCACTTGTTCCTTCATGTTTTACTACGTTAGTTTACTGGTGATGTGGTTGGTGTTAGGGCCTTATCGTGGTAGACTGCTGCATGAGACCATTGGATAAACACAGAATTCAAAAGATATTTCTTGAAAGCTAAAACAACTTTAGAAACTGCTCTAGATTTACCCACCACAAAGCTTTCTACCAATACTCCAGCATCTTGTAAATATAGGAGTGGGCTGTATCTCAGAAATTCCCTGGAAGATTTTGAACAAACCAAATAATAAAATGCTGTGGATTTCATTCCAATCTACAATGTTATTATAAGGAACACCAGCATATCAAACATGTATGCAAGTCAAGCAATTTTAGTGAAAGGTAAATTCATATTGTAGATTATATAGTGTAGTTTTGGTAACAGATACAGGAGACGCAGTAATATACAGTTGAGAAAGCATCGTTAGATAGTCCGTGGGCCAATGGGAGTTAGGGGCCTTGCTCAGGGGCCCAGCAGAGACATGATTTCATTCCTGAGCATGTGACATCATGCAGGTAATGCATGGAAGTATGAATACATCCAACCCACATGTAAGGGAGAAAAAAAAATGTGAAACCGAAACGAATCTTCCACATGGCGACGTGACGATCAGTAGGTCCTGAAATTTAAGACCGATGACTTATGGAGTGCAAGTAGAGCAACTGAAATGAGTACACCGCATGAAAGTCTGGCATTTATTTCTGACAGGTAAATAACAATGCCGTCCCCCATTTCACAGAACATAACCCCTGACTTCAGCATGAATTCATGGTTGAACGAAAAGTCAAATTTAACGCAATTTAAAGCATGTCGCAAATGTCAAATTGACAAACTGTCGATGAACTCTTTTAAAAAACACTTGTCTACCTGTATCATTGGGAAAGTCTTTTGTAAACAATTTTCAGATGGAGAAAGTACGTTTTTAAAAGCCCCCCCCCCCCCCTTGCTCACTCATCTGTAGCACTGGGGCACTGCAGGCAAAGCCAGCCACTCTAGTCTACAGAAAGGGATGAGGCCTTACCACCATATTAATTTGACCAGTAAGTTCATATAAAGGACAGAGGGTGGCGCTCTTTCCTTTCCTCCAAGGAGACATGAACTGTAGCCCCAGAAAAAGAATTTGGGTCTTCTCCAGCTGTCCAGCTGAAGGAATGCTTTTGAAAATCTAAGCATCCCAGTAATTTAAACAAGCAAAAAAAGATGAATGATTATGGCCCAGCATTAACACGACTGCTGTCTGATCCACATTGAGAGATAGCCCATTGCGGTTCCTATGGAGACCACAGACTCAACCAAGTTTGGGGGTGGGGGAGGGGTGTTCCAGCAATCCTCTTGCATCAAGGCAGCTGCTATTTCATGTGACACCACTGTAAATTAATTAGACTAAAAAGAATACCATTTTACAGCAGTTATTTTTTTACATCATTACAAAAATGTTAAATTGGCATTTAAATTGGCATTGGTAAAAACCACACAAAAAAAATCTCAATATTTACAAACCATTGTTTTCTTGTGAATGTTGTCACTGTGTTCGCAGATGTGAGAGACTAAAGGGGAAACCACAGTAGAATCATTCCTCTCCTGGTACACTCTGAAAACAAGCAATCCTACATTCCCTCTGATAAACAGAGAGCGTGACCAGAACATCCCAACTTTTCCGCTGGTAAATAAGCCAGGAATAAAATATCCAGACATGCTGTCCGATATACAAAACTAGAACACTCCCTCTGAGCCAGAAGCAAAACATCTCAGCGCGCTCTTAGATACCGACGCAACAAGCTGGCTGTTAGCGGGTGGCGGGCGTTGCGTCAGTCATCAGGGGAGATTTATTTATCCCAGTTAAACAGCTGTCCGGTCATAAGAGCAGAAGCTTAGTACTGTATATTTACCCACAATAACCCCGGTCCAGAAAGGGCTGGCTCTGGGATGTACCGAAATCCTTCTTCACATAAAATGATTCAACATTATCTCCAGTGAACCTCCTTCAGTCAGGGGTACCGTATGGTCCAGAGACAAGCTAATGACTGCTTCAGAAAGCGACCAATAGGATGACAGAATTAACAAATGAGAAAAACACACGGATTGGCTATGGAATCTGAAGGTAGCTGTGTAAGAGTAGTTTCAAGTGGTTGTCTAACCGAGGTAGCGCTTTATCTTCAAAAAAGAAACCGTGAACCTGGAGGGCATGTCCCAAGTGAAAAGCAAGTCCTGCGGGTGGGTCTTCCTGTCCACTGCCCAGCTCAGTATAGGGCACATTTCAGCCAATTGCACGCAGACCACATTTCACTGGACGAATGAGGCCTCAGCTGTGTGAGCTTTAGGTGTGTCCTATTTTAAGAATATATATATGTGTGTGTGTGTAGGTTCAGTTCAGGTTTCTTCAGCTAGATCACTGGAGCTGCAGGTTGCCACAAACACAGCAAATGTAGTGTTCAAGTGTATGTCTGGAGTTCTCATTCAAAATGTATATAACCTGCTTTTTCCAGTGAGACCTGTGTAATCAAAAAACTAAACATTATGACCCCAAAGCACTGTTGCAGAAAAGGCCATTTAAGGCATCTTTAACCAAATATTATGAACTATGGCTTTGGTTTCTTAAAGTCAGATAATACAAATTTCATTTCATTTCATTTTCTGTCAACACTGCAAGAATTCATGCAAACATCTGCTTTAACGTGTTAGTTCGCTAATACGCTATTTTACAGATACATTTTACACGAGGCTCCTGGTGTTCATTGTGCATAATGCCCCCTATCTGCAGGAGGGAGGCAGTCCGGAGTGGGGGGTGTTATCTGCCAGTGGGGGGAGCAGAGAGTTCCCATTGGTGGGAGAGCAGCTGAGCTTGAGATGGCGCAGGTACTCCGCGTGGACCGGCTTGTGGCACTGTAGAACTTCAATGGCCTCCTCCACTTTGAACCACTCCCGCCTGCGGCCTGCAGGGGGCGATAGAGTGGAGATATGCAGGGAGATGAACCAAGGTTCGATGCAACTAAATGGCTGAGGATGTGTGACAATTGCGCAGTTGTAATTTCACCGGCGAGGAAATCATAGGATCACATCCGTTAGTAATTAGGTTGCATCAGCATTTTTGCTTGAGAACAGCTGATAATTGTATGTGTACGGTCCCCAGTGCCAGTCATGATCCTTCAGCTCCCCTGGAGGGCGCTCCCACAACAGCTTTCTTTTACACCTCACTGTACGTGATCAAAACAACTCACTGAAAATATTTTCTGCATGAATGAGCCTCAAATACACCCAAGGAACAAGTTAGGCTGTTTATAAGAAGCTTATTTTTAACAAAGTGATTCCTTCTTTTAGAACAAGATTGAAAGGTGCCAGACAAACCCCCTTTTGGGGTCAGAGGTCAAAGGGTCATGTAAAAAAGGTCAAACGGCACCATGTTTTCACCATGAACTGACAGTTATGTCTATTGGACATATTTCATTACAGGCGCCTTGGGTGGAAAAGATTGATTTTGCTGGTGAATTCCTAATTCCTCTTCAGGGGTTACAGACACTGGGACACTGGTTGGGATTAAGTGGTTACGGTGATGGATGGATGGATTGATGATTACAGACCTTTTACTATTTCTGAGCCCACAATGTATGACTATTTCCTGTCAATGTCATCCAGTATGAAGTTGCACAGTTTGTAAACATCAGTGAAATAATACAAATTCCTTTTTCTGCCATACAAATTGAAGCCTGAACCCTCTAAGTGGATCACTGACCTAACAAGGCTGTTTATGAGGTAATCTGTGCTCTGGGAACTTTGATCCTCATAACAGCAATTGCTTCTATTTATGATGAGAGCAGAAAAAAATGGCAGGAATGAGAGCAGAATGATTGGGCGGCGTTGCCTTGGCAACAGTAGGGCATGCCACGAGGACAGTGATAGTTTGTGGTTCATATATTTTGGCTCCTGCATGACTTCAGTTTACTGTCACTCTAGAAATGTCAGGCAGGCCCAACACTGTTAAATGACCCGAGGGTCTCAGATAATGGGGGCCTCTGAAGGACCATGGGACGGAGGATGATGCAGGTCTGCTCTGGGAAGCAGTTCAGACACTTTAGTGCACTCAGGGTCATTTTCTAGCAGAGATTCCGGGTCTGCCCAAGCTATCGCCAGCACTGGGTTAGCGGAGGACAGCTTTACACTGAGGCATGCATGGGCAGTGTCTCTAACAGACAGCCTGCCATCTGCTATATAGGTATCGACCTGTACTGAGAGACCAACAGACAAGAAAACAAGATACAGAGACACATAGAGTCTGTAGTTCGGTCAGTGTCTGTTGGTGTGCGTGTGTGTGTGTGTCTCTGTCTATGTCTGTCTGTTGTTCCATCTTATCTTGTCTGTGTCTGTATCTATCTGTTGTTCAGTTTATTGTCAGAAAAACAGACAGACAGAGACGGAGCAGCAGACAGACAGACAGAGACGGAGCAGCAGACAGACAGACAGAGACGGAGCAGCA
>JAODUD010000001.1:7162273-7186356 GCA_026784285.1 Stomatorhinus walkeri | reverse complement strand
GGGGGGGGTGGATTCAGGACTCCCCCTGTACTCATCTGAGTGCAGAGGCAGACCCAGACGCTTGGCTCAAACCCCAGTTGCAGTACGCCAACCACTGCCATGTCATTATAGCCCAGAAAACGGAACAAAACAAAACGAAACAAAAATGCATTCCACAGAGCAGTGTGTGTTACTGCTAGGGCCAGCCAGAGAAACAGCGCCGTCACAGCCGATCGGTCACTCCTAAGCAAAGTCCTGGCTTGGTGGGGCTCTCCGGCCGTCTCCTTGGAAACCAGCAGAAAGCTTCCTTCTGATGGGTGAGATCTAACAAATACTGACACTTCGTCTTCTAGAGGGACACCAACAACTCCAGGGCCTTGTAACTGGCCCTGCCGCCCTATTCCAGGAGACCGAGTGCTTACACATCCTTGCTGCTAAACCAGAGCAGGTCTCTGGACAGGATCATAATTCCAGGGGGGGTAGGTTCCAGGCCCCCCCAGGTAATGGCTAAGTAAAAGGTAAACCCTGCACAGGTGACGAAGGTCACCCAAGAGTACCGTACAGCCGTGATGGCACTGAAAGCTTGACCAACTGCAAGTCTCTCATATCAGAACGACGAATAGATATAACACTACGTTATTTTTTCTGCCAATAGGGTGCCAACAAACCGCTTGTGCAAAAGTGTGAAGTGCCCGTGCAGAACATGTGCAATGCATGTCTTGCCAATTAATTGCAATTTCAGCTCAGGCAATGTGGGGGTGGGAGGGGGGTGTCATGCTCCCTGTTGCCAAGGTTACGGTCTTATGCGTGCCAGCGTCCTGGAGACGATCACGCCATACGCTTTGGAAGGAGCTCAACAGTTCTATTGGGACTGAGGCCTTTTCTCCAATAGCCAAACTTGAAGTACCACCTGAGGGCAGATCCATCAGACTTAGTGCAGAAAGACAGAGGCCAAGCCAAGGTTCTGCTTCAGAGGCTAGCGTGGTAAAATCGACACATTCTTGGTAGCCATGTTCGATACGAGCTCGAAGTTTCTGATTAATGGCCAGTAGAAACAAAGATCACTGCTTTTTGGTGAAGCAAAAACGCCAACATGTCCCAAATTTTAAGTCCCTCTGGCGCCAACAGTGTTACATGCTATTACCATGGTTTTGATATTGAGTGATCTCCATAATTGCAGGTCAGCAAACACCAGCAACGTGGGCAACTGGACTGGACCTGCACAATGGATTAAAGTCAGAACTTGGAAAGGGGGAAATTTAGGGGAGGTATCTGGTCCATAAAATTTCACATTATTTGTTTATGTGTATAATTGGGCTGGAGCCAAGGCAAGGACAGGTCACCTAACAGATTTATGAATAAACAGACAAAAATACACACAAACTGCATTGTGGAGGAATAAGTATTGACTGAAGAACAGAGAGTCTGTAGTCTGTAAATAAGGCAGTGTGGCACTTTATTTTAGGAGCACATGTGAGAGACCTCGATCGTGTACATACTGCAGGAGGACCTTGAAGCCGTGTTCTTTGCCCTATAACCCTAAACCCTAACCGCACTAAAGAATTCCTGGGGATTGCCCTAGGGCGGCAGGAAGCCACAATGCCAGTTTAGGAAAGAAACGAAAACAAAGATTTTGATGCCAAAAGTTCCACAGGACAAAGGGCCTTTATTAGGCAAAGTTACTACGCACACCTACAAACGCACGGCTGCAAAGAAATATGCCGCAAACACAATGAAGAAAATGACACGATAAGTGCACGGACTCCCCAAGGCTGCACGCAGAACCGGAGGCTTTCAAAGGGACACCGCGGCCAATTCGTCCACTACTTATTTCAGCGTCGCGGGTTCACGCGAGATCATTTCCATAAATATTATATTAGCTATAAAACTGCCGTTTAAAGTGCGGTTTCCCGATGGGCATAGGAGGGGAGGGGAATGCAGCGCCCCAGCTAACTAAAACAGATCCATCCTATTAAACGGCACGGGCTGCGAGTAGCAGCCGGGATAGAGTTACAGTTACTTGGTATCCTTTGCATTTTACACGTTTCTAAACATGGATCTTTTAGTTCAAAATAAATCCGGGGGTGTATATAGGCAGGCCAAGCGCGACAGGGGGCACCCCTGCCGAGGAGCACCGTGAGATGAGCCACGTCCGACGCCGGCTTTCTACAAAGCAAACCAGTCCTGTTCCGCAAACCAATACGCAGGCGACATTCAGATTTATCCCTATTTCCATCCGTAGTATTCATTTTGAAGTGAACCGGTCTACTTGCGAAACTGAACACAAAAATCGTAACAACGTATCCCGTAGTCTACAGTTCAAAGTCATGCAGATAGAGCCCCCTCACCTCCGTAATCGCAGAGATTTAATGTTACATAGTAAATATTAATGCGGTCTGAGGGCTTCACCATGGCCGCTACTCCCCCCCAACAGAGACACACACCCCCGACGGGAACCTGCTCCGAGGCGCCTGGCTCCCCCTCTACTGCGCGGTAGAAGAAGAAGAAGAAAAAAAAAACAAGAAATCTAGACTGAGCTGGATCTCCGACGAAAGACAGGGGGACGAGGCTCGTCGGCCCGCTTCCGTAAATACCTTCAAGTTTGTTTAACGCAGCATGCAATCATCTGTCGGGCTATTTCGGTATTAAGTGTTTAATCATTTAGCTTGGATCCGAGGCTCAGGGGATCCTCGTCAGAGAACCTTAAATAAAGCAGTATCGTTTGCAAAGACGATGCGGTCAATTTAATGCACGCCAGTCAGCCTGCCAATGGACACGTTTATGGTGTTATTAACGTTTTGACATATTATCGTGTTTTTGGCCGTAAAGGGGAGCGGGTGTCTCCGTAAATCTGGCCAGTCTTACCTCCTCTTCGAGTTCGTTCTTGAAGCAAAGACACGCCGCCCGCTTCTTGAAGCCCTCGCAGTCGTACGTCCTGGTCTGGTTAGGCTTGAATTTCATCATGTATCCCAACCTTTATTCCTCCCCAAAAGCCAGGCAAAAATACAGCAAACTGGAAGAAGTGAGCCGCCAGCGCCGGGCTGGACGAGACAACCGGCATTAACACGCAGGTCCGTAGCGCTGTTTCAGAGACGGGCTCCCCGCGATCTGTGCCATTTAGTCAGCCTATTAGTCCATGCTATTTGATACCTTTCTGATATTTCCCGTAAGTATATTTTCCAGTCGACAAACGTTAGCATTCACATGCTGCCTGTAGATCATGTAGATTCGGTCAGTGTCTCAGCCCCCCGATACCGATGTCAGTCCTGTATTTAAGTGAACTCCCAACACAATCCTCCCACCGACCTTTACCACCAATGCGCAGCCGCAAGTCCGACTGTCGATTCGGAGTGCAGCGTCGGCTCCAGTGAGCTTCCACAGCACAAAGCGCAGCTAGAAGCAGCGCAGCAGAACTCAACACAAATCAGCTTAGCTTGGCGCAGCGCATTGCAGCTCGTCGCAGCCGGACGCAAACCAGCGCAGGGCGGCGCAGCTCTGCGCAGAGGAATGCGCGGCGCCTGCTGATCGATATGAGACTGTGGAGTCGGCGACCGCAGGCAGACGCCAATGAAGACATCAATAAAGGTCACGTTTTTCTTAGATATAGATGGTGAATATTTAGAAACATTAAACCGATCGATTCGACAAAATGCCTTCCAAACTACAGGCGTGCGTGACATAGCAGAAACATTTTCACAGATCGAAGACTTAGAATTTGGAGAAGGGGAACATTTCAAGTTACCTCGACCTTTTCGTGCTGCTTTAAATGACTGATTAATTATTTTAACAAGGAAATCGGCATACTGTCATCATATGTCCAACATTTGAATAATTTAGACATAAAAACAGCCCAGTTCGTCAAATATGATCTTGTTTTTCTTTCTACCAAATCAGTATTTATTATATTACTGAGAAGATTGCTGTCATCTTATTAAGAAACAAGTACAATTGTTGTTTTGAGCAAGTACAATTAATTGCTGTAAGGATATTATCTGAAAATAAGCAGATAGCGACTTGTTCCGATTACCATGAGCCATGAGAGAATGTTGGGAGACCGAAGAACGGCGAAATGACCAATTTGGCTACATTCGTTGACTGAGAAGTGTATACGATGTGAAAACTGACTGCTGTTGTTGTCATAAGCCTGGAAGACATCAGACTGTATACAATAGTGACCAATTACCAGCACATGCTTTGGTATATCCCAGGGCTATTCAAATCACAGCCCTCAAGGGCTGAATACTACTGATTTTCCAGCCTTTCTTTTACCTGTGAGCCAGGTGTGAAGCCTCTGGCCAATCAGAATCAATAATTATTAAACCAACTACCCTGGAGAACTAAAACTAAGGCCTGGATTTGGAACTGAAGAGCCCCACTATATCCTACACTCAGCGGAGTTAAACTAGGAGATTCAGTGTTGGATAGTAATGTGAATCATGTCATCGCTGGCTAGTCAACGTGTGTAGGCTGGTTTATTTGAATGTGGACTTACTTTCTGAGGACAGTGATTCAAGTGCCAGTATGGGGCCGATAACATAACTGTGGGTGTGGTCTGCATGCATCTAGACAACGTGTGGATACACTGGGTTTGGCTGAGTCAAGCAGCGTGTAAAATGTATCACTCCATCCTATCAATGTTGGCAGTGATATCATTCTTAGGTCATCAGTATGGCAGAGTCTGGGGCCAGTGGGATGCCCGAAAGAGCTGATGACTTCTTGCCCAGTTTAACACTGGGTGTCATCCTCAGTGCTCATCAAGACTAACAGCTGTTGCCGTTGACTTCACTGGAGTCATGTGATCCCTTCCATTCCCAACCTTGACCCCCCTTGCTCTCAGGTTCCCCAGACAATCTCACCCCAAACCATATAGGAGTCTGCCTGGTCCTGTCAACACTTACAGTCCTGAAGAGTCTTCGAGTGCAGCTTCTGTTCCCCAGTGACAGTCATGGGAGGGGGGCACAAATGGAGGATTGATGTTGGACAAGTGTCATGACGGGTTATACCCAGAGTGGCAAGACTAACTCAGGCGTGATGAGACCCACTTGCGATTTGAGTTGATGACCTATGATTACAGCAAATTGGACATCAGTCAAAATTGACTCAAACGTTTTTACAACATCGACATTTAAACTTGAAGGTTCAGACTTCTATGTCCCAGGGAACTCCAAGGCTGCCTTCTTGGTTGACTTCTATAATAGAAACCTGGTTCTTGGGCTGAACACTGGATCCATGGTGTGCCTGCTTGGGCTGGTCGAGACAGCCTTGCATTTCAAAACAGACCTCTGAGGTAAACATCTGTGGCTTTCTGAAACCACGAGAAACACTCCGGGATTCATCCCGTGTAACTACAGGGTAACCACACGCTCCTAAGAGAGGCACGCTGGAGTGCCGTCTCCAGAAACAACCCAGCCCTTCATCCGGCTGCTCTGTTTGCTGTACCACAGCAGAGATGGAGAGCAGTAATTCTGACTCATTACCACTAACAAGCAAAGAACCCTGGGCCACATTTAGGGTTGAGATTGGGGCCAGCAAATCCAGTTCAGAGGGCCCTCAAAGTGACGGACATTCAGTCCCCCGCAGGGGTATATTACCAGCAGGGCTGCCTAAGTTTCGTGGTGCGGCCTGTCTACAGACATCTGCAGGCCTTTGGCTTTCGGACTCTCCAGCGTGACAGTGACAGGATAGTAGCCATATATAGCCCAAGGTCTCTGCTACGGAATGGTGTCAGAGTCGTCATTTATTTGCATTAGAACATAGACGAACCCTGGCACTAACCTGCAAGTCTGGATGGTCCCAGATAGTAATCAGACAGACTTCAGCAAATTTTTATCTAGCAAGCCTGTGTTTTTCTTGTTATGAAGTTATCCCTGACCCAAAGCCAGAGACGTCACCCATCTCTTATTTTTAAACAAGTCAGTGAAATTCTATGATAGGAGCTTTATGGGGAATAGGACTGTTTGTTTCTTTGTCGTGATCAGGACAAAATTGGAGGATAATGACTTCCGGTGGGGTACTTCTGAAACATACCAGGCGAGGAGTTATCGGTCCTGCTTGTACACGACCGAAATCTGCCACACGTGTCCCATGCCAGGCGTTCACTGCTGTCTACTTGAACTTTGGCAGTTCAGTTTATAGCCTCATGATGAATCTGGGAGTTGCTGTTGTCGCTGTTGAATATAGCATTCCTGTTAGGCCCACCCCCAATTCCTATGAAGAACATGGCTTCCTGCAACGGAATCAGACAGGGGATCCCATTTGCCGAATGGAAAATCCACTGTTGTGACCCCTAACCATAACCCTAATCTTGATCTTTGGGTTAAAATGGGTGTTTCTCATAGTCAGACAACTGTTTAATAGAGGTGGCTCATGGGCTTAGGCTGTGGTAATCCAGCGTGTCTCCATGACATCATTGTGTGGCTCTTATTATGTCATCAGAATGAAACAACTTAATCTGTCCTGCCAAGCAGGTGAGATGGCAGCCTTGCTCTTTCAGAGCTCCCGTTCTTGACAAACCGAAGCCAAATCTCAAGCAAGATGCAGGCATCCGAGACGGACACAGAGACACAATCCAGTGACCAATTCTTGGTACACGGGGGTGGGATTTCCTGCATCCGCATTCCCACTGAGCCGTTACAATTATAGCAATGTAATGCTAAAGCTAAGCCTCTGCACCATACATTATGCAGAATACCCAGGCTACCTGACAAGCTACTGACAAATTGATTAGCCTGGATTATCATGCAGCATGTGTCCTTCCATTGCTAACTATGTAAGTAAAAACAGATGACTATGTGAGCACTGGCTGGGAGATAACAGTTGGACCAAAAGCTGACCTGGCTGATTTCAGGCCACTGATTGTGGATAATCACATATTTATCGCATAATCATTGTTTTCTGCAATGTCCCTGTTTTCTTGGTCTCACCAGTTTGCCGACTCAGAGGGCTTTTTCGTGTTTATCCCAGAAGCGGTTTGCCAGCCGTGCCAGGCACCCACGGAATGCCAAGGGGCACACCTCATTCTGCCTGGATCTGTGGGGTGGGGGGATCGTTAACAACCGGGGTAGAGAATAAACTTATCGTTAAAGCATTTCAACACAGAATAATTGACAGCAGTCTCCGCAAAACAAACAGATAAAAACGGTCAAAGGATTGTCTGAAAACATTGTTTATGTTAGCAATTGTCCATAAATATGTGTTTAAAAGGGTGATTGTTTGTAGTGATTTGGTCCTAATTTAATTTGTTTACCATGATGCAATATTGTGGAAATAAAAAGGTATACATGACAATCATTTAGACAGAGCACTTTGTTCTGTAACTGGTTAATGCGGGTGACGAAATGTACCAGTAAAGTGTATAACCTGCACAGAACAGGGGCCCAGAGACTGATGAAATGGAGATACAGTTTGATTGATAAGAATTTGATCAATGACAGCAAAATACATCAAGCAAGGGACCTGCACAAAGAATCAGCCAGCCTCTTGGAAACTCAGCAGAGAACGTCCACAAAGCTTATGCTTTAGATGGAAACACAATGTTCCAATAATCATCTCAGGAAAAACCACATCGCCGTAGACACTGCAATTTCCCTAAGCAAAACAGCTGTGTTTTTCTACAGACTGCATGAGATAAAAACAGCAAAGTGTTTTTTTGTAATGTCTTTTTGTTTTCTGGTTGCACACAAATTAATGGAGAGAGTCACTTTGTACCCAAGAGACGACAAACGGGGGAAACATATAATCTTACCCACAATGCTCCAGGAGGGGTATAAACAGGAGGCAGACCATATAATTTGCATGCTGTTGTAATGTGATACAAAATACGGCTACCTCCAACAGCCACGTATCTCAGGGGACATGTGGGCTGCAGGTAAGACATGAAGAAGAATGCTTATCCATCTTGAAATGTTTGTTGTAGTCAGGAGGGATCAACACTATGCCGGACTTCACCTTTTGACCCAAAAACGGTAATATCGTGCATTATTTTTGTGACGCTGGGTATTTGGTGACATCATCCTATAAGAATATCACCCCGTTGATCGCTATAGTAATTTATGCTCTCTGTTCAGGGGGAAGAAGCTTCAGGCAAATACTTTACTCCTACACTCCTCCCTGTTCTGCTCTCCAGGGCCCTGCTCCTTCGCTCCTGCTATGTTTGGCAAGACTCAGCTGCAGAAGCCCTGGGGTGGGGGCCCCTGGCAGGGTTGGGAGGCCCGGCCTGGAGAATGCCGTCTCTGAGGGTCGGGGTCAGTCCCAGCTCAGCAAACTTGTCCCGGGGAACAAGGAACCGACAGGTGAAGGGGGAACTCTGTTTCACAGTCACCTTTACACTTGGTCATGAGAGAGCATAAGTACTGCTCATCTGGCGGCTACTGCTCAAAGCCCATGTGGTAGCCTAGGTAAGCTTTACCTTGCTAAAGCGGCACCCCCCCAAAGGTGGCCCCAAAGTTAAACAGCACTGGGGAACACATTAGGTGGCATAAGTAGTTTTCCAGTCACATTAAGTCCCCCCGCACACATTTTCCCACATCTCATGCCCCCACCCAGGACTAACTGTATGTGCACCTCACACTTGTTAATGAGTCGAAGGTTAGGTGGACCACCCTGTTATGGACCTAATAGAGGCACCTCCTGCTTCCTCGAACCCATGACTCATGAGTCCAATCAGGTGACTCATTCTCACACCCTTTCATCGATCCAGAAAGAGGAGGTAATCTGTGTGGACGAGCCGCTGCATACCAAATGCGGAACATGTGACTGCAGGCATATCGCTCCGCCCCCAAGGACCCATCTCAAAATAATGTACCCCCCTGACATCGGTGAGGTGGGCATCCCCCCGGGCTAAGATTTCTGAGCACGGACACCATGTGAGACAACTTCAACGCCAGCATCAAATTGCGCTGGGCAATACAGACGAGTAACCGGCAGCAGCAACTGCGGCCTGTGGTTCGAGACACACGCAGTCAGACTTTTGCACCGTTTCTCCCAGTGTGTCCCACCCAATCACCTGGCTTTGAGCCACAACGTTTCTTATGGTAAAGGCCAGAGTTGAGAGGTGTGGAAAATCATGACGTGAGCTAGTAGAGAACCGTTCCCTCCACCAATCTGCCGTAGCAACCCTACAGCAGACGCTAATCCGGATATGAACAGCTGAACGGTTACCCAACCTGGTCCAGTTATCTCTGCTTGTACGGTGTAACTGCAGGTGTGTATCAGCCCATATCAGTCAACTCTACATTGATCAGCGTTGGGTTGCTATAGGATGAATCGCTAAGGTTTATAACAGTCCTCTTAGCTGGCTGGTCTCACCTCCTCTCCGCTTACCCTCCAAAGGCACGGCAGGCTGTTGCAGCACACCTGGCGTTGCACAACAGCTTGATTTTACAAGGAAACATCTCTCTCTCTTTCTCTTCATGTATTCCGACATGATGCTGCCAGGCGTGCCGTGGGCTGTGGAAAGACAGCGAGGAGGAAATTGGCAGATGAACGAGATAAATTGCACTAAATATCCATCATTTCCCGAAGCAAAGCTGAGGCGAGACGTAGCTTTACTGTGTACCGCAGCTGTCAACGGCCCACGGCAGGCTGGCCGTGGGCGGGGAATGACACGGAGCCATCAATAAAGCTAAAGTGCATTGAGCAGCCCTCAAACACCAGCTCATTGCTTCAGAGTGAGATGTAGTGCCACCTGATCGCAGGTACAATAACAGCAAAGAGTCAACAAAGGAATGATTTAGTCACCAAAGGGTCCAACAGACGACCCCTAACAAGAATTTCTCCTGCACAATCTCTGCTTAAGAGCAAACCCCCAATCTTTCTCCACAGCATAACCTTGGGTTTAGCACCTCATGTTCTCCTTTGTTGATTCCAAAACAGCTGCTTTCGTTTTCAAGAGGGATTGGTAAAGTAGTCTCCACTCTCATTCTTTCCTTGTGTCAAGTGGTTCTACACACCACCCCACCAGGAGGAAGTGTCACTGTTTGTCACTAACCCCTCACTCCTTCCTAAATACTTAGGGGGCACTGGGTTCTTTCAGTAGAGCTACTTACTACTTGTCTGATTCACAAAATGGCAAATGAGCAGATTTGTAATGTAAAACTAGATTATAGATACGTTATTGATCCCAGTGAGGAAATTGTATTTACCCCTCCCTCAACTTGTTCTTTGTAGATTGCCATTGGAAATATTAAAATTTTGTTTTTATTTTAGATGCATTTGTGAAATTTGAGTTACTAGGAATACAATAAAATGTAATTAAATATTAATAGCCAATTATAGTTCATAGCTCAAGGGTGAAAGCAGGATTATGGACAATAACACACAGTAATAGCATTACTCACTAATTTTTTATATTATCCCATCCAGAAATCCTTGACTCACCACAAAGGTACACATTCCATTTTGCATCATTTCTATGATTCAATTCATGCAATGAGTAGCTCCGTCAGCGAATGTCGCTGCTGAACCTGGCCGAACTCAGGACACCAACCGTTTCAAACTGGCTAATTCGGCTGCACGTATTCACCCATCCCCGCAAAAACAGCATTAATCCGCAGCTCAAACAAGGCTGGAAAGCTGGCAAGTGCTGAAAGAGGAGAGTGAGTTTCTCTTTTGGCATACTTTGCGACTTGGGAATTCCCCAGTAGAAATGACACAAACAAAGCATTTACTAAGAAAACCATATGCAAGAGGCCCGGTTCCTACATGGCTGCATTGCGGCCTTCGAAGAAAAGCCTGAGGCGACTGGCACCCGGATCAGCACGCTGAAGGGCAGGAATAGAGCCTCTCCCTCACTGAACGGGAAATCTGCAGCATGTCGCTGTGCGTTCAGCATCCATCCCATAATTGCAACTTTCTCAAGACTGCAGCGTTAACAGACTTTGCCTTAAGACATTTCCTTTATATTTTGAACGCTTTTCTAGCCGTCTTGAAGAACTTGCATGTTTTTGTGGTAGGTGTTTTGTGCGAGTAAATTGACCTTTTTACAGCCAGGCATTTCACTCTGGTTAAGCATTGCTGCTCAAAGCTGCAACAGCAAGGCCAGACCCCATGACTGCAGCCACTCACCTTCAAGCCCTAGACTGCTATGCCACCCCCCCCTCCCAGCCTCAGCCTTTTGTATGAAACTGAATCTCACCAAAGATCTTGCAGCAAGTGATTGAAGTCAATGAAGTACTGGGCCAGACAGAGTGAGAGATCTCTGTTTTGACAGAATAAGGATGTTTGTTAGAAAGTAGGTGGCTACAAAACCACACCCTCCCCACACTGCCGTCAGTCACTCAGCTGGTATTAACTGGATTTACCTTGCCTGTTCAAGCATTAGCTGGACTGAATTTGAGACGGTTTTGTCAGGCACATTTTAGCTCTCTGCGTTCGCATTAAAAAGCATGTGAAAAATCAGCTGGCAAGAGTGTCTTTAGAAGGCTGCGTGACTCATCCCAGTTACTGATGTCTAACATTTACATTTACAGCATTTGGCAGATGTAACAGCGTCTCTATTCTATGAAAAATCCATTACAGGTGAGGAAACATGTCAGGACACACCATTTTAATACAAAATAGCCCCTTGCAGCCTTTTTACGAATAACATAGCTTTCATAATGGAACTGTAACTAATCTATAAGCCTTAACTGCATGTTTAAACTGCTACACTCACAGATGTCTACAAAAGGGAAATTCATCTGAGGTGAGAAAAGGCTCTTTTAACTTAGGACAAGCTACTAAAGAAAAAAAAAACAGATACAAGGGCTGAAATGCAGCACTTCCCTGTCCCGTCCAGCAGGGGGAAGTCTTGTACCCTATACAGCATGGGACAGGCTCCAGGACCCCACAAACCTGACTAGAATAAGTAGTTGGAAGTTTGTTAGAATACAAGTTTCAGACATTTACTCAGCCGTGCAGAAAACCTTTTTTTCCCTTTCATGCAAATGGCACGTTTACATCCAGCACCCTCTACTGGATTGTCTTCAAACTGCATGGTGGAACACAGTTAAGTGCTAGATAAATGGAGCTAGTGCCAGACTACCTGTAGACAACACAAGAAGCAGTAAGAGCACAGAAATGTGCCAGTGATATACAAGCAGTCAGTGGTGAGGCTGCGAATCCTTCTAGTATGTCACTCATTTCTATACTGAGATTTACAGAGATCAGCCCCCACGTCCTGTTGGCATTCTAGCCAGAATGGGATAACTTTTGAATAACACGGAAAAAGGTAGCCTCCAGCTACAGTACTCCTGCTAGCATTAGTTTGATCACCACCTTCTTGCCATGAGTGGTAATGCTGTGTGCAGGTGTCAGTGATTCTTCTGGAACTTTACAATAGACAAACACACAGATACCTGCTGAAGTACTCACCTAATTCCTGCACAAGACGACAGCTTTCAGCAAAAGGTTGCGGTGGTGACGTCTGTGGTCCCATTTAGGCAGAATTATTAAAGCAGCATCAGATGTATGCTCTGAATATAGTCACTACGGATGACTTGGGTGCCATGGCCAGGGCTCCTTTCTTGCCACCAGGGGGCGGTCTTCCAGAAATGGAAGCCAGGAAGCTGGACGTCCACGGCGACAGCTTCCCAAGCTGCCGCTCAGACACAGGGCAACAGCAATACTTACTAATCAACAGTTTATTTACATAAAGAACAAAGGATGTGTATGAATTGCTTTCATTTCCACAGAGCCACAAACTATTTTGTTCCCATTTTAATATAAAGAATGAATTTACAATCAGTTCATTTTTAACAGAGCTTTTTTCTCTCTCTCTCCCTCCTCCAGGAACCGTGAATCACAACTGGCAGCTTGTGGCCGCTGGACTGACAGCAGGATACCGTCTTTGTGCCATGAAAATGGGGAGAAGAGAAGTGGCGGTCACAAACCAGGGGGGTGGGTCTGGCAGTGCTGCGGCTGCCAGACTCCCCCCGGAACCACAGAACGCGAGGAAGGAAACTATAATACCAAATACAACAAAAAAAAAAATCACTAAAAATCAGATTTACAATTTTTTTTACGCCTCTTCCCAGACAGCTATCCAGAATTAACAAGCCTATATTAGTCTACATTGAGAGCAAACACAACATGATGAAGGGAAGGCCTTGTTATTATTATTACTGTGAATATTTTAGTCATCTCAAACACTTTATCCCTGCCCAAGCTGGATGCAGTGATTAAAAGGCAAGCTTTGATCTCTCTACAGCACCTACGGGTACGGACAGCTCCAGAATAAGGGGCATCATGTAGACGGTGGCAGGTTAGCTGTGTTTCATACACCAGGAATACCACAGTGACATTAAAAGAAAAGGTAAAAGGGACTGCGAGCCACCAGTCACCCCCCCAAGCACACGCGCACACACACTGAAGCAGGACCGGGACGGCCAGTTTGGGTTCCACAGGTACAAACAGCCACCCCATCACACAGTCACACGAGAGATGGGCTCCCACTCAGGCTTATGAACAGCGAATCGGGACAAAGACGTCTGCTAATGTGCATTTAAATCACCAAATGGTCTTAAGTCTTTTTTTTTCTTTAATATATTCTTTGTTTCATTAATTTTCTAAGACTGTGTCCTTTAAATGCAAACGAAAGAGGATGGGGTCTTGGCAGAACACAGGTGGTCGTGTTCACGTTTGACTTTAAACTTCAATGTTGTTTCCTGCGTAGAGTCTGGTCCACGTGCGAGCTGGAAGACAAAGAGAGCGACGACAAGCGACATGGGTGAGTTAGCCTGCGTTAGGCAGGCCTGTAGCTCAGCACAGCCGCAAACGATGACGCACTCCACACACGTGACCTGGGCGGCACAGCGATCGTTACACCTTGGAGCCCAGTGCCCCTCTGATTCATGTGACCCTCGTTCAGCTCACCTGTCTCTATGGCCTGAGCTTCGTTGGTTTTCCATTGCTCTGCAACATCATTAGCTAGTGGATCATCGGGGTTGGGAGCGCTTAGTAATGCCTGGATAGATAGCAGCACGGTGCGGATCTGCAGGGCAGGCGACCATTTATCTGCAAGGGAAAGTAGCCGAGCACAGAGAGGGTGGAAGACCAATGGCAGAGCTCTGTAAAAACACATAGTGAGCTCCATAGTAACTAATGCAACAAAGCCCCCCTTGCCTTTCATAATGCCCTCCACACAACCAAGGGATGCTCTGAAGCCCCCATGATCCCTTTGTCCTCACCTTTGAGGATGTCCAGGCATATCCGACCCAGCTTGTCTACGTTGGGGTGGTATATTTTGGTCATGAACCGTACTTTAGGAGCTGCCATTGGATACTCTTCTGGTAGAAAAAGTTCAAGTTTAAAAGTCCCTCCTTCAAAGGGTGAATCCTGGGGGCCGGCGATGACCACGTGGAAGTAGCGGGCATTCGCTTCATCAGGCTCCGCTTTGATCCCGGGGACAGGTTCAGCTAGCAAGCGCTGTGTCTCCTGGAGGTAGGGCATCACACACACACACACACACACACACACCAATGGTGAATACACGTTATCGATAGCATCGTATAAACAGGAAATGAAACACAGGCAAAATCTCCCATGATCCCTCAGCTGCACATGCCAGTTGTAAGGGAGGGTCAGACATGTACGTGTGAGCCATTGAAGGAGAGGGGGGAGCTGCTGATATTGAGAGACTAGCATGTCTAGAAGGAACAGCCAAGAACTCAACCAAGAATGCAGTTGGTTCAGCATGTATGTGCCAGGAAGATACCAATTCTGGAGCTGACCAGTCTGGGATTTCCACATCATGTATTTTCATACCTTTATACTCGAGTATTAAAATACCTCAGTTCCTGTTAATATCGTTATAATTATATGACACAGCTTGCACTGTTTCATTCCTTTATTCTATTATTTTACTTGCTTGTCTATTTTTCTGTCTTCTTGTTGTTCTGTGTTATTTGTGAAAGTAAACACTAACACTGCCAAAACAAATTCCTGGTACATGTAGTTATACTTGACCAATGGAGTGAATTATGATTCTGATGTACCTGGGAGAAGAATGACCGGAAATCCGTGCACACCAAGACTGAATTCTTATGAACCGACATGGACCAGAGAACCGTGTTATTCATGATGGAGACACACTACGTAATCATGGACTGTAAACATCTAATGCTTTTAAATGCTAAGACCACCGACTGCAGTCTGTTGCTTCTCCAGCAGGCTGAACATCTTGGACAGAAGGTGCACAGCAACACCAGCTGAGTTATAAATAGATCTAAATATGCTAATTTATAAGGCAGCAGAAGGTATGAGAAGCGGTGTTTAACCCGGCTGCTTGATAAAACAGCCCCAGTCAAAAGCTCCAGCCTGCCCCCTACGATCGATGTTCCGAACAGGTGAAGATGTGAGAAGTACTGACGTGGTGGCTGTTCACACACACGGGGGGCCGGTTCACCTCCCACTATGCCAGCAGACCAGCACAATCTCTGCCACTCACCGTACTGGTCTAGCCTTGTATCTGCAGGACACGACTTCCCCAAGAACCAGGACAAACAACCTAGCACCAGCAAATCAGAACAAACTTAACGGAGATCAGTGAATAACAGAAGAATAAGAACTTCGGGGGGAAAAAACTTTATCAACCCCTGCTCATTTGGGACCTTAACATTTGGGTCTAAAAGGATAATATTATTCCAAATACACACTGATGCAAAATTTAATTGTGTACATAAAGTAATCACTACACCTCTGAAATGAATGCAAAACACACGTCGAAAAAATCTAACAATCACATATGCTTACAAAAAAACCCACCAAGCATTAAAATATCACCAAACCTTTGAAGCTCCACCAACAAGATAAAGAGCCTCTTCAAATCTGGGCACTAAACAAAAGCCAGAGTCAATTTTGCAATGTGTGGCCCCTCCCAGTTAAGACATGTCTATTGCATATTCTTTAGGCATCTCCATTTACATACACAATGATATTCATTCAGTTCCGACATACAGCTAATGCATATTCATGGACATACAGAGTGGGCACAAGGAAAGCTTTGTAAAACATGTTAAATGTATGGCAGGAACACGCTGACATGCCGACACCGAGAGGGTCTGTTCCTCAGTTTCCTGCCAGCGCAGCAGCGAGCAGACAGAGGCCAACGAAGCAGAACGTGGATGAGAAAGTGGATGCAAACGACACACCGACAAAAACAAACAGTAAACAGCACGATTGCTTCACTATCTCTGCTGACTTTCACCGTCCTTGTCCATGTAAAAGTGATACGCCTGGCTGAAATACTTCATATGGATAATTTGAAATCATACTGTAGGAGAAAGCATGATAAATAATATCAATATAACTATACTGCAAAAAAAAGAACTGAAAACCACAAAGGGCTTGGAAATACACTGTTTCACAGTTACATTTCTCTACTGGTCTTAGTATCATAACTTGATTGATGCTTACTTCAAATCCCAGGGCCAATAACCACTGTAATAAAACTAAATTTTAACCAATTAAAATAGTTGTATTGTTTCTAAATGCAGGCAGGCTATTCCACAGATAAAGAGAAGATGATATCTTCCCTAAACTCCATTCTAAATATTCCCCTGCAATATTGCTGCCTACTGTTTTGGCTTCTTTAGATACTGACGACTAATGACTAATTTCTGTCAAAATCAAAATATTTATTCATGCTACAAAGAAGGATATCCGAAGCTCATTACAACCTTGACATTTCATCTATGGGTCTAAATTAAAATGGCACTGAAACAAATAATCAGTCTTTACCAAAAGGTGATACCTGAATATTCTGAACAGTGCTGAGAATGTTGCCAAAGAAGTAACCTTTAAACTACGTGACAGATTTTGAAACACAAATCTGCCAACAAATAACGTGCTTTAGCGATGAACATGCATACTAGTGACTAAGTCTTCATACATTTACAGACACACTACGGAATGTTACAAATTTCCCAGACAACCTGAAGTGCGCAAGAGGGAGGTCCCTGGTGAATATCCACAACATTCAGAGGTCTGTATCAGCATACAAGGGAATTTTACACGTGCAGCACAAGATGTGCAATAATCAGCACAGCATTCAGACTGGATTACAGACGACCCGTGTGGATTATTTTCCTTGACATCATTATAAAACCAACGACAACACATCTGTGACGATCATTCAACAAAATTAACACTCACCCTCATGAATACAATTAGACAAATACTGTAAATTTTAACTGATTTGTTAATGTATGATCCAATTAAATGTTTCAACAATCATTTATTGAGACCGGCCTGGATTTAGACAGACGGTTATGTTTCGGTTTGATTTAAATGTATTTCGTAGATTCAACAAAATCCAGTTAACCATTCTTCTAGACATCTGGGTTAGGTCAGTAAAACAGCATGAAAGGTTTATCTGACACTAACTGAATTTCTATACAGAAAATCGCATTTAGAAGCGTGTGCAGGTGAAGGTAGCTTATCATCCACCCCACTGATCGCTCAGCCACGAAACGCACGTCTTAGACGTTAAAGGATCTCCGCATCATCTGATGACCGGTGCCTGGGTGTGACCCGAACCAAATGCGAGTCCGAAACGCGGGACGCAGCGTGGAGAAAGGGGCATTTCACGAGACTTTCCTTGCTTGTTTATGCGGCCTTCGGGGAGACGGCGGCGCCGTAAGGCGGGGAGTGACACCCCGGCAGCTCATTCATTTCAACCTGTCGACAAGGCCCGGTATACAGAAAAGCCGTTTCACACCGGCCCGAAGCCACGTATCTCCAGCCCGGCGCCGCCGACGCCCCCCGAGGCTCCCCATGAGGGGGGGTTTTTTATTAAACTTTCGGAACTGGCCGTTAGAGGAGACACGGCCGGCTGTGTGCACTCGCCCCAGTACTTTCGGCGCAAGGATCAGTACCAGGCCGGCAAGAAGCAGCCACAGCCCGGGAGAGTCAGCCCGCTCCTATTACACTCCAGAGGCAGTGCCAGCTACCTTCTCCGCGACACGGACGGATAAGGGGCACGGTGCTCCGCCATCTTTAGCGGCAGGGCTGTATTTTTAAATCCAACCTTATTCGGGTCTGTAGCTCGAGCTGGACGGAAGTCGCGAGCTCAAGTGACAGGCGGGGGAATGCGTGCGAGTCCCGCGTTTCGCCGCAGTGAATCGCGCCCAGCAACACGGCCCCGGCGCCGCCCGCTACCGGCACAGCTGGCCGCATAAGACGCGTTTCACTTACCTTAATGATCCTGCGGGGCAGTCCTGCCATCTTGTCTTAATGCGGGTTTTTTTTTTCAGCTGTGACTCCTTCGGTGCGTCTCGGTTCGCTTGCCACGACTGCGCAGGCGCAGATGTTTCCTAGCGGTTCGCTGTGAGTGCGCAGACGTGGATGGTTTCCACCGTTACGAAGTGTACGCAGGCGCAAATATCTTTCTGGCGGGTCACCGCCATTGCGCAGGCGCGTAAGGTTCTGCAGGGGTTAGTACACTGTGGAGTGTTGCTGGACGTTACATGCAGTTCGACTTAATCTGAAAATCAAAATAAACTCCAAATGCATAACAGAGCGTGCATGTAATTAATTACAGAGGCGGTGTAGTGGAAGTTACTAATACATTAATCTTCCAACCCCTTATCCTGCACTGGGAGAGATTGTACTACCCAAACATTTTAAAAGTGAATTGTATGAAGTATTTTGTCTTGCACCTAACAGTGAACGTAAAAACGTTAATATTCCAAATATACATCCTAAGAATAAACAGATTATTTAAATCTATGGCATAATTTCCAGTATTTGGGTGCTTGCAGTCCATGAATTCTTTAGGGTTGTACTTTTATTCACAGGAATTCTCTCTGATTATTCACAGGAATTCTCTCTGATTATTCACATGAATTCTCTCTGATTATTCACATTTTCACCTCATGCTTGGAACAAGGATCAAGAAATCGGAACAATTGTTCACGTCGTTACAGGTTAGCTTAGTGAGACAGCAAGAGAGAATGATAATGGACCCATGTGTTTTTGTTCAAGGGTATTATGGCACTGTTATATGAAATGTTACTGTAAAGTTCATTAATAAACATGCCACATTTAGAGTTTAAAATTCTTAAAAGATACTGTGTTCATGGTTACTCTCCAGTCCCCATAATGCATCTTGTGCCAGGTCCATCTGGCAAACCTTTAAACACATCAGCCTCATTTGCTTATTAACTGCACAACTTAACTGTTTATTTAAGAAAATGTCATGTGGTCTTTATAGTTTATATTACATATTACAGGTGAGTCTTGGACTATCGGTCTTTGGGAGGATTCAGCTTCTTGCGTCTTCTGTGATACCTGGGGAAAAAAAGGGTGATAAACATTTAGCATGATTCTTCTTGACAGACTATTATTGGAAACGCGTTATGTAGCCACAGAATTCCTTTTATCTTCAGCTTGCAAGACCTTATGATATCTAAACATTCACATGGTTGCACTGTTGTCAAAGGGCGAGAGGAATGTTACCTACTAGAAGCTGAACCTTTGTTGCTAAATAACTGCCCTCACAACTGAAAGATCACCACAGAAGCCTGGCTTCTGGGAGTCTGCGCTCTATCCAATCTCAGGCACAGATTGGGACAATGTGTAGGCTCAAATATTGTGAAATACAGTGGTACCTCAGTTCTCCAACTCATTAGAACTCAAATTTCTTAAAAGTATAAACAACCAGTCAGAAAAAAAATGATCTAGAACTCAACCTGAATCTCAGAAGTCAAACCGTGAATGCTGACCTAAAATAACTTGTATGTGCAGGGAAATGAGTCACATGGCACAAAGGGTAACGCTTCAGTCTCAGCCTCACATTCGCTGTGATAGCATCGTGCATGTTTACACTAGTTGAATACATATATTTAGACAGTAAAAATACATTTAGACTGATAAACCGTAACAGTAATTATTATATAATAAAATACATTTAAAAATAAAGATTTCTTATTCATTATTTTAATAATAATGTCATGCCGAGTGGGAATGGAACGGAGACAAAGGCGCAGATGTCAGGGTATCGGGGAATACAGAGTTTAATTACAGGTAAGGCAGGCAAAACGCAGAAGGAGAAAACAATGACCTGACTGGGGAAACAAACTGAAATGAGAACTAAATACTGAGGACTAATGACAACAACCAGAAACAGCTGATGACAGGGGGATTCCACATGGGGTTAATGAGGGGGCGTGGCACACAGAAGGAACAGATGATTGGGGCAGGACACATTGTTTTTTTAACTTTACACATTGTTTGGATACATTAATTTTCTTACTTTACAAATTGCTGTTTTGATAATTGTGCTTAGATGTGTTTAGTACAGTATATGCTCTTGTTTTATCTGGTTCATTTTGTGTTTAAATGCTAAAAAAAACATATTTAGGTGTAATGTTTTGGGGCCGGGAACCAATGAATTGGTTTTCCATTATTTCTTATGGGGAAAATTCGATCACAACAAACTTTTTAAGATTCGATCCGGAGTTCTGAGCACATTAAATTCGAGTTCTGAGTTACCACTGTATAAGCTTAGGTTTTCTGAAACATTAAAATCTAAAATCTGCATTTTTATCATTTTTATCCTAGACAACTTATTAATAATGTGATCAATCTCTCGGAAAAGATACAAAATTTAGTTAAATATATTAAAAGTGGAGAATTGATGCACAAACAACAAACAAATTTTTTTTTTTTTTTTTTTTTTACAAATTTTGGTATAGCGCATTATCACAAAATTACATCATCTCAAAGCGCTTTACAGAATCCCCACCCAAAGCTCCCAGTGAGTAAGCCATAGGCAACTGGAGGAAAGAATGTCCACTTACTGCCCATAGGGGTACCAACGATGTTTTGTTGTGAAGAACATTTTACTAAGCTCCTCGATGGTGGGACCCGCCTTGTTCTGTGGGACTTCCATACTCAAATGAGCCTTCAGAACCTGGTCATGTGTTTCCGCTGGGTTTGACAGGGGGTCAGGTCGTGGAATGGGCTGCAGTGTACATTAAATAGCTTATCAAAATATCTAATTATTTTTTCACATTTAAGAACTAGTGTTATGTTACAATCTTTGAGCTGTAATACATTTCACAAAAAAACACCTAACCATACTGTCCATTCTCACCTGGGACAGCTCATATGGGAATTCAACAGCTGGGTGGTAACAGACTATAGTTTTACCATCTGGCGTCAATCCTATTTCAGCTTTGCTGTAAAAAAAGAATTGTGAAATCAGTTTTTGGACAATATTATATCTTCAAACTGCAGAAGAAGGCACTGCAAGTTAGACACCAAACACCAGCTGTCCATTTACACTTACCCTCTCTAAAGCACTCTAAGGTACCCATAAATGCATAGGTTTGGATATATTCGTAAGTCAAATTAAACTCATTTAACCTAAGATAAATTAACCTATTTAACCTAACATTATTAGAATGACGTATAAAAGTTTTGAATGCTGAAAGTTAAAAAGCTTCAGATACAACTACAAATTCTAAAAAAACACTGTAAAGAAAAAGAAAAAAGTATTTTCAAAGGTAGTAATCCTGATTTAATTAGACGTTAATTATCTTGTGCTATGGTACGAACTAATCTGTGGTTTTCTCAGAGATGATTCTTTTTTCCTGAACTGCACGACTCGGGATATTTACCAGTTCGTATCCTCATATGAGGACCCAATGGCGGTGGACATGGGATGAGCTGAAGCCAAACTTCCAACTGGGGGAGGCAGTTATCGAACGGCAGCGATTTTAATGTTTACGGAGACATGTACTATGCACTTCATCAGACATACCCGGCCAGACATTCAAGAAATTGCTCAGAAGTAAATTCCAATAATATTTTTATAAAACCGAACGTCTTTCTGCGCTTCAGCATCGGTCAGCTTGCTAATCAACAACGTTATTAGATATTTTAAATATCCAAACCAACTATAGGAAAATAGTTGATGTGAATATACACGTTTAACAACATTTTAAAATGAAGAGTTACATATAATATCATCCTGTCACATATCATGCAAAAGAAACAGTCCTAGCTTCCTACTGATCGCTGGATCTTTCTCATTGCGTTCATTACCCGTTTTACTTACAGTTATGCAGCGAGCAAAGCCTATTTAGCAGACATACCCGTTAAATGTGTCCGTTTGGTCACATTTAAAAGCTTTGTGACGAGACCCGCCAGTCTGATTACTTGACCTCCGGCCATGCTGCTCTCCCAGCTGCGCCAGGCGGAAACGTGCAGCAGCGAAAAAGGTCCGTGTGAAACACGGCGATCCGCAAGGTGACCGCTCGGGGAAAACCGAGACGGACGGTGGTCACGACGGAGCTTAGATATGGTGCAAATACCGGCTTAAACAATTTAACTGTACCGGCTTACTGTTTGATAACACAAGTATTAGGTTTCTTCATCCAATCACGTGTTTCTGATCACCTACTGGATTGGGGAACTGGACTGTCATATAAATTAAAGTAAGACTAAGAAAGAAGCTACCTGCATTCATTTACACCTCTGCCATCAGTACCCAAGGCTTTCTTGTTCCTTCGAGGTGCTAAGTGTTTAGTAGGGCGGCACCCACCATGAGGAGCCATGAGAGCTTAGTCTGCTTGCCTGGTTTAATTTTTCAACAGCAGTTTATTTTTAGTGATCTTATTTAACCTGGCCCTTTATCAGTCCTTGGAATTAGGGGACATGAAAATACACACACACAGAGGGAAAAAAACATTTAATTGGTTTGTCTTCATCCATATTACAATTGAAAAGATGCAACAGGATCATCTATTTGATAAAACAGATAAAGTAAGATGAATATTAGAACCCATTTCCTCCTGAAAGGTGGCAGCTTGGTCCTTTTGTTGACACCAAGCATGTTTCACATCTCAAGAATGGCGCTGTGTGGGATGGGGGTGTGAGGGGGGGACACTAGGAGAGATCCATGCCCGACGTGTTGCTCGGCTCTCCTGCAGTCTCTGCCTCCGTCTTCACCACCAGCCGCTCCCGACTACCAAAAGTCTCAGCCACTGTGGAGGCCAGGGGTGGGGGAGGGGGTTTCCTCTGGTTGGTCACGTATAAGCAACTTCCCCTCCCTTTAAGAGTACACAGGTACGCCCCCTCACTCATACCTGCAGCGGCATCACTGATGTCCCACACACGGAGGCCTTCCTTCTGTCCCCCAAAAGCATAGACGAAGGGCAGGTCGGGGGAGCAGCATGCACAGAACATGACCCCCTGTGGAAACAGAACCAGAATATGACTCACGCATGTGCCTACCCCACGACCACATACACTGCTGAGGCTCATCTTAAAGCAAAGAAAGCGATTCATGCAATGGCCGATGGGAGTTTGAAGCCAGTTTAGACTGTACCAGTGTTTATCAACACTCAAACCAAGCATCGGTTTGGTTCAGGCCCCCCCCCTGTCAAAAAACAGTAATTACACTTCAATAGATGCGTTCCTTATTTAGACATTGAAGCTACAAATTCTGCTAACCAGCTAACTAGTTATGATCTCCTTACTCTACACGCGAGCTATTTATTTAGTATTTGAAACATCGGGGGGTTAAAATGACTTTTTGAAAAGGGCCACAGAAACAAAACACCGATTTATAAGCCCACTAACACCACGGCCTCTTCAGGGTAGTTGTACTTCTCTTGGCTCTGTGATGTACAGGCCAGAGCTCATCAGTCTCTGTCAGGCCAACCTACCATCTTCATGTCCCGTGTGTGGATCAGGGAGGGTTTGTTTCCCAGGATGTCCCAGATTTTCACGTGCCTGTCAGCTGAGGAGGTGACCATGCAGCCCCTCACCTGGCTGCTCAGCTCGAGACCTGTAGGGGGCGATCAACATCATCACCTGGATATGCTGACACACGTCATATAAGTAGGCCAAGAGGTGAAGGGTGAAGTCAGCCCAGACACAGCAGCCAAAAGCAGTCGGCTGCAGACTGCCGGCCCCTGTAAGCTGACTCCTCCCACACCCTCACCTGACACCTCTCCATCATGAGCTCGGAGAGTGAAAACCGGCTTGTCGGCCCGTGCGTCCAGGCAGTAGACAAAGCCATCCTCTGTGCTCGCCTGCAACACATGTCCACAGAAACCACTGAGTCAGTCGTCACACGAACCACGGCGGGGGGGGGGGGGGGGGGGGTTTATTGGGCA
>JAODUD010000001.1:7124673-7162173 GCA_026784285.1 Stomatorhinus walkeri | reverse complement strand
CCAGGAAGTTGCAGGGTGAGAAGTGATTCCACACGACCCTCTCCACCTGGCCGCTGAACCTCCAGGTACGGTGGTTTTCCTGTGGGCTTCGGCAGTCGTACAAGACGACCGACCTGCAGCAGAACCAGGACAGGGCTTCATGCCTGAACACCTCCTGAACACATTCCAATATGGCTGGCCCCAACAATAAAATGAGTTCATCTGTTTGGTCAGAGATCGCAGAGCAGCGGCTGGATTTTAATTGGACCTGCATGCCACCCAGAGCAGGAATTGATTCCATTCGTGCTCCTCTATGGGTATGTGATTCAGAAGGGCCACGCTGGTATTTCTTTAATATTTTACAGATAAATGGAAAGTGAATGTGCTTTAAGGCAAAGGCAGGGACTCCAACTCACTTATCATATGATCCAGAAATCAGCGTCTGCGCCTCAAATGGGTGGAATTTCAGAGTCTGAACCTATTAGGAAAAATGTGTGGTGAGTGCCTCCCTGTGGCCATTACGTGCAAGTACCTTAAAAATTCCAACAGAAACCTACATAGGTCACCATTCATTCAGCTTAAATTAAATTCAGCATATTGTTGACATTCAGTTTGTCATAAAATACTAAATAATACCCCCAAAATGAAACAGTGCTGTACTTATTGTAATAACGCTACAAATTTTAAATGGCACCATGAAAATGTGCTTTACTCCCAAAAGCTACTTGCAATCTGTGTGTCAGCATTATTGTGTTAGTGAGCTCAGCACACCTTGTCTTTGTGCCGAGTTAACGTGGAGGCCGGTTTGCCTTCTACCATGTCCCACAGAATCACGGTATTGTCTGCAGAGCCACTGGCCAGAACGTTCCTGTAGAGGGTAGCAGCCAGCTTCAGCAGGGCAGCCCTTCCTCTCACACGCAAAAAAAAAAAAAAACTTGGCATAAAAAACCAGGACCTACCGGATGAGCCTGTTCCAGGACAGGTCTAGAACTGCATCAGTATGACCATCCACTGGTTCAGCTGCAGCAGCCTACAAGGCAAAAATCCCATAATGCACTGCTGCCAAAACCACTGCTCTCACAAAGGGAATACAACATAGTTCCTAATAATAAAAACTCATTCTAATCCTGGAAAAAAACTACAGGAATCAATTTAAAAGTACTTCTCACAAACAACACCACTGCCACCAGCCTGGCAAGCGGAGAAGATGCGTGTTGTGTCATTGGTTAAGTGTTGAAGCAGGACCTTCTTGGTTTTCTTCTTCGTCTTGGCACGTTTCTTACTCCCCAGGGAGAAGACGGGCTCAAGGCAGTCCACCACGTCCAGGTCCCAGATGTCAATGATGGGCGTCATGGTGCCAACAGCTACGTAATTCCCTGACGGTTCATTACATCATGTTAATGTCGGACAGGATGCACCATAACTGTATTATAATGTATTATCACCAAACAGCTGGTTTCATAACAAAAATTCTCACAAAACTTAAAATGTGTTTTAATTCCCTCAAAAAATATGTCATTAATAGAATACAGATACTTTGCTGATCCCCATGGGAAAATTGGCTCTTCATCTACTCCGTCTTGCTCTCCATGAGATAATCAGACACACACATGGGAGAGAGCAAGCTTAAGGTCACAGTGCAGGGTCAGACAGCATGCAGCAGGGGGTTAAAGGTCTTGCTCAGGGGCCCAACTGTGGCACCATCCTGCCAGCTCTGCGGTTTGAACTCATGACAGGCACCAAGCCAACTGAGCTGCACACCTCCCCCAGGGTGAAGATGTTTGGTGAAAGTTTGCCTCATCTACATTTTAATGGGACCAACAAATGGCTCAGCTAACATTCTGCTCATTTAGGCAAGTAGCTAAAGTGCTAAGCATCTACATTCTTAGTTAACGGGCTGCCTTCCATTGAGGACTCACCGGTCCTTTCCTCGGGACTGGGGTCAAAGTTCAGCCACTCGACACAAAGCGGGTACGCGGGCAGCAGGATGTCATGGTGGACGTACAGGGACTGCTCTTCGGCATTGTATACTGTGACAGAGTGACATCAGAAATCTTACCCAGACATCCAATCGATATTCAAGTCTAATTTAATCTAACATTCTAACATCCACTATCTTATTTTTATTTGTGTGTGGTCTCTTCTGTAAAAATAAATTGATATTTGGGTTCTATTTAATAGGCAACAGCTCTGGTTGATCTGTACAGTACAGACCAAGCAAGCAGTCAGTTGTTGTGGTTCTGAGAGCACTGACAGAAAAGTGGTCTCATACCAGCTTTTATTCTATCAGCTGACTGACAGACTCTCACCATAGATTTCCAGGTTACAGTAGTCTTTCTCTGCCCTGCCTGCAACAATTAGATTGTCACTAGGCTTTATATGAAAATCTTCCCTTTCGTATTGGTCCTGCAGAGGGAAATGAAAAGGTCATCTGGCACCCGGGTAATCCTGTCTACAAGACACTTCTGAACACGACTAGTGTTCAAAATTAAGAAAAAGTCCATAAAGAATTCCTGAATCACTGCTGTGCTCACCGTGTCTTTGATGGTGATGTAGGGATCTTCCTCATTCGTGCCAAACACCGTGAGACCAGCCAAGCTGTCACCAAGATTTGCTGTGGCTAATGAGCAACAAGATCAATTATAAACAAATAAACAATAAACATACAAACCAATAAATAAAAATCAAACACAGGTCTGAACAAGGAAGAATCAAATTAAGCTACAGAAAGGAACGACATAATCCTTATAGCTTATCTTCCATATAGCTATTTGGAAACGTAGCAGTAAGTGAATGCTAACTGCTGCTTGAATTCACAAAATTTCACAAAGACATACTTATGTCTCTAGTTAGAAGAAAGTAAGAGCAACTCCATGACTAATACCGAACCTATGTCCTCTTCATCATATCTGTCCAGGCCATACTCGGCCAGCTCGTCATCATCCTCTTGCCCCGCTGGGTTTTCGTTGGTTTTTGTCAGGTGCACCTGAGCCTCAGTGACGTCACTCTGCTCCTGCCTGCTGGTCATCCCCTCATCCTGCTCGGCATCTTCAGCATCTTCGTCCTGCTCTCTAAGTACACACACATCGTCATGATGTTCACTATCGACTGTGGAAGCTTGCAGAAAGTGCAGATGAGCAGTTGTAAACTACAAGCAGCTGGATTATGCATCCATGCGCATTACTACCTTCATAACTTCTCACTGCGGTATAAATACGCAATGACACGCTTACTGTAGCTGGTCTTTTGCTTCAGATATAATGCGCTGCAACTCCTCTTTACTCAGCTCCACCTGTAATATACACATGACTACGTGACAGACTCATGAACGCAGCCTTCGTTATTACATATAACTGATGAATAAGATTTTATGGCTCATCTCATCAACTAGCAACACATGAAAACACACCCTTTTTGATATTTTGAAACTACTAAAACAAGCTACTACTGTCAAGTAACTTTAGTCCACACCATTGAATGTTTTCATACTGGGCAGTAAATGAAAATTTAAAAAGTAAAAAACTTTCACAGTACTGCCTACCTTATCAGGTGTTTCTTTAGAAACTCCCCGTCTGACCCAACCTACACAAGTTATCTGACAACTCATATTTAAAAGCGACACTGTCGGACCGAGAACAGCTTCATAAGAACGTCAAGGTTTCAATGAAAACGCTAAAATCGCGGTAGGAAAGCTTAACTCGCTGAGTATGTGCTGGTTGCACAGCTATGTCTCATGTAAACAGCATGTGGCGTGTGGGTCCTTCATTTGCGAATCACCATTTGATGACGCAGAGTAGGTGGCTAAACATCAGCCTAAGTGTGGTGTTTTAAACTTAAGGCAATATATAAAACTGACCGCTGTTTTTCGTTAATCTGGCGACAGATATATTAAAATGCATAAAAATATTTTGATTGTGAAAATTTTATATTCTGAACCCAGGAAGCAAACCGATGGTACTAATCCATTTTTTCCATCGTATGTGTCAAACGTTTCATTGAGCAATGTTTCATTTAGTTGTTTGCCTAACTACTGAGATATATAACTTCTTCAGTGCTAAGTCTAATTACCATTTATAAATAATTAAAATTGATACCAGTAATACGACTACTCACAGGGATATGGTGCTTTTAACAGTTCATGTCACCATCTGGCTATTCCATATCCGACTTATCCCCAACAGCAGAAATTCTTATTAAACTAAAAGTTTTTCTTTTCTTGGCACAAATCAGTAGTTTCCACAAGACCATCCAGTTTTTATTCCGAAGATTTCTGACGCTGATGCCTTAGGCAGAACAATCTGTCTGCCAAAGACAACTTTTAAAAAAGGCCAGGCCCACAACATTTAAAACATTTCATACATTTTATACATAGTGAATACAAAATCACTGTCACAGTATCCATACAAACTCTAATACATATATTTTTGAAGCAAATTTAATAATTTGTTGTATATGCATTTACAAGCTCCTGTACAAGTGGCTAATTCACAGAACATTAGCATTGTGACTTACAGTGGTCATATGTTACACAGGGATGGTAGGAGTCATTTTAAAGTGGATTTTGATAGTGGCATAAAACATTTTTTCCCCCATTGATCTTGGGTAAGTATAGTTAGCCTGCTTAGGGTCATGTTGGATCTGGATCTATAGGCACTAGTAGTAGGGTGAACGCTGGATGGGGTGCTGGTCCATCATTGTCTATGTACTCTGGACAATTAGAGTGGGAGGGGGGAGGGAGGGAAATCACTACCAAGAGAAGGAAGAACCAGAAACCCAGCAACAGAGGAATACAACCAGTTATCTCCGGCTTCTGCTTGGGTGAACGGCTTCTGATAGTCTTAGCAAAGTAAATGCTTGTTCATTTCACTAGGATGTTATAAAAATTTTCTGAGGTTACAAAAAGAAAATGACTCACACACAACCTGATTTTATGATGAGGCATTTTGTTTGAGAGGATCAAAGAATAGGGTGACATATATAATAGTTTCAAAAGGTTTAAAAACACAGGTGAGTCAGTTTGGTCCAGCCTGGCTACAAAATGATTGTAATGAAAGTATCTACAATATATGAAGTGAGTATTAAATATACTTTACCAATATAGTAAATTAGTTCAATAATAGTGACATAAAAACTTCGGCACGCATGAAATGTGTATATTTTTTACACTAATTCACATGTGATTTTGTACTTCACACCAGACGATATAGCACAGCAATGATCACTAACTTTTTAAAAAAGGAAAATAGCCTTTGGGTCACTCCCTTTGATTCTGCTGTCTCTCTGTTGTTTTGTTAGCTGGTTAAGTCAACCAACTGGTTCCAGGAGACAGCTCAGGTAAAAACATGCCCGTAAAGAATGTACAACCATACAAGACAGAACATGATTCAGTTGGGCGGTGCCTCATCTTCTCATACGTACATTGTGCGACTTGCTCGTCCTGAAACCATATTACCTAAATTATTACGACTTCACCTACAGTAACATTGCTTTTTCCTGAGGCTTCTTGGTAAAGCCATCCCACACAGCACACCCACTGAGTCTCTGTCTCATATACACAACACACGCACAGGGCATGCAAATAGTTTTCCCTCCCATGCAAACAGGGGTGGATTAACTTATCTGCGGCACCTAGGCTGACATCAGCATGGAAACTCAAGTGTTACTAATATAACTAACCCAGGAGTCTCAAACTGAATCCACCCGGCGGCTAGTGGCTAGCAACCACTTCTCACAAGCGGGGCACTCGAGCTATTTTTTCATCTGAAAGTGGATTAATAATTTGCTAATTAGTGAATAGGGTACCCACAGTAAAGCTTGTTGAGCTGTGGGATGCCAGATTGAATATGCTTAATCTATCTCATTTTCCTAAGGCAAGTGAGGGCCTGGTGCCACAGCCTAGGATAGCCCGTGCATTAATCTGCTCCTGTATGCAAACATTCTACATATAAATACAATCCCGCCAAACACACAGGTTACAAAAATCTCTCCAAACCCGCAAGATAACCCCCTTCCTAAAAAACCCTCCCAAACATGTACACAGTGAACCACGGAAACTCATGTGACTTGAATCTCCTCAGAAGGTTCACATGTCAAAGTCGAGGTCTAATTCCGAGCTCTGATCCATGTTCTTAATGAGGTTGTCAGTGACTGGTTTCAGGTGTTTGGACACCATGCTCAGGTTGACCTCGTGCAGGATCATCTGCCTCAGGTACTTCTCCCTCTTGATCTGCTCCTTCACTGTTTTTGGAACATCTGGGATCACATAGCCCAGGATGAACTTCGTCAGGTAGACAACATGCTGGAACACAACACCAAAGGTAGAGTGTAACAACTCACTCAAACTGACTGAGCCACCGACTACTCAGCATATTTACACATATATACCAAACCACATTGTGATGATGGACCTTACATCTACTCATGGGAGTCAGAGGGGCATGGATACCTTGACAGGTTCAGAGGGCCCAGTACTTTGGCCCTTGAATATGTAAAATGATAAAATAATATAACGTAAGGGGGACCCCAAGGTGACACTTTTTCAGGAAGCCCAGAATGTCTAGCTTCTCCCCTGCATCTACCAGAGTTCTTACCTCTACTGCTATAATAAAGCCCAGCTTGGCTGCTATCACGTGCCAGTAGAAAATGTTGTACTCGTATTGTCTTGGGTGTCCAGGTGGGTACCTAAAATCTCGATACCTGCAGCATGAAAAAAGCCATGTTATTGCACAGAACTTGCAACAGTACTGCCTGATCCTGGATCCTAATTTGTTTTAGCTGTATTCCAGTACTCATCCAGTGTAGGGTTTTGGAGAGCCTGAAGCCTATCTCAAGTAGTAGAGGGATGCCAGCCTATCACAGGGCACACACTCATGCACAGTGGGGTGGACATGTCAGTTCACCTAACAGCATATTTATGAACTTCTGGAACAATCCCATGGAAACACAAGGAAAATGTTTAAACCCAACACACAGATCTTGGGACAGGAAATTAAACCAACAATCCTAGAGGTAGGAGGCTACAGTCTTGCCCACTACATCAGTAGATTCTGGGTCAGACTGAATGCTATGATACCCTACCAAAATAAGCCTTTCTTGTAAATATACAGATATACAGGGTACTTCTGCTAGGGACGAGCACCTGCATGTTGTGATGTTATTAAACCAGTAGGGAAGCTCATTAGGCCGGCTTATGTTGGAGAAGTCCGCAATGTTGAAGACAGAGAGGCTGCTCTTGATGTAACCCTCCATGGTGTGTTCCGCATGATTCCCGTATGGATAGACTGAGAATGACCAGTAGTACACCAGTCGAGGGATCATGTCGGACGTGAAGGCGATTATCATGGCCTAGGAGCAGAGAAAAAGTGCAAGTCGTATGTTGTCATAGAGAACAAGATCAAAAGTTACAGCTGCTTCTCGTTTTGCTTTCATCAGGATGGGGGCTCTCGCCTACCCCCACCCATCTGATCTGAGGGACTTTAACTGTAATAAACATTATTCAGTCACTTATCTGTGATTGCTAACAAAAGCAGGCTTGTAGTCAGGCTTGTATGTTGCGTACATTGGTCACCACTGCCAAGATGGTGATTCCCTGCAGGATGGGTTGCCAGGTACCAATGTCCTGCGCTTTCTCGGGCACCATGCGCCGGAACTGTGTGATGAACTTCCAAGCGTCCACCCGAATCTCAAAAATGTTGTTCAGAAATGCCAGGAGAGGAGCCAGAGGAAAGGAGGCCACGAAGAGTGTCACGAAGCCAAACTGGATCACTGCAAATAGGAATCCATACTGTCACAAAGCATAACTGGATCACATCAAACAAGAACTTACACTGTCAATGCCAAAATGGATCACTGCCAATAGCAGTCAACACTGCCCTGAAGACAAACTGGATCACTGCAAGTAGGAATCCATACTGTCACAAACCATAACTGGATCACATCAAACAAGAACCTACACTGTCAATGCCAAAATGAATCACTGCCAATAGGAGTCAACACTGCCCTGAAGACAAACTGGATCACTGCAAATAGAAATCCATACTGTCATAAAGCATAACTGGATCACATCAAACAAGAACCTACACTGTCAATGCCAAAATGAATCACTGCCAATAGGAGTCAACACTGTCCTGAAGACAAACTGGATCACTGCAAATAGGAATCCATACTGTCATAAAGCATAACTGGATCACATCAAACAAGAACCTACACTGTCAATGCCAAAATGAATCACTGCCAATAGGAGTCAACACTGTCCTGAAGACAAACTGGATCACTGCAAATAGGAATCCATACTGTCATAAAGCATAACTGGATCACATCAAACAAGAACCTACACTGTCAATGCCAAAATGGATCACTGCCAATAGGAGTCAACACTGCCCTGAAGACAAACTGGATCACTGCAAACATGAATCCATGCTGTTACAAAACCAGACTGGATTACTGAAATGAGAAGACCGCACTGTCATACTGCCATACTGGATCACTCCAAAGAGGAATCCACACGATGCTACAGAGACAAACATTTTTGGTATCAAATCAATACTAAAGCTTAGAAAACATAACAATACCAGTTTTCCCCAGTATCAGTGGTACGGAGTCAAAGGTTGGCACCTGTCACTGCACTAGGATGCAAAAAAAAACACATGACACAATGCAAGTTTCATGTTGTTCCGTGCACATAATTGCTTATTTTAAAATAATCTTCTTTAGCAGAACACTCCAGCTAGTTTGTGATTTAAGAAACCGAGCAGCCACTGTGTGTTGCAAATGCAAGTCTGACAAATTTGGTGACACCAGAAGAAAAACAAAATTTCAAGATGTTGGAGAGCTGTGATTCAGCAGCTCTGATGAACATGTGTTGACAAGGAACACTTCAAAAGTTGTATTTGGAATCAGTTTTTTCCATTTTTCATTATAACTGTAGCCTTAAAAAGTCAATATTGTGACATCCCTGGTTGACAGGAGTACAAACTATCATGAAGCCAGACTGGATCACTGCAAACAGGAATGCACTCTTTCACAAAGCCAGACTGGATCGCTGCAAAGAGAAGCCCATGCTGTCACACAGCCACACCGAATCACTGCAAACAGAAACCCACACTGTCACACAGCCACACTGAATCACTGCAAACAGGAGCACACATTGCCACACAGCCACACTGAATCACTGGAAAAGGAGTCCACACTGCCATAAAGCAAAACTGGATCACTGTGATCTAGTTTCTTATCTCAGCCTTACCCATCTCCAGATATTCATAAAACAGGCCCAAAGTGCCCTGGGGCTGGAGTTGGTAGTCCTGCTCCCAGCGGGGAAGCACCGTTTCAGAGCGCACCTTCATGCAGTAGCGAGACATCAGGTTTTTCACCCATCTAAGGAGGACAGGAAGGCCATCGTGAGGGCATGTGTCTCACATTGGTTTCCATAAAGCCCTTGACAATGAGTTGGTCAATCATTGAGTCACTATTGTTCTAGTCCCTAAACAAGTAGTTATTCTTCCATTCTGGTTGGCTGCTGTAGTGACACAGCTTGTTCCTGGTCTGCCTGTGAAGTCATGTGATCGACGAGCTCACCAGGGAGGACACTTACGGCAGGAGCACCTCCTGAATTTGGTTCCAGATGGCTTTGCCACCCATGATAATTGTTAGCTGAGTTGTCAGTTCAATCAAACAACCTCCGGGGTCACACTTGGAAAAAGGAGAAGGGGAAGAGTGTCACTCTGTGCTTTGGAAAGAATATTCCCAATATAGCCATGTGGAATGTGGTTTAGCGGCAAAAAGCTATTAAGCCTTATCTCAGGGGTCGGGAAATGTATGAGATGAGCGCCTGTGGGGTGATTGTTTACACGTGCCTCTCGCCTGACTCACCTCCTCGTTGCGATACTTGCCCAGCCAGTAGACAGGAGCACCAGGGTATCCTACTATTTTGCCCTTGAAGAAGGCAATGTAGAAGCATGAAGAGTAGTAGTTCACAAACTGGAAGAGGAACATCTTCAGCGTTAAGCTGTTCTCGTAGTCAGTCTTAGTTCTTGGCAACTCTTGGGATTTTATTAGAGGGAGGAGAATGACAAGTCGAAAATGTATTTCTTAATATCTGTATTTAAATACAATATTTTAAGAATTGAAGTACACAGTGAAATTGCTACTTAGAACACTTAAGGAACACTGGCTCTTTGAATTCCCTTATTAAAGAATCAGTGTATCAGTATGACTTTCACCACTGGGAACCTCACCGAAATCTGTAATCCAAATAGCAACCCTCTCGTACAGGATGTTGAGGATCATGATGAACACAAAATTAATTAAGGAGGCTGTGACTGAGGTTGCCATCTGTGGGGTCAAATACCCCTTAATCGGCTCCAGTTCCTTCAAGTCTATCTTCAGGTTGGCAGAGAAGGTAAAAAAGACCGCCAACCGGTACACTATGATGGCGACCACGGAGGCAATTATCAGCATGATCTACAGAAGAGGAGACCTCGTTTACATTCACAATGGCACATGCAAATAAAGACACAAAATGTAAAAGATTATCCCTTACCCAGAATAAAACCGTCCCAAATCCACAAGTCACTCGCATACACTTTCCGCATCTATTGAAGGGCACCTTCTCATTGGCCTAAAATGAAACATCACCATCAACAGGTTCTGTATTTTACACTGGAAAATATAGTAGCACGCATCTATATAATCAATCATAACTGCAGATTAAATAATGCAGTATTTACATGTTGCTCCTACCTTGGTGATGGGATTAGTCCGCTCATAGATGCACTTGGCCTCATACTCGGCCCGAGGTTGTTCCTCTTGCTCCAGAAACTCCACAGTATCCCACTCATACTCCAGCCTGGCCTGGTACCGCTTCCAGAATTCCAGGAACAATGTGACTTAGGGGACAAAGCCAGGGGATGTTGTGTCTCTCAGTTCAGTCAAAAAAATACCTGTAGAGCTGTTCTTGATCATTCAGTCAAAGGTTTGCATGCCACCATTGCTTCAAATGGAGCATCAATGTAACATGTATAACCAGCATATAATAAGGCTTTGTGCACTCATATCTTTCCGGACCCACTCACCCCAGACTGCCATAAAAATCGCAAACACCAGTGTTCCAAAACTGTCAAATATGCACAATTTCTGTGGGGAGAAAAAAATGGCCCATTAAATGCAAATTCCATAGCCCAATATAATTTCTGAGAAGTTACTTTTCTGTTTCTTAAACATTTAAGTATTGTCATATTGGTTCAATGTATTTTTTGTTACTTTTCACTGTGGTAAACAAAGATCTTTTAATGCACTAAAGACCACATTACTGCATTGGCACCCGAGCCTCATCTTTTGCTGTATGGAGGTCACCTTTGATGATTCGCAGGTGTTGTTAAGTCTCCAGTAGGTGCATTCTTTATCGCACTGTGGGCACATCACAATGTTTCCTCCAATCTCCGGGTCACACACCTCCTTGCTATGCAATACACAACACTAAAATGATTACATAACTACCACTGCTGTCCAACACAACAAAAAATGCAGACCTGACATCAATACTCAATAAGGCATACGCACCCTACCTCCAGGTGCTGGTCTCCTGAGTGTGGTAGCCATAGATAAAGCAGCAAACCCCAACTACTGCAGCGACTGCCAGCATGTATGTGTAGAAGCCCAACCAGGCGAAGTAAATGCCAATCTTCTCTCCGTAGTACTTCCTGTACCAAACGATCCATAGTAATCATGTCATCTCCTGAATTGCATTGCAGTAAGCTCCAGGCAAAATGCACCTGTTATTTATGATTGAAGCTTAGGTGAGATCTGTCCAAATGGCATGTGAGACCTGTCTCGTAGAGGCATAAACATGAGTTCAACATTTCTAGGCGCCTCCTATAATCGTTTGACAAACTACCATATATCCATCTTATAACCAGTAATCCAGTATTGGGTTATGGGGGAGGAGGGCTGGCCTCAGAGGCAGCGTAAGGTACACCGAGCAACACGACCGCTGGAGGACGCGTGTTATGGAGATGGCGACCTGCATGTCTTTGGACTATGAGAGGAAACCAGTGGAAATCCATGCAACATGGAGCTGGTGTGAAGATCCTAGGGTATGGTATGAAGAGAGACCACACGGACCAACCCTAGAGGTATGAAGAGAGACCACACGGACCAACCCTAGAGGTATGAAGAGAGACCACACGGACCAACCCTAGAGGTATGAAGAGAGACCACACGGATCAACCCTAGAGGTATGAAGAGAGAACACCACCTACTTCCTCCTGTGACAACGATCAATTAATTCAAACAACTTGTTAATTATCAATGTGATTCTCTAAGGCCAAAAATATTAATTGTAAACCTTTACGGAAATTAAGTAATGAGACATTTCATGTACACTAAACCGTCAAATATACAGGCCACATTCTGACCACATATGACCAGAAGAACTTTGTAAATCAAATTATTGAATCCATGGGTAAATCATGTTTTTTAGCTCTTGAATGACCAACACTAAGAAGGTTTACTACCTGATAAGGTCCAAGGGTTGCGTCTTGTAAATGCTCTTGGGGTGAGCCCACTCATTGTACAGCAGAAACCTCTCACTGGGGCACTGGCCATCATGAGACCTCATGTTGAACCTACACTGCAGATCAAATATCAGATACATACAGTCAGCATTCTTCAAAGAGCCAGATCCGACACATCAAGGCTGGGTAAACTGCACATCAGCTTGGAATATTACCTGCTTTTAAGAAATGTTGGTTTATGAATGGTTTGTGAAGCAAATTTGGTATAAAACTGATCAGTGATTAGTTGAATATCACTTTTGAAGAATTTTTAAATAATACAAATATTATTTCGTTTAAGCATTCAAATGTTTAATTATTTGCTCAGATTCACCTCCAGCAATAGCTGCAGTTCAGTGGTTCCCAAAGACCCCCACAACAACATCAAGACATTCCATTTTTTATTCCACTGCAAACCCAGATAATCTCATTAAACTAATCAAGTAATCTTCAACTTGGGTGCGCTTCAGATACACTGTACCAGAGTACACAAGACTATGATGTGTCTTACACACAAACAACAAATTATGCTGTAGGTTCTGGGGAGTCACTCACGTCATGAAGGGGGTATGCGGCTTTGTAGACTCCTCTGTCCAGCAGCTTGCTAATGCCAAACTTCCTGATTTCACCCCTCACTTCAAAAGGGGCTCGACACAGTATGTAGCTGGCCTGGGATAACATGAGAGATATCCAAGAGCTGCAAACAACAAGTAAACTTCCAAGCAGGACAATTTTTGCAGCACTTGCAGTGCTCACAGAACTTCTTGGGATGCTTGCGTAATTCTGCCATAATGTTGTAAATTTACTGATGTCATGACAAAAGACCATTGACAAGCAATGATTAACATATCTGTACATACAGTATCTTCCACACAGACATTTTCTTCTTATTGAGTGTCATAATTTTTTGACTGACTCATTCAGTTCTCTTCTCGCCCTTTTGCTATTAATTGCAATTGTAGTCACTGACTCCCAAAGGGACACTAAACACACGTTCGGCATTTTATTTTATTTAAGGTGTGACTAATTAAAAAGCCCCAAATGAGACTGAATGGCAATGAACTTTTTAACTCAGAACAGCTGTTTTAAAACTACAATTTGGGTTTCAATGAATTAGTACTCAAATTTAATGTTTTACTTTAAAACTTCCAGTTGTTTCTAATGTGAGATACATAGTAAACAAATGAAGTAAGAATTTTTGTTATAAAGCTAATACATTTGCATTGTTTTTACTGAATTAAGTGTCCCAAGACTTTCTGTGAGCACTGTAGCTGGTGGTTTAAAATTGTAATTATTTTTATGAGGAAATGCTTAGTCCTTGAGGGATCTGCACACATACGGTAGAGTAAGTACCAAATAAGTCTTCAATCCATTTTACAAGTAGGAGACCATTTCAGTCTAACAAGCTCCTGCTGGCTTCTTGGAGAAGGGGATACACAATAAATGTCTAAGATGTTCAGAGTAAATATCTAAGATCTTCAGAGTGAATGTCTAAGATGTTCAGAGTGAATGTCTAAGATGTTCAGAGTAAATGTCTAAGATGTTCAGAGTAAATGTCTAAGATATTCAGAGTAAATGTCTAAGATGGTCAGAGTAAATGTCTAAGATGGTCAGAGTAAATGTCTAAGATGTTCAGAGTAAATGTCTAAGATGATCTCACCATCCTGCTTCTCATAGCAGGCGTGAAGAACAGCTCCCGGTCCTTGATGTAGAAATAATCTAATTTGTCTTTCGTAAACGGGGCGGTGAAATACGTGATCTCAGCCGGTATGAGGTTCTTGTCGGGACGGAAGTACTTGGTGATGCAGCTGAAGGGTGACGTCGTCTTTGTGAGGTCATTGGGCAGGATGGGCAGACTGATGTGGAGAACCTCGGCGTAGGTGCAGAGCACGTCCCATGGCAGGTGGACCTTCACAAACACCAGCTTTTCATCCAGTACCTGGGTGGGAGACACAGGAGTGGAATCTCAATCTCAGATGCCCTCTGTAAGAAGGACAGCCATAGATCTTGTGTGTAACAGGTTCAGAGAGGCTTGAGCAGTTGGCACATGGTGGGAGTGAGGGCTCAGTGCCTCACACCTTCAGGGCTGTGAGGTCGAATCCCACCCCTGGTTCAGTGTCTGCAGGTTCTCGTGTTTGTGTGTAGAACTGGCATCTCTAAATCGCCAGTGTGTGCATCTGCAAAGAGCTGGGGTCGCTTCCCTTTCATGCTCGTCATGACTGAACCTAAACTAGATGTTAGCATGAATATGGGATTCAGATGAAGATCAGCCTTTACTCACCGACCGTGTTGCTTCTAGTTCCAGTCCCATCGATATCAGGGTTGCTTCAAAGAACTCTCTCCGTCTCTGTGGGAAAAGCAGAGCCATCACACCGGGCACTACCTGACCATTTACAAGGCAAACTGCAATCCTGTTTGTTTGCAGCAGCGTGGTTACCGCTGTGGTGCACATCACCATGGCCAGGCTGCAGAATTTAGATTCTTCTCCATGACCTCTGCTTTCCAATGGCTGATTTGTTTTACTGTTATGTCCCTATTCAGGTCACACAAGAACGCAACAAAGAGGTTGTTTCTCCATTACAAAGTTTCTTAGCCTAAAGTCACATGACAAACCACAAAGGTCTCAGCCAACTCTGCCTGGACATCTTATTCTGAATAGGTAGGTAGGTGAAGTGATTAGTCACTGTTGACAGACCACACCACACAGTATACAACAACACTGCATTTAACCCATATGTGACATAGCAGGGCGCAGCTAATTCAGCACCCGGGGGGCAGTACTTAGGGGCAGTACTTTGCTCGGGGTACCTCAGTGTTGCTTTGCTGGTCCAGGATTCAAACCAGCAATCTTTCAGCTATGCACATCCCTCACCATTAGGCTACCACTGCCATAAAGTCATGAAGGTTACAGCGTCATCATACAGCCATTGACTGACTGACTTAAGTCTCATTAAAGAGTTTTACCCTGGGCTCTTCTGAGCAGGCAGGCTTTAGAAAACATGGTAAAATGGGCCCTGCACAATTGTACTGGATACGCAGCTGGAAGATTAACAGAGGGTGAAAAGGTAAAGAATGCATAAATTAATACACAAAATCAGTCATCTGTTTTAACAAAGATTTGCTATATTTAATTACATGAGCACTGTGCCATCTACACCCTGGTCATGTGTCCGATTTTACCGGACGATCGATAGACTTTGCAGCAGAATGATGGGCAGGAACGAATTTAGAGTATTTTGTGCCCCTAGGCAACAGCACCTCAATTGCCCCCTGGTCCGCAACTTTTTTGTGTTTCCTTTTTGCATTTGTTGACGTCCGTCCATCTCGATTCGAGCTAGCTAACTAACATCCAAGCTAACTAGCAACGTGCTTATTTTCACTACAAGTGACGTGCCAGGAAGAAAACAGCTGTATTAAATCGTATTAACTTGCTAAAAGATATTCAAAAGATATTCATGAATAGGACCTGGGGGGGGTGCGGGGGGAGGCTACCCTGTTGGGTGCCCTCCAATAACATCGTGCTACTGCCCAAATGCCCATGTGGTTAGTCTGGGCCAGAAGGTGGCTTTCCAGCAGCACATACATACATACCTGGCTAACTAGCATCAATCTTCGAACCACAAATGCAAATGTGAATGCTTTGCATTTATCTGTCTCCCGGTCATGTTTTGCATTAAAACGACCTAATATTCTCTGATACATTTTCACAACGTGATTGTTACTGTGGGAACCTACGTATATTGTTGATATGCTCAACTCACTGGCCTTGAAAACCCTCCTGGTTACCTTATCCTGCTTATACGTCGTGTTTACTCTTGTTGCAAGAAAGCTTGTGACATGTTTTTCTTCTGGCCCTTCGTTGGGCAACTGGTGGTGAGCTGCACTTTAATCTCCGCCTACATAAGCCCCGTCTTGGGCAACACACACGACTACGGCTGATTGTGTCTCTATCCACCTGCTTAAGTCATGAGCCGAGCGCCTCTGCTCGCTGCATGAAAGGTGCTCATTCATAGCCGACTGCAGTTGCCGTAGCGATCCACGCCACTTCCCGTTACCTACAAAATTTCACATATAGAAATATTCCCTTCCTCTTTACATCCAGCTTCTAAGTTTCAGATCATGAACACAGAACTGATTACTAAATACTGCAATTATGTACACTAGTGGCCAAAACTGTGGAAACACTACCAATTCTTAAAGAATGCAGAACTTTATTCCAGTTACTCCAGTTACCTATTTAATCATCCAGTTGTATGATATTTGTAAACATTCTTTCGTTGTTTATAAACATTACCACCAATACCGTGTAGCAATTTTTAAAGCGTAATGCTGTTTCTGCAATTTCGGCCACTACTGTGGTGAAGTTTCTCTGATCTATGGCAGACCCAAGTGAGGGACTCTTTTCACATCCCTATTACCAAGCACCAGGCAAAGATGTATCTTTTCTCACATCACATACAAAGCAGCAAACTAGGCTACATTTACTTTACAAACAGGTCAGCCTAGCATGTCAGCTTACTCTAGCTGGTAATGTACCTACTCCACCTGATGGGGTTTTATATCCTTATTCTAAATCCATACTCCATAATGTTACTCTCATGCTGTGCGATTACAGTCCTTACCTTTCGCCTTTGAAAAACATGCCTCTTCTCAAACTCCTTCTTGTCCTCGTCTTCATACGCCAAAACGAAATCGATCCGCCTCTTTCCATCGTTGAAGAACAAGGAATCGGGCTTGTCGTTAAACTCCGTCTGGGGATAAGAATGTGGGATGGAAGGGATCCTCACCTGCTCAAGATCATGCTGCTCTATAAAAAATCCAGTACACCCTGAACTGAGTTTTGGGTTCGGAAAGGGTTCAATTTGCCTTGACTACTGAGTGAACTGAGACAGTTCAGGAACTATGATTGATGAGTCACAAAATGAAGAGCCACTTTTCCTTCAGTGACAAGTAAACATGTTAATGACTTCCAGTTTGCTGTCTTTCATTACATAATGATGTAACCCATCCATCTTCCAACACTGCCTAGCTCTTCCATAACTGAGTTATAAATTAAAAAAAGAAAACATTTCTGTACTAAGAGCTCATCTGTGCCTGATTTCACAAAATATGATTCTCACAACAGTTTCTTGGAGTTGTACGACATTGTGTGCAATTTGTACATTACTTTGAAGCTAACAGTAACTTTGCTTTACGTATTCGCCATGTTATTGCGTGAGTTTCCTCTGAGCATTCAGTCCAAACACATGTGGTTCAGAATGTACTGTATGTCTCTGATTTCCCCTTATGTGTGAGTGCATGCCTTGTGATGGACTGCTATCCTGTCCAAGGTGTGACCTGCCTCATCACCTTAATATATGAATGTGTGTGATTAACCTTAAACAAACAAAGTGTCAACTCAGTAAATCAAGCCTGTAGTCAGGAAGGGTGTTAGGGGCCAGACTGTTCCCATCATCATGTTACAGGCAAGACTGCGGCGAACACCACGACCTGATCCCGGTTACTGACTCCTAAAGACCGGCTTTTTACACACCGCTGAGAGAGACAATCACCAAGGAGCATTACGGGGGTTATAATTGGCTCTAGGCCCATGGTGACCATGGTATGTAGGCATGGAAGGTGGGGGACATATGAAAAATGGTATCGTTGTGCAGGGGTGGTGCAGTCACCAAACAATGATTCCTGTTACATGCTTGCTATGTAAAAGTCTGTGATGGGGCATGTATATTATTATTTATAAGCTCCCTCCATAACCCCACCAAGAGGAGGGGGGAGGGTATATCTGGCTGGGGCTAAGAATTTTTACCCTCTTCTTTTAATTTTGTACTCAAATCTAATGAATAACTGGTGAAGGTGCCAGATGTTGCCATAGCAAGTTTCAAGTACTAATTAGGTGTGGCTATCAGTAATGATGTGGGTGTGGCTACCGGTAATGATGTGGGTGTGGCTACCGGTAATGATGTGGGTGTGGCTACCGGTGATGACGTGGGTGTGGCTATCAGTAATTGTGTGGGTGTGGCTATCAGTAATTGTGTGGGTGTGGCTATCAGTAATTGTGTGGGTCTGGCTATCAGTAATTGTGTGGGTCTGGCTATAAGTAATGACATGGGTGTGGCTATCAGTAATGACGTGGGTGTGACTATCAGTAATGATGTGGGTGTGACTATCAGTAATGATGTGGGTCTGGCTATCACTAATGATGTGGGTCTGGCTATCAGTAATGATGTGAGGATGGCTCTCTGTACCCACTCACCATCTCTGCCCTGGGCATGGCATCCCCTTCCTCCACGGCCGTGAACGTAGGCAGGAACTCTTCAAAGTACACTGTAAAATGTTCACTGCATCAGTACCTCACACACTGCTTTACTGAGAGACTGTATCTCACACACTGCTTTACTGTGAGACCGTACCTCACACACTGCTTTACTGTGAGACCGTACCTCACACACTGCCTTACTGGGAGACTATACCTCACACACTGCCTTACTGGGAGACTATACCTCACACACTGCTTTACTGTGAGACCATACCTCACACACTGCTTTACTGTGACACCGTACCTCACACACTGCCTTACTGTGACACCGTACCTCACACACTGCCTTACTGGGAGACTATACCTCACACACTGCTTTATTGGGAGACTGTACCTCACACACTTCTTTACTGTGAGACCGTACCTCACACACTGCCTTACTGGGAGACTATACCTCACACACTGCTTTATTGGGAGACTGTACCTCATGCACTTCTTTACTGTGAGACCGTACCTCACACACTGCCTTACTGGGAGACTATACCTCATGCACGGTTTTACTGGGAGACTATGCTTTACACATTATACACACTATAATATCGAAAGGAGAGAGATTAAGCTCTCCGAAACGCTGCTGCAGTGCAGACAAAGTATCAGTGGAAAGCCACGCTATTTTTTCCATAAAGCCCACACAAATTAATTGAATTCAGATGTGACAGGGTGTTTTTAAAGGGTTTCCTTGTGACCCACTGGCAAAGCACACAAAACTGTACTGTGGAAAAAGTAACCACAACTAAAAAAAATCGAGCATCACTTTATCACTATCAAATTAAACTCGCTATTTCCTAAATTTCCTTCGGGATTAATAAAGTATCTATCTATCTATCTATCTATCTATCTATCTATCTATCTAGTTAAGGTGTCTTAGCCAAGTTAAGCGTAAACTAATGGCAATGTAAACATGACTAATCTTTCTTTTATTGTTCAATGGTATACGACTAAACAAAGAAACCACATACTGATAAGGAACAATTTAAAGAATGCTATATTGCTGACCCGCACAGCGTATAGCTATAAAAAAATAAAACATAATATAGCAAACAATAAATCACTACAATAACAATAAATTGCTGATCAAAACTTATTCATTAGGACAAACCGGACGGAAGTTTATTAATATGTTATGGTCCCGTCGAAACTGGTTTGACTACATTCCATAACACTCACAGTAACTTGCATTTATGTAAGACAAAATAGCTATACCAACTTTAAAGTGTTAATTTTGTGGTCGTCTGAAATTATTTGAACTTCGTTACTTCTACCCTCCAAAACGTTTTCGAAGGGGAAGGAAAGTGACATACCCATATCCTCCAGGGCTGCGGCCCCGCTCGGTCCACTGTTAACCAGATCCATCTCAAGATCGTCGGTGTCACCATTCATCGCAAAGATTTACTTGAGATTATTGGGAAGTAGAACGATTGTGTGTATGTACGCACGCCAAGACGAAAAATGACTCTGTCTTCGATAGTGAAAGCAACAGGCGGGATGTGGTTGCTTTTGGTTGCTTTTAGCTCCAAGAACTGAGATTCTGCCTCCACACCCACTGGGCGCGCTGCACAGTGTATTAACTAGACGTTATTCCCAGAATAGGTAATATGACACCGATATCCGGACTTTTGCTATGACAAGTGAGTTTCGTACGCATCTTGTTGAATGGGCAGGGCCATTTCTTCTCTAATTTAAGTTTACGGGCCAGTTAGAATTCGGACACTTTAAATTTAACCTACGATATATGAAATACTCCGAGATTAGTGATCCACATTATCCCCCGACTGTTTATATAAAGCTATGGTTCACATCGTAGGCAGGGGCGTCATTAGGCCTGTTTTGGTGGGGGGGGGCTTTATTGGATAAAGTCATTGTCAATTAACATCACACTCGCTATAGCTGCAGTGTGTTGTGGGTCGAATCGCCATTTTGGGTGTAACTCAGGAGTGAATATTTGCATGCGGCCTTGTCTTTGGTAAGACGGGACACTCTTGCTGTGTGAAAGGCTGTCATACTAAATCACATGGTAGAAATGGCAGAAAGGTGGGCCACAACAGGAAAAAAATTCGGTTTCCCACTTGGAGAAGAGGATATGGACAGCAGGTAGAGTAGGAGGCGTCAGGTGGCCTGGGTCGCAGCGGCTCTTGGTATTTTCATAAAGCCAAGTAAGATGTTTTTGTTTAAGTAATATTACTGAATATGCATTTTTTTGGCTTCTAAGGTTGGTATTTTCACATTGGTTAACCTACGCTAGCAAGCTAGCCTCACTACAGAAGGTAGCAGAAATGGGTCAATGTGTTCGTGTTAAAGTAGTGTTACAGAGTGAATGCTTTTTAAAGACAAAAATAAACAGCAAAACTGCAATGACGCGTTAATCGGTGTTTGTATGTGTATATTCGCGTGCATGGATTATAAGCGCCAATGCTGGATAAGGGTGTCACTTTGTGCTGTGCCCTGACAAACCAATCGCCAACTATAGTTTGTTTAGAAACATTTGCAAGTACGGTTTCTAACGTTTCACGTGTTGTCTGGAAGGATCTGTATAAACTCATTGTATACCGAGCCTGTCTTCTGCTTGCCACTTGGTGTTTATTTTAAATATGACCAGTAAAATTATGTCCATGCAATGACATTTTTGTGTAGGCTATATTCTTGACTCTTCCTTTCTTAAACACCTACATTGCTAGTGTTTTTTGGTAATGAAAATTGCTTATTACTGATTACATGAAACATTACATTTTTGTGTAGAAAACAAACACTGAATAAGAAAGATTAAGTTTGTTAACCAAATGTGTTTACAACCGTAATACACTCAAAATGACAAGTGGGGGCGTGTCAGACAGTGCAGACACGCCTCCATTTGCTCTCAGCCCGCCCCAAGTAAAGACTAGAGCTGTAATATTCGGTTCCTTTTTAGGATTCGGCTCCCTGTCACTCAATAAGCTGATCCGGATGTGCGACTCATTTGAGTCAGTATTGCCAATCGGCAGCTGAAACGTTTGTTTTTCACAGAAGAAAGTATACGTGGCTTGTGATGAGAATGAATGCATTTGAGGGAAGATGGTGGTGCAGGAAGTAGCACTATTATTCAGCAACTGTAGGGTTGCAGGTTTGAGCCCTGGTTCCTCCTGACCCCATCAAAGTGCCCTTGAGCAAGACACTGAACCCCCAATTGCTTCCTGTATGCAAGTTGGCACCTTGCATGGCAGCTACCGGTGTATGAATGGGTGAATGAGAGGCATAATGTAAAACGCTATATAAATGCAGTCCATTTACCATTTACTTCGACATAAATGACAAAGTATTAAGACACGAGTAACAAATTTATTTCATGAATGTAATCGCAGTCTTTCATGTAAAGAGATAGATGTCTAATTTCCATGAACGTTTGTGCTCGGACAACAAAACAGCGTGTTCGTGGAGGCAGCCATGTTTGTTCCGAGATGTGTAGCTTGATTACGAAATTTGTCGGGACTCGCACCTCGGAATTCGTCGGAATAAACGAACGCACGAACGTGCGGATCCTGGGTGAGCGGTTCAGAACCGGCTACATGATTCCGGCTGTAGAGGGAGCTAACCGGTGGATTCACTCATGACTGTGTGCAATCCGGGTGCGCGGTTCCGAACCGGCTGCATGATTCCGGCTGTAGATGGAGCTAATTCACTCATGGCTGTGTGAGATCCGGGTTGATGGAGACCTCAGATTCGTGACTCATGAGTTATTTAACGGATCCGGGTTATTCACCCGGGTTAGTCATGAATCGCCCAACTCTAGTAAAGACTCAGCTCTCCAATCCATTCATCTGTAACTGCGCCCCTGATTGTATGTTAGGTGCAACAGTTTTTATCAATCAGAGATTTTATACAGTCCGAAAAACATTTGTATCTCTTGTCTACTGACGGCGTAGTCACGAATTAAAGCCCCGCATCAAAGAGCAGTTCATCTAAATACGTCAAACCAAGGGAAGCAGCAGTTTAAAAGTTACAGAGGACCACAAAGATTCTCGGTAATATGAGCCATTATCCAGAAACGGTAATCTCTGCCTGTAATGACATTTTAAAGATTTTAAAATTCAACTAAATATCTCATTAAGCCTCTATACACAATAATTACCGCAAAACTGTACTATTATGGGAATGTTCTTTGCAATGTTACTGTCAATTACAAGTTGTAGCCTATATACAGTAATGGTAATAAATTAATAAATTTTCTGTACGTCAAGCCGTCACACATTCCATTATTATCAAGTACAGAATTGCAGTTGGATCTGATGCCAGGGAAACCGGGAATCGAACTCACAACCTTTTAGCTATGAACCCACAGCTACAGCGTCGGCACGAGTAGTACTGGGCTCGCCCAAAGGAAGCGCAGGCCTAGCCAATCAGCGTTGGGTTGGTGTTACCGATCAATAAAACGGTTGCCCGATGAGTAAATATCAGTCGGAAGAAAAGTGCCGTTGAGAAGTAAATGTATTTTTCCTTTCTCTTTGTTTATTTGGTCTTGGTAATGTCTCTGAGTCTGTCGCCAAGTGAATTATGAGACTGGCCTACCTGATTTCCTACCGCCTACCCACAGTGCTATGTCCGTTATACAAGTGTGGAAGTTTATTTTGACGTTTTTTATGTTACAGCTATGAGGTTTTTAAAAGAATGCTGCAGAGGATGCGCTGGAACTTATCAACATATCAAATGTAGCTTAATGAGTAGGCGCTACAGGAAGTCTATCGCTTTTACAACCACAAATGGAAAAGACAGCGGTGAATCCTTTTTGTACTGTCTAAATCGTTTAAAGAAAAAGTTTATTCACTGTTCTAAAGGCGCATAAACTGGGCGTTTAAAAATGATGTCCCGACGGACTATACAAATAATTGCAAACGAAGATACAAGAACTATGCTCAGCCGAAGCCAAGGGCTAGCCTGTCACATGAGCTCCCCCGGGGCTCAGTCACGGCCTGGCGAGGCGCATTCCGCACATACCTCCGGTCCCCGAATCCCCACCTGACGTGAACTCAGAAATTTCTAGAAGCGTTGCAGGGCGCAGCCTGGTGATTTCGTATATTTTTTGTATTTGATTTATTCAACTAAATATCTAAACTCCTGGAAAATTCTGGAAGCTCTACTATAGATGGTTAATCGCTCTCCCCGCTGCCTGACCCGTACAATAAGTGATGTACGTCTTGTTTGCCTAAGAAATTTATCTTCACCGTAACTTACTTTACGCCCATGAACGTGCATAGTAAAGTGTGTATGGACGTGTGTGTATAGAGACCTACACGCACCAGATCATTGCAGTACGCTATTAAAACCAACAGATGTCAGTATACACGTCACAAATAAAATTGGTTATTAACTGAACCACATTTTGTGAATTACAATGGTGGCAGAGTAAACACACAAAAAAAACTGAACTTTGGTCACTAAAAGCAATTAACTTCATGTACACCTTTAATATACACACCCCAATTTGTGGAAGCAAATTTTACAGAACCTTCCTTTGGCCCCTGCAGCAGGGAGAGGAACATCTCCCAGTGTGCTTGCTTAACCTCCAAAGAGCATCAACCAAGATAACCACAGAAGAGCCCAACTTCAGACAACAGTAAAAACTTTAATGGACATACAATTTTAGAAATTTTATTTTCCAAGATCAGGAATACTGTAGGCATTCATGAATATGAAAATATCCACACATAAAAAAATGACAGGAATTTCAAAGTGCTTTCGAAAGACAAAAACAGACAAATGGACAGTGTTTAACCAGAAACCTTAGACAAATAGAGGACTGGACAGCCTTTCAAAAACATTTTACTCTATAAATAAAACCTTAATTCATATACTCAACAATATTAAAGAATCAACATAAGTTGTTTATACTCTGCTTTATTTAAGGTAATACACCATTATTCATGAAAAAATAAATGACCATGATTGTTTGAGCTGAAATTTCAGGTGCAAATAAAAGGCTGATATAATTATATTAAAAGTTCATCGTACAGTTTTTGTTCAATATTAAGGCACAAAATATCCATTTCAGGTTCATGGAATATGGTTTAAAAAGGCCAAAACTTAAAATAAACTGTCATTTGTCATGCTGAGAGCAGGATCAAATAGCACTCTTTAAATTTCATAAAGTCCATATGTTGTGCACACATAAAAATTAACAGCTGCATGACTCCTGCTTCTCAGATATACTGAGCAAAAAGCATGACGTAATAAAAGCCCTCAGTACCAGGACACGCTCAATGCCTGTGTGTCAACACACAAACAGCCGACAAATATACATATTTGGACCAATCTGCTTATTTTTCAGTAGTTTGCAACATTAACTGTACTTAATGCAGAAATCCATTCTCTAACGTTAACCAGCTTTGGCGAGAAGGTACGAGTCTCTTACAAAGAACCAGACTGAAGACTTCAGCAAGAGTAGCATAATGCTAACCCTGGTCAGGAACACACTGAAAATACAAAGAGACACACTGACACAAAACAAAGATCAGCTGCTGAAATTCTGTGTTTAAAGGTGACATGGAACCATGGTAAAGATGACCTTAAAACAAATGAAATCTCATTTGATCATTAAAAAGGAAAAAAAGGACGCATACCAAAAAGGAAGCATACCAAAGCAGCAAGTTATTGACATTTTTGGACAAACCTCTTCAGGACCATGTCAAAAAACAGTATGTTTAAACAAGTGGTACTGCACTGTGAAACAAAGTAACATTCTAACCAAAACAAAAGAAACAAAAAATTCAAAGACCTGTATAGCATAAAAAAAAAAAAAAATTGCTGTCCACCACTTGAGGGCGCCAGATGAATTCATAAGTGCTTGTTCAATCCCACAGCACCTGGCAGCAGCATCATCCGTCTCAGCATAATTCCTGTGTCCTTTTACAATTCATTATAAAGTAAAGGTCCTCTTTTTTGTTAGGCTCAGGTCCTTTCCTAGAGACCGATCCAGCCCTGTTGGAAGGAAGCAGCACTTTTTTGGTGGAGGGAAGGGCTGTAACCATGGAAACGTGGTTTATGTGCAGGTCCTGAGGCCTGTTTTGATTAGCCTGGGCTTGCTTTGGCCTGGCCTTATCAACGGGTGTGGCTGTCCTCTTCACAGCAGACACTGTGCTGTGGGTGACATCTGGGACCAGCCCAGACGGGATGAGTAAAGCGTTTTCCGAAATGGTTCTGACAGAGGGCTGGGTTTTGGTAGGATGGCTGTAGCCTTTAGATTGAGCGGACGATTTGGGTCCCGTCTGGCTCTTAAAGGCCTGTGTCCTTGTGCTGCGCTGCACAGCCTTAGCTACACAAGTTTGGGCATGAGCTGGGTGGGATGGTGCCTTCAGAGTGGAGGAGCCGCTTTGTGTGGATAGTGGGGGAGGGACCTGGCATACTCCTCTCACCAAATGGGTGTTCACACGACACTGAGAAGTAGGGGGCCTTTGAGAGAGCTTTGGGGGGACTAACTGGTGGTGTTCTCCCCGCTGCCTGACCGCAGCTCTCATGTTCCACTGGCCTTCCTCCACCAGTGTGAAGGGTGGGCGTCTCGTGCGAGTGGCATAGGGCGGGGCCACAGTCGGCAGGCAGGGGTATTTACACGTGGGCTCAGAGCCGACCAGGCTCTGCAGCTGGGATGGGACACTGCAAGTTGAACCTCCAGGACTGGGTGGAGGTGTCCAGGAGGGGGACTGGGTGGGCTGGCTGGCGTCACTGGAGGTTCCATTTGGGGGTTGAGGAGGGGCTGAAAAGACTAGCTGCAATGTCTTCTTGGGGGCAAAAAACTTCCTAGGCAAGACTGGGGTGCTGGCAGGACAAAGTGGAGCCGCCTTCCTGGATGGGATCTGGCCTGTAACGGACGACGGAGTTGCCACCCTTTTGGACAGGCTTTGGGTGGTGAGAGGGGAGGGGGTTACGGTCCGTTTTGTCAAGGCTTGAGTAGTGGCAAGGGAAGGGGTTATAGTCCTTTTTGACAGGGTTCGGGTGTTAGCAGAGGATGGGGTTATGGTCCTCTTTGAAAGGGTTTGAGTTGTGGCAGGGCATGGGGTTACGGCCCTTTTGGAAAGGGTTTGAGTTGTGGCAGGGGATGGAGTTACGGCCCTTTTGGAGAGGGTTTGAGTCATGGCAGGGGATGGGGTTACAGTTCTTTTTGACAAGGATTGAGTGGTGGCAGGTTGTGGGATCATGGCCCTTTTGGAGAGGGTTTGAGTCGTGGCAGGGGAAGGAGTTACAGTTCTTTTTGACAAGGATTGAGTGGTGGAAGGTTGTGGGGTTATGGCCCTTTTGGAGAGGATTTGAGTCGTGGCAGGGGATGGGGTTACAGTTCTTTTTGACAAGGATTGAGTGGTGGCAGGTTGTGGGGTTGTTGCCCTCTGGGACAGGGTTGAGGAAGCTGCAGTCACATGGGTGCCAGGCTTTGCTGACAACTCATTGAGACTGACTGCTGTTATAGGGTTCATGCTGGGCAGCTGGGTGGTCTTGCTGGTAGCAGGGATAGCGAGGGGCTTGCCCGATGGATTCTTCTGGAAAGCTTGGATCTTCTGCTCCAGCGTGGTGAACTGCAGTACTCTGAGCGGGTCGTACTTGAGCAGGAAGCCCTGCAGCGTATCCCAGCCACCCCCCACACGTACCATCACATGCTTCCCATGCAGCATCTGCAGGACAGAGCGAGTCAGAAACGGGACCCGGAAGCTGGTTGCCGGTCTCGCACAACAGGACTTACCCTGATGAACAGGATCTTGTCGCCCAGGCGGTAGCGGCCCTCTGACAGGTACTCGATGGAGACCCGATTGGTGCAGTCGCAGGGAGGGCTATCCGATATGTCCTGGACCTGCAGGATGACCCATGTCCCGATCACCACATTTGGTACAACAGAACAGAGCGCTTCTTTTTAGCAAATATCATATATGTTCCACACATGTTCTATTACATCACAATTACCATGTCAGATGTTAACATCTTAGCTAAAAGTGGCCTGCAATTTACCATCAAGCCCAGCAGGTCTTACCCTGAAACCAGAAACATCACCATATAAAACTCCATTCAGTGGTTTAGGACTAAGGTCGCCTTTCAGAGCGTAACCCTACACCTGGCCTTTATTGCCAAAAGTTCCCAGACACGACAGAGTCGCCATTCCCACGCCTCCTCACAGGGGATTGTGTTTCCCAGGAAGCCAGACTTGCCTCCACCCTGAGCACTCCGGCCTGAGGATGCCAGAGGCCAAGGGGGGAGAGAGGCTGTGGACATTCAGCCAGCTGTGAGATACAGCTTCTGCAGAAGCATTTTATCATCGGCATCCCTGTGTGTTTTTAAACCTGAAAATGGGTCAACCATCTAGTTCTACTGCACTGCTGCCTGCAGATCAGATGATCCTGGGTGACACCAGGAGGGCGGAGTCAATTGGGCTGCGCAGGGCTTACCGCTCGGTACAGCCCTCCGTGCCGGCAGCACACGGTGAAGGTTTTCACCGCGGGAGCCGGATCACTCGCCAAAAGGAGAGACTCCTCCAGCTCAATCTCCTTCTCGAGCTTCACCAGGACCGGGGGCTCCACGCCGTACCTGAGCACAGAGAGCGAGCACATTGGGCCCGAGTGGGAGAGCGGGGCAATGGGGCAAGATGGAAGAAGCCACACCGGCGGCCTCGACAGCATGCAATCCGGCCAACTCACGTAGACACGATCCTGCCAATCTCCAGCAGGCAGAGGCAGACCTGCCGAGGGTCCTTGTGCAGAACTGGTGGACAGACCCGCGCGTAAGACCAGAGTTTGACCGTGTACGATCGATGGGACAGCCACATGGCAGACAACTCACTCACCCAAGCCTTCCGACTCAAACAGGTAGGTGTCCTCCACCCCAATGGCCCGGCACCAGCGCAGGAAGTTGGCGGTGTTGTCTCTGGCAAAGAAGGAACCTGGCGAGGCGTCCTTCTTGCACACAAGCTTCTGCATGGGTATGTGCTGAGGAGATACACGGCTGTGAGCACGTGTGTGTCTCTGTGGGCGCACGTACGTATATCAGGGACACACACACACGCTGCATACCTGCCACTTGTCTGAGCGGCAGCTCTCACGGATCTTGTCCTGCAGCACTGACACTAGCCGGCAGAGCCGGGCGCCATTGTCCAGGTCCTCCATGAAGCGCTCAGTTCTCACCTCCTCTCCTGCCAGGGGAAGAACCGGAAGCAGGAGGTGAGAGACTCGTCACAGGGTCCCACTGAGGCCCCCCCCGGACATCGGGAGCTGACGTACCGAGCATGCCAGAGAGCCAGAGTGCCAAATCTTCCTGCATGGGCAGCAGGGTGGCCTCATGCCTCACGAGCAGCCACTGGTCATACTGAGAAACATCGGCAAGGCCGGGGCCATAACGTGAGGTCAGAGGGGACTGAGGGTTCTGCAGCTGGGCTGTGAACTGTTCCCCGAGGCACATCTAGAGACGGAAGGAGGAGGTGCATCAGAATGGAGTGAGACAGAAAGACCCCTACGATGATTTACTGTGTCCTGGTAAAAAATAAATAAAGCACAGGTGGGGGGTGTACACTTCTCTGTGTTGCTGATGTGCCTGCATTTGCTAGGCTGGCATCAGAACGCAAGTGAAGGCGCCCCCGCCGTGGCTCATTCTCAGGAACGTGCTGCTATCCATAACCTTCACAAAACAGAAAACGCAGGGCTGGCTGACGGCGTACCCTGGAAATGCCAGACAGGACAGATCTGCATTCAGCCGTAACCTCAAACAGAGCCGTTCTAAATAGCATGGACTCAAAGGCGCGCCTGTTGATGCTGAATGGGCCTCACAGCTAGCGTGAAACAGGACCCCACGCTCACATCCAGCAATCTGCAGTGTAACAAGCTTCCCAGACCAAGGCAACCTGTAATATAAGCATATCCTCCTCTGTCTTTGGCTATCTTGCCTCCTTCACCTAAACTCACTTGAAATTAGCAAAAAGAAAATCAATAAAAAAGCTTAACCTGCCATGCACATTTATGGCTGGTCTAACAGTGCTTGTTCACAGTCAGGGCGTCCCAGCTGAGGCTGGCAATAGCATCTGGCTGGGAATGTGCCAACTGGCCCCCTCCATCCTCACCGATACAACAACCAGTTGAGAGCACCTCCCAAAGAAATACCGCAACTTCAGCACAAATTCTGAAGACGCGAGACAAAACCAATTATTTATATCTAACATTAAACTAAATAATGGATTTAATGTTAGATATAACGAATGCTGCAGGTTTAATCACCAATACAAGTACACTTGGGTGTACGCTTTCTTCGCTTAAATAAAAATAAAAACAAAAAAAATACCAATGCTGCCAAGCAGACCAATCAGTTTTTCTTTAGCTGAACAACAGATCAATACAATAAGTGAAGCCACCAATCACAGTTCTTTGAGTCTGCACCAGCGAGACAGGTAGTTACATTTCAGGGGAGGTGCACATCAAGCTATGGCATGGGGTCCACAGCTACACCATACTTACAGTGTCGATTCAACGCAGATGTATGAACCAGGCTTTACAGTCAATGTTTTGTTTCACTGTAAAGACCATTCAAGCTGAGAATAATGGCCTACATGGTTGATATATATATATGAGGCAAAAGACTACCGGTTATTAATTACATGCTGGTATTGGATCGGTACTCTGTATCTACCAATACTCAAAGCCCAGGGGTCAGTATTGGGACAGAAAAAGTGGAATCACTGTATCCCTAGAGAAAACACTTAAGTATAGGACCTCTGGAGATGTTCAACACAAGATTAACATCCAGACTGTGCTGAATGAGGTGCTTGTTAAGATGACAATGATAAGCAGCAATACTACTAATAAAGAAGCGGTGATTACATACCTGAAGTCCAGTCTGAATGGCCATCACTGCAATCTGAAGAAATGTTCCACTTCCTTCTGCAAAAGAGACGCCTGTTACTCCCGATGTTCCCACAGATCCAGGTCCAAGTGTGCGTATGGGGGGGGGTCCACAATGTTGCCATTGTCCCCAACATGGCCCAGCACCAAAAGGAACAAGACCTTTCAGCCTATCCTTCCCCCCACCCCTAAAAAGTCAGTGCCCGCTGCCCATTCCACCCACAATAGAACCCAAAATACTTTACAGAGATACAAGGGCTTGGCCGTGAAATGCCAAGATGAAGGCGAAGGGCAAATGGCCACATACAGTTGAAAGAACAATGCAGCACAGAGGGTCACCCGCCAGAGGAATGCTCAGCATCCACTGGGCCCATAGGGTGGCAGAGGCAGCCACTGTACTGGAGAAGGACCCTGCTCTCAGCTGAAGGTCAAAGCAGTGCCACAAAGGAACGAGTGTGTTCTGTGTCCCGCCTCAGAACGGGACACTGCTGTGCCACAGACCAACCACGGCTGAAAGCTTCAGCTCAACACAGATCTGAAGGCAGGCGTCACAGAACAGACAGGACAAACTATAAGGATATCAGCCCTGACCTTGTAGATGCCAAAGCCCCTCAAAATCACAGGAGAAAGAGCTGCAGGAACCTCAAATGCTTCAGCTAAACCAAACTGGTCCCAGCAACTTGGATGCTCAAGCAATATAGGTGTGAGATTTATGACGTTAAATCTTTCTGAATCATTGTTTATTTGTACTTCACACATAGCTCAAATTACACTACCAATGAAAAATTAATTAAAACTCACAAATTTCCCTGTTCCAGCCCATCTTAAGCTGCACACAACAATCACTTAAGAGGATCAGGTGTACGCCCAACTGCCTCAAACAGGACAGTGTCAGCCTGCAGCTTGACAGGGAACATGCCTGTTTATGTGTGTGTGCGCATGTTTGTGTGTGAGCGCGTTTACTTCTGTTTACCATTTGTTTTCTTCGATTCTGCCCAAACACCACTCCCTGACCACACCCACCAAAACACACGTCATCATTCATCACCCATCAATATCACACCTTGCCAACCAAACTCAAAATATCAGAGAAACTATGCATTTGCCCAACAATCTTCTTTAACCTGCCCAGGATGTATTTCTTGAATTGGTATTGGCTTTATTTTTCATCTTTGTTATCAATTGCCTACAATCTTACTCTAATGTTTTTTTCCAGCTGTATCCTGGGATACTGTATTTTTGTAATTTGCATTTATCTTGAGAAGTTCAGTAAATGCAGAATAGAGAAGCTCCTATATAAACGCATGCTTATGAACCTACTGTAATGGAGTTTAAAATGCACTGCAGAGAGCACCATTTGGTAAAGGGCGTTTAAAAGCCTTGGAGAACGGTAGAGTCGCCCCAAAGCTTGAGCTAATCCCCAACTACAGTGGAAGCCCTATAAACCAGAGTTAATCCAGGTTATGTAAACTTCAAAAGGCTGGGTCCCACCCAGCCTCCACGGACCAAGGCTGTTGCCTTCTCGAACAATCATTCTGACTCCTTGTTAGCATTGGCGCTGCTGTCTAGCGCACGCAGCAAGCTGCTAACATCCACCCAACATGCAGTTACCATGTGGAGTCACCACCATGTCCCTGTCAGACCTGACTCAGGTATACGATTCCCCATCAGGAAGATCTCGGGTAAGGAAGTCAGGGCAGGTGAAACTAGGCATTGTTCCTATTCAGTCTGAGAATAGCCCCCCTCCAGGTGCGAACACTCAACACCTCTCTAGGAAGCACCTGCCCTCCTTTCCTATCACACTTTTCTCCCGGGGCATAACAGGAAAAGTAACCATTGTAACAATGTTCATTTGACTCTAGTAAAATTCATACCCTTCTTGGAAATAACCAGCATTCAAATATGATAACCACACAGAGTGAATGGGTACTATGAAACAGTACTGTGTCCCACAAGGTGGAACTGGGTAAGCAGTTGGACCGTGCATGGATGGATACAGTATTACGGTACATTATAGAAAGGGATCACAGAAACATATTTCAATAAAACATACCAATGTTAACAGGGTGGCCAACTCTCACACATCCCGCGTGACAATCACGGTTTCAGACTCACCCTCAGCCAAGAAATCTTACGGCAAATCTATATCATTCAATGACAAACCCAAAATTAGCTACATCAAAAGCGTTGGAGCAGTTTGCAAACCCTACGGACTATTTACAACGTAATAAAACTCTTACATGCATGTAAATGTGCGGGCAGACTTGTCTCGAAAATCCCACTCCACAGCCAGCTGACCAAAGCTGGCAACCCTGTGTTTATTTCTCGCAATGACCTGTTTGCAAGAAAAAGCTCGACACCAGAACCAGAGTCCAAACTCTATACATGTGGGGGGGGGGGTTAATGAAACATTAACGGCGAGAGCCGGGCGATTTTAAGATATAATTAAATTATGAAATTAAGACAATTTTCTAAATCCAAGCAACAGATTTCAGACACGGAGACAGGTCAGACAACACCAAAAACTAACCGAGTCGTGTCATTTCCTCTCTCTCCCCCCCAGTCGTTTCACGGACAGTGAAATCACGCTGGTTCTGTTAGCAGCCCGGCTAAGCGAGCTGATCCGAACCCAACCGGGCCGGGCCGAGCCGAGCCGAGTCAATGACTCAAGCAACGACACTCCACAGCTCGGTCCAGCATCAAAGGACGAACTCATTCCGATATATCTATTAATTTAATTAAATACAATTTTAAAAGCACCTACGTCCCAAAGTCGATAGTACCCCGGCTTAATGTTTTATAAGCCCCCTCATAATTTCCAGAACAGAAGGGGAACGCACATCCTTAACTGGGAAGTGACGCCGACTCCCACAGCGGAGATACTTGTTGCGTTTATTCCAACAGAAGGAGGGAAAGCGCACGCAGTGAAATACCTATGGGAGATTCGCACCGACACCAGCATCTGAAGTCCTGTTCCTAGAGGCACAGGCGCGGCGGCGTCTCTAGTCGTCCTCCCTAATCGGAAAGCCCGGCTGCTACGTACCGACTGGCGGTTACCGACGCCCTCCCACAGCCGCAACTCCGCTAGCGTTTCGGCACGCGCTCGCTGGCTGGCTCGGGAGCGCCGTTCGAAACAGCCAATCACATCGGCCGGAATGCCGCTTGGAGCTCGACGGGGAGGAGCCTGGGTCGATCCCAGCAGCGAGAAGGCATGGCCAGCCAGTCCCCCTCGCGGGATTACGGCGTGGATATTTAAATTCTTCTAAGTTACTGGGTTTTTTCCAGGCAAGCGCTGAACAGCGTAGTTCGACCAACTTACTTTGGCCGAGTCCCTTTTAATCCATCTTAAACGCTTCAGTTATCTTCGGGAACTACAAGCCCGAAGCCAATTCCAAAAAGAGTTTTAGCGGGCATATTCTAGATGTTATTCCAAGCCATCATCAAACACATACGTATGGACCAAAGACGAACATGCAAACTCCATGATTAACAGGAACCAAACCTATGACCTTGGATTTGTGCTGCACCAAGATTTCTCGCTGAGCTACCACTGTCATGTGTTTATTTCTTATCAAAATGTATAATACTGACATTCTTATCTGTTGAACAACATTCTGATTACGGAAAGCTGGGGTGCTTGTAGGAAAACTAGCCTCCCTGACAAATTTGCCTCCATTTGGGTTTAAGAAGTGACAGAAACTATGAAGATCACAGGGTTCATCACAATGATGTTCGGAAATATTTACAATAACTCTTACTATGCAGATCTGGATCTAGTACATGGAGATTTGCCAGATGGGCCAGGGAATGCTCGAACATGCCTCTCACAGAGGACTCACCCTGCAGATATCTTAGGGCTGAAGATTAGTTCACTATTCATTAACCCAGAAACTTTGGCTGGTTACACCCCATTCAAGAGTTTCGGAGACCCCACACAAAGACCAGAACATACAGCTCAAATTCAGCACCAAAGCACAGCTCCATCTGCAACAATATCTGATCGTATTATCATGCACTGCAGTCAGTCCAGACCAGGGGTGTCAAACTCCACTCCTGGAGGGCCGGAGCCCTGTGTAGCTTAGTTCTTTCCCTGTTTCACCACAAATGATTCTGGCATTTCTAGCATAAGATGATGGTTCTCTTTGTCACAATAAAAGACATGTTACAGCACCTGGGCCCTGGGGGGAGGGGGGAGAGAGAAAGGAACCATGGTAATTGCCCTCCATTTCTACCCCAAGCCAAAGCAAGCAGCAGCTGAATGTGAAGTGCAGGATCTGCGAACGCAGCTTGCACCACAGATGTGGTTACAGGACAAGCCGACCATCTCTGCCGATGCTTACAGGGGATTGAACAGATGATCACTGTTTACATCACACATACATGTCTGTTTATTACCTAAGAACATTAACACGGCTGGGGGGGCGGGGGGGGGGCTTGGCCTGGGACCTCCATGGGGAGTGCCTCCCTGTCATTGGAGTGTGATTCTCTCGCTTTCTTCCGTTCATCCATGTTTTTATGACTTTATATCATTAGCCATAGTTACGTCACATTACCATGTCACTGTTCTTGTTGCCACTTTATTAAGCACGTTGGAAGGACACTAAATCAAAATGAACAGGACTGAACTGAGGGCTCATCACCCAAGGTGCAGCGACAGGACAAGCACAGGCAAGGTATCCAATTGCCTGGGGCCCTCGATCTGGGAGGAGGCCCCCGCGGGCGGCCAATTATGTAGTGCTTTGCAATGACAAATCTGCATTACTTGTGTCTTCTGTTGTTCACAAAAGTGAAAATACATGACTTGTGTTTATTAAGTTCAGCGGTTCAGGGATCTGAAGCTTACAGGGGCTCTGAAGCTTACAGGGGTCTGAAGCTTACAGGGGGTCTGAAGCTTACAGGGGGTCTGAGGCTTACAGGGGCTCTGAAGCTTTCAGGGGGTCTGAAGCTTACAGGGGGTCTGAGGCTTACAGGGGGTCTGAAGCTTACAGGGGGTCTGAAGCTTACAGTGGGTCTGAGGCTTACAGGGGGTCTGAGGCTACAGGAGCAAAGCAGGGAACAATTCATTCTCAGTCTCACACACGCACGCACACAAACACAAATGCTTGTATTAATATCTTTGTGGGGACTCTCTTAACACTAATCCCAACAAAGACAACCTTATCCCCAACCCAGCCCCCCAGCCCCATCCTTAACCATAGGTAACCACACAAGACTTTTGACAGTTTTCGTTTTTGGTGGCGGTCACAGATTGTTATAAAACTGAGTTGAATTTATCAAATTGTGGGAACATCCATCATATGACCGTAGTTGTGTAGGTGTTAATCATGGGTAGGTAGGTCATTATCATTATGACATTGTTGATGACAAGCATATAACCGCTGATCATGGTCATGTAAGCATTGACCATGCTGTTCTTGACTAAAATACCTACTTAAACCCAACTTAAATAAAAAATACTGTTTTCTGTCCTTAATTGGCTGACGCCCTGAACCTTTGAAGAACACAGAATTTTGTTCAGTAAATACTTGTCATAAAACACATTTCTAAGTGAGATTTTATTCATTACTCAATACCAATGCAATACAGTATCAATGCTTCAAATGGAATTATTGACTGAAACAATTCGCATACAGTTAGATCCACAGTAAAAAGCCACGTATCGGAGAAAAAGGAAAAATAAGCCGGAAAAATTTGCTTGAAAACCTTTGAAATAAGCCCAATTAGTCGAATTAGAATTTCCCTAGTGGAAAATTGCTAAATCTTGCCACTAGGTGGCAGTGTTGTCTCAGCTTGATCAGGATGAAGCTAAAGTCCACACACAGTTATTGTTTTGAAGTGTATATGCCATTCGCAGTTATTCCAATTATTACCCACAATGCCTAGCAACACAACATGTAGTTGAGATACTCATGGCCTTGACTAGGACAGTCCGGCCCAGGATGCAAGGTCTCTTTCTCCTTCTCTGGGTCACACCTCATTTAGATGTTATTGTGTTTGTATTATTCCCTTTTGCATTTTTTATGTCTTTTTATTTTGGAGAATGTGGTATATTATTGTGGTTGGATTTCTATTTTTCTTACTGGAAAATTTGTTGAATGAAAACAATGCCATTGATTATTTGCACCAGTAGTACTTATCTTTGATACGGTTTCATGAGGGTTAAATGCTTTTTGCCTTGTATGTTTAAAAAGTCAAGTATTCTGAATTCCATTAAATGCCCCCCCGTCAGCAGTAACTAGTTTAACCAAACCATACATACTGAATTGGTTTATGTAAAGTATTTAGAACCACATGGTGATAAGTGTCCACCTGGGCAGACAGCAGCACCCACCCCCCACCCCCCCACCCCCCCCACGGGGATGCAGAAGAAGCCCCATCAGCATGAGAAAGGAGGGATCACCATCATCATCAGAGAGGTCTCCGGCAGGCCGGCTCCCGTGCAGATGAAGGGATAAGGGGATAACCCTGAGTGACAGCTGCTGGCCACAACAGGGGGGGCTGGTGGCAGAGTCCCAACACAGAAATGTCAGCTGTCCCCAAGGGAAGGGGTGCCTATGATACTGTGATTAGTGACAAAGAGCTCCCCGGCTCTGCAGAGCATTCTCCAGGAAAACATTTCACGTCACTAAATGCTAATATTAAACAACACAGTGCAACTTCACTGCAGGGTTAATCCTGTTCCGCAAGGCTTCACTGCAGGGTTAATCCTGTTCCGCAAGGCTTCACTGCAGGGTTAATTTTGTATGGTATGTCCTCACTGCAGGGTTAATCCTGTACAGCACAGCTTCACTGCAGGGTTAACCCTGTACGGCACGGCCTCACTGCAGGG